>VXCM01000835.1:61391-186460 GCA_014773175.1 Lucifuga dentata
TGTGTGTGTGTGTGTGTGTGTGTGTGTGTGTGTGTGTGTGTGTGTGTGTGCCTGCATGTGTGTGTGCAGGGGTAAGAAGGCTGTCAGTGGCAATCTAAGAATGATGAGCTGGTTACTGCTGAGATCAAACGATTCGTCCCCCTGTGGAGATGTGGCTGCAGTCGCACTTATGAGTAAAGGGTCGGAAACACACAAATACACACTTAAAAGACACACATTGAAAGTATGTTCGCAGGTCAGTGCGAACTATCCAAAAACCTCCCACTGAAATTAACAACAACAGATTTTGGGCTCGGTGAAGACAGGGTTTTGGACTCCATCCCTCTGATTCCCACTTTACTAAAACAATTTTCTCTTCTGGAAAGCAGCCACAGCATCACCACATGCTCACCAGAATGGGAATACTTCGTTGCCAAACGGACAACCTGAGTATGTCAGTGTGCAGGTTGGAAATAACGTTGTAATAATTTTGCATCTTTCTGATTAATCCTTTATTCAATTTCCTTCCTTTTTCTATTGCCATCATTGTCACAGCTTTCTCTCTGTATATTTTTCATAATATTTGTTTATTTTTTTTTGTTTGTTTGTTTTTTTTGTTTATAAAGATGAGTAATGGACTAGAAGATAATGACAAAAATTAGAATATTATTTATTCTACCATTTGGGAAAATGCATTTTTGAGTTTTCTACCTAACAAATTCTCCCTTTTTTATTTGATTCTGTATTTGTCAAAGCAGCAAGACATATCCATGAATGTGGATCTTGTTAACAGATTTCATATAATTATAATGTTTTTGGCAGATTTGGGTAATTGATGTTACTCTAACATTGGGCCAACAAATAATAGCGTGGAGCAGACAGAAAGGTTCAAATGACACTGCCTGTTGTACATCATCAGTGCTCTCTGGAGAACTGGAAATATTACCAAAATTACACTATTATAATTCTGGAATTGGTTATGTGGGTACTTAAGACTAATTATGCAGCCATAATAGCCGTATATCTATGGATTGTTACATGTGTGGGCATCGCACCAGAATAACTGAGAATGAGAGCAAACAGCAATCTGCCTGACAACATCAGCCCTAACAGGACTCGGCTGTCTCCTCTTCAGGTGTTAAACTTGTCCACTTGCAACTCTGTCTTCCATCCACAGCCTTTAAAACGATTTTTACTGAGTAAAGGCGACAGAATGCACACTTTCCTCTACAGATTTAATCTACGGCACTTAGTTTTGTCTATGTTTCACTTTTGCGCTGCAGGTTGAAGAATTTGGTGACAGGATACAAGATTATATATAGCATAAATAATGTATATTGGGATTTGATTGTATTCTCTGTGTTATTAGATTGTACTCATGCAGAGTACACATGATTAAATGAGGATTTGTCGAGATACTGATTTGGTTTGCATTGTGTGTGTGCACGGCTTAGGCTCTGTATGCTTTCGTGCCTCGTCAGTGTATACAGTCATTTGCATTGGACTCTCTTCCTGCCCCGCTCCCCCCCTCTGTGTATCCATAATTCCCCTCATTGATTTCTGGCTGGACTATTTGTCACCCACTTACTCAAGTCAAATAAGAAAGCACCACTCGTCCTATCCACAATTTAATCGATTAGAGGGAAGGGGCACTCTCAAACTAAATGTAATGAATATAATGCTTACTGGGGGAAAAAGCCTTCATGGATTGTGCATGTTTGTGTGGAATTAATGGGAAATTTCCAGCTTGACAAAGCATGAGTTATCCAGTATGCGTGTGGATTGAAGGGAGCTGCAGCGTAGGGCTGGTAGGTGTAATTTATATTAGTACAAGTCACTGCATCGGTGGCCCAGTGCAAGACACAATGGTACAACACACTATGCCCTTAAAAATGTACTGTATTAATAGAGTACCTTGATTTGGAAATAGTGTGGAAATACTTTCGTATTCTCTCTCTCTCTCTCTCTCTCTCTCTCTCTCTCACACACGCTCACACATTCATTCCAGTTTCTGTTCATAACTGAAGAGGCCTGATAGATTTTTATTATTCATTGAAAACACTCAAAATTCCATTTCTTGGTTACCTGCTCATTTGCCTAAAATGGTGCAGATTTCTCCTGTAAAAACAAATGAATGCCTTCCTCAATTAGAGTGATTGACTGAAAATGAGGTAGGCTCTGAGTGTGCATGCACAAGTGTGTGTTGAAAGGCGAAATCTGAAATGAGCTCTGCAGGTTCCTATGTTGTCAATCCTGATGGTTTTCTTCATCACTTGGCTGTCTCTCACAAGGAGTAGAAGGTCGACACGGGGAGAAAAGTGCAAACAAATTATTTTTCAACCATCCACTGTAACACGCAGCAGCTGCACACTCTCATATCAACACACAAACGCATTGTGGTTCACACCACCTTTCTACGTGATGGTAAAAAGTATTTTAAATGACGTCATTTAGTATCGTGGTCTTTGGAGAAGCTGCCAAACATGAGCCGCATACCCCCTTCGCCAGCCCCCTTCCAGCACAAGAACCCATTACTGCCAATTATCCCAGCTCTCATAGTCCTAATGGACCCTGTCACGCTAACACACACACCCACACACTCAGATTCACACACAGCTACTGTACGATTGGGAAAACAGCTACCTAATTTTAGCTTGAGAGCTGGAAGGCTGTGACTCAAGCGCAGGCATTGTGCCATTGTGATGTAAATCTGGATTTCAGTATACACGTTTTGGTGGTGAATGAAGTCCCTGCTACAACTCTCTGACAAATAGTTACAGAATAATCTGCCTCTGGTATTTCTTTCAACAGACATGCTAGTTTTCTCAGAAGCCATTGGGCGTTGCCGTGACGTGACCACTCCTGTTGACCTTTTTTTTTTTTTTTTTNCCTTTTTTTTTTTTTTTTAATTTAATTTTTTCAGTCCCCCTAAAACTGCAGCTAAAAACCAAGTTTACCATTCTTTTACACAGCAAGTCATATGTTTGTTGGTAATTGTCCCAGATAATTGTTTGTTAATGACAAGCTCGAAAACGTTTCCTCATCAGTGCTATGTAGCTAACCTCTGGCCATTGCTCCATTTTTTTTTTTTTTTTTTTTTTTTTTTTTTTTTTTTTTTGCCATTTTTGTTGATCTGCGGCTGGAAAAAAGTAGATTTTCACTGCTGGATTGAACAGCAACAATGCAAATAACATGAACGTAAACAGTCTCAGTGGAAGACTTGGCTTCGCTAAGAAGCATGGGGAAGTGGGTAAGGTCAGGAAAATGGTGGATATATATATAGTCTGTTTTTCACAATAGTTGCCAAATCCATGCCCTTAAAGGACCATACCACCCATTTTGCATGTTTGAGCCTAATATATTCAATTTTCATACACATAATGTTACTGACAATCATTATCATAAAACCGTATTTCAGCTTTCCTGATGTTTTGTAAAATCTCTTAATCTTTGAAAATCAAATATTCAAGTGACACACCCATCTTAAAAATTGATGTTTCTCCTGCTAATAGTTATGCAGCCTTATGAGGTCATGGTCGTTTAAAATTTTCAATAAATGCAGGTCTTCTTTTGGGACTATATTCCTCAGTGGAGACACATTCAACCTGAGCTTTTTATTGCACTTAAACACTTAAATTATGTAACTTTAAAAAAAAAACTGAATATATATATATCTTGGTCACAATAATGAATTACCTATCCCAAGAATGTTTCAAGTTTCAGCAAGTTGAAAGTGTGTAATAGTGTAACAGAATGAACTTAAACCAATGGCGGTCTGGAAGGTAGGAAAAAAAAATTAACTCACTGTTCCAGTAGTATACTTTGAGAAATGATTGTCAGTAACCTTACCTGTATGAAAATTGAATATATTAGGCTCAAACATGCAAAATGGGTGGTATGGTCCTTTAATGTCTGTCCTCTGGAACTAAACTGTGTATTGTGCTACAATAAGAATCTAATGTTTTGTTAAAATTTCCTATATACTGTAAAGAAAACAAAATAGAAAACATTAGTTGCTTCTGTATGAGCCTAGATTTGTTTTATGTTGTGAAAGGGTCTTCATTTTCTCTGAGCCTGAGATGTGAGTTTGTAAAGTATAAGTTAAAAAATAAATTAAAAAAAGTGTGATGTGAGCATGTCTGATCAAGCCGCTTCACATTGAATCACGGATATGCCTTTTGCATTAATTGGAGCTGAAGTTCAGTAGAGACGATCACTTTCTGCCTGTATCAAAAGAATGTTTATTTCCAAGGATTTTTTCTCTGTGAGATTATTTGGGTGTCAGATCATCTAATGATGTTTGAGAAAAACTTCTCTCGCTTTGCTGAAAACAAGAAAGCAAGCGTTGAGCGTGAAGTCACTAATAAACACTGAAGCTAATGTTGCACAAATCAGTTCAGCGATGGGACCATCAAGCATTAACCCAGAATTCTGGCAGAGAACATTATATATCATATTGTATATGGTGGCTGAGTTCGGGGAATCTAATTTCATACAATCTGTGAATCACTTCAAATTTACTGATCTCTGAAACCTGATCAGACACACTTTCCATCTTCTGTCTTTCATGAAATAAAACAGAAATTGGAGATAGATGGAGACAGAAGCAAGAAGGAAGTTAAAGAAGGGTGATGGCAATGGAACAAATGTAAAAATGTAAGGGAGAGTAAAATCTTGCATTGACTCCTACTGCATTCTGTCATGCTAGGCAAGAAGGGATTGGAATGGTTTTTACTGGTTGTGTGTGTGTGTGTGTGTGCTGATGTGTCTGTATTGTGTCCATATGACCTTTATCTTTTGTGTGAACACGCTAGTAGGAACAGCTAATCAGCTTAATAAAATGCAGACAGTTGCGATCCAGGCAAAGGAGACAAAGGTAGGATGGAAATAAAGTCCAGTTTGTGTGTGTGTGTTTGTGTGTGTGTGTTTGTGTGTGTGTGCGACGCAGTGCTACAGATGGAGAGGGAACACAAGCTGCGTAGGAGTGTGTTGCTGTTTGTGCAGGTGTTTGCTGTTGAGTCCGTCCATTGATTTATGCACACCTCCCTTATATGTCTGCTTCTTTTTAAAAAGTCAGTTGTGTGTGTGTGTGTGTGTGTGTGTGTGTGTGTGTGTGTGTGGCAGAGCAGGGAATCCCAGGTCCCTGTAGTGTTCTGTAGCTGTTCAGTGGGATGCACCTGAGCCCCACTCTAAACCAATCAGAGCTTGTGATTCAGATCAGGTGTCTCATCTCGGGTTCCACAGCAGCAGAGGTGGACCCAAATAAGCACACACACAGACACACACACACACCCAGTTTTGATCCTTATATATGAAAATACTACATTTTCTCTTTCAAAATGCTCAGTAATGAATAACTAGGATGCTTTAATCACTTTTACCTTTAATATGAAATTGATAATAAATTATCAAAACTGATTTTCCCCTTTTCCTGACTTATTTTCCTCTGCTAACTGATAACAAGCTCATTGGGTAAACTGGGTGTATTTTGTTGCCCTAATTCACAAAGCAGCACAGGTGAAGTATTTTAATTGTACCATTTTGTCAAGAATAATGCCACATAATCAGCAGTATAGTCAAACATACTAGCACTGGAAAATAATAATGTAATAGCAGCTCTAATAGGGTAATACCTACAACATAAATAAGAGCAAATAATGTGTAATTATATTCTTTAATTAGCAACAAATCTAACATGTTTACAAGCCCACATGGTTGTCTTGGTGTGTGTGTTGTGTGTGTGTGTGTGTGTTGTGTGCATGCAGGTGTCAGGGTCTGGTCAGGTCAGTTTAAACAGCATGTCTGAGTGTAGAGACCGGACAAGTGCCAGCCCCTGACCTTCTATCACCATGGTAACACATCACAACACAGAACAAATTGGATTGGAGGCGGGGGGGGCGACAATCCGATGGTCAGAGCGAGGGAGGTGATGAGGTGCGGGGAGGAAAGAGGAAGTGAGGAAATGGAGGAAGGTGGAAGGGTGTGAGAGGAAATGAGCGGTGTGATGAGAAAGACACTGGAATGGAGCCTGCAATATAGTTTTGGCATCAGTAAGTAGAAGAAACTTCATTATTGCCTCATGGGTAAATGGACGTTTTATTACCAGAGAGAGAGAGAGAAAGAGAGAAAAAAAGAGAGAGAAGAAAGCTATTTTCCACTCTTGTGGTTTCATTAATTTCTGTTATGGTTCCAGTTATACAGATACACAGCATGCTGCTGCTGTTGTATTAAAGACGGTAACTAAAACCAACATGTCACTTCCTGATTCCCCCTCTCTCTCTCTCTCTCTCTGAAACTGGACAGCCTGCAGCTCTCTGTCCTCACTCCATAAAGCTTGATGTTTCTGGAGAAATCAATGCCTTTTTTTTTTTTTCCCACACAATAAGGGTGCTGTTGACAAGCCAAGTCTAATGTGCTGAACTTCTGTGAGGAAAATCACAGCAATAAAAGAACTCGGACAAAAATCAGTGAAATGCCCTTTTGTGCCATATCACCTTGGGCAGTGATGGCATTCTTAAAGGTACTGTGTGTATCTTGTGTGTGTTGGGACTTTTGGGCTCATGTAGAACTTTGCAACCGCATGAACTTTTTTCAGTATTAAAATTAAGCAGTTGCCCTGTTCTTTAAAGCTCCACACCTGATTATGCATTAGCAGATCCTCTGTTAGCAGCTGGTTGCAGTCAGGAACCATTTTCAGAGTGCTGCTCGTTTCACCCTGATGGATTAGAGCGTGACGTCTGAAGCTGCAGTGCACTCTGATCGGGCCAGCCAGGGTTGGATTAATCTCTAAAGATACTTGCTGGTTTAGATTATATATCCACACACACACACAAGCTACAAGCCTGCTTGTATACACGCGCATTCAATGTAAGCTCACACATTTGCATACATAAACAGATTCATGCCGCACTGTTAACATTCCACCCACTCTTCCACCGTCTCTCTCTGCTTCGTCTATTCCATCCTCCTTTTGTTTTCTTCACTTCTAATTCTATCCCTCTGTTTTCTCTCTCTCCCCCACTATTCAATCAGGGGACGCCTCTCTTCTTTTAATTAGCACTGGTGTTGTTCTCCTCTTCTTCCCCTGGCCAGAACCACTAATATTGCAATTAGCTCCTGCAGGAAGCTTTCAGCTGCAGCCTTTGTTCTTTGCCACGTTACACAGCGGCCCACATCTTCGTGTTTCTCCACAGAATATGATGTGTGTGATGCAGAGCTCCATTTTAATGGAGGAGAGGAGTGTAATCAAAGCTGGCCTCATTTCACTCTGTCAGAATCATAACACACGTTGTTCATATTGTGGGATGAATGATTCTCTTTTCTCTCTGGCTGGTAGAGCTTTTCATTTTCCTCCTCTCTTCTTCCTCCACTGAAACATTTTCTTTCCTTGTATCTCTGCTGTATCTCTTGCTCATCTCCTTGAACCTTTCTGCTTTTTTTCCTCCCAGAGCCCATCTCCAGCTGGCCCTTGGGACAGATAGGAAAAGGTCATAAAAACCTATTGACACTACACCGTTAACCTATAACGGCGGACTGACGTTGTACAAGGGCCCAGAGCTTGAAAGCTAGAGAGGCCGATGGTTGTTCAGGTCGTAAACCTACTGACACAATTGCTCTTGCTGCCCTGCAGTCTGCTTTTTACAACCAACCCTGCTCATGTGAAATAGGTTTTATAGGCAAGGGAAATGTATATCATTTAAGAGCATTGTTTAAGATGGGAGCCAGCCATGTAGTCTAATATACAGTACATACTGTACAATGAACATCCAGGTATTATGAAAGGCAATGATGATCCATCTCAGTGTGAGTTAAAAAAAAAAAGGAGGGAAATTTTAGAGAGAATTTTGTGAATGTTTTGTGCAAAGTCATACTTGTCTGGGTAGGAGATATATATTTTTACCTGCCGTGATGCTGTGAAAGTGTTGATGTTGTAGCAAGGTCTGTGTGTGTGTGTGTATGCAGAGGTTAACATGCTTTCAGGTTTAGCATCCGATTCCCTTTCCTCTACCCTTCACTGAGATGACTCCAACAACTTTTCAAGAAATGCTTCTGTGTCAGATAAAACTTTCTCCCTGTGATCGTGGGGAGAGAGATGGAGGGATGGGGAAGGTTGAGAGAAGTGAAAGAGTGTCACAGTGCAGAGTGAGGTGGAGGAAAGAGCAAGGGAAAAATCTCTTATATGAAAAAAGCAACATCTGTGCGGGAACTTCAAACAGCCTTTGAAAGGCAAAATGTGATTCCGTTTGGGATTCTCTGGCTTGGTAAACAGCCGGGTTTTATTTTGGAATCAGTTGGAGTGTCTGTGTGTGTGTGTGTGTGCGTGTTGAGATGAGGCATGCTTTGTAAGGGATGAGGGACTGTCAGAGCGGGGATAGGTGAGAGAGTAGAAGACATTGGGAAGAGATGAGAGCTTCTTAAAGGAAATGTCCTGTGATTTGGTGGAAGATAACAGAGGCTAAACGCACCTAAACCCACTTTAATCACAGTTTGAGATCAACATACACTACAGGCCAGAAGTTTGAGGCCACCCCCAGATTAAAAAAAACAAATCATCAATACACTGTTTGCTTTACAATTTATTGCACAGGAGATGACAAAAACATATAAAATAAATATAACTAATTAGTTTTCAAGACAAATTTGTCAATATAAAAGCACTTTAAAGTCATTTCAGGCTCAGACTTTGGTTTCATCAAACTAACCCCCTCTGACCAAGTCATAATTCTCAAAACCTTTTGCTTCTCTTTTGAATGTTCATAATTTTGGCATAACTTTGATGAATGTTTTGGATCGTTGTCCTGTTGAAGAATGAAATTTTGACCAATAATTTGTAAACCGGATGGAATCGCATGTTTTTGAAGCATGGAATGGTAATTCTCTTTCTTCATAATTCCTTTAATTTGGACCAAGTCTCCAGATCTCTCTACCCAAAACACCCAAACAGCATTACTGAGCAATAGCATGATCAGACTGTGTAGCAAGTTAATCCAAAATGATGTGGGAGAAGGCAGACAGCAGCTATTGAATGGAATGTTAAAACACATCAGCAGGAAGTTGGAACACAACTGGAGTGTCAGTGCACTAATACAGACTGGGCATGCCTTCGTTCAAAATAATTTCTGAAGCCATTGTGGCTACATAATGTGCTCTTGTTGACAAATTCGTCTTGAAAACTAATTGGTTACATTTATTTTATACATTTTTGTCATTTCCTGTGAGATAAATTGTAAAACAAACAGTGTATTGATTTTGTTTTTTAATCTGGGAGTGGCCTCAAACTTCTGGCCTGTGGTGTATGTTTTTGGGTGGGTTTTTTTTTTTTTTTTTTTTTAATCAGTGTGGAATACTTCACCAGTGATGTGACAGTTTGTAATATAATAGAATCTAGGTATGTTCATAAATGACGCTTTTCTGTTTAAGTTCCATTATTGTATACTATCACTAATGTTCTCTCTCTCTCTCTCGCTCTCGCTCTCGCTCTCGCTCTCGCTCTCGCTCTCGCTCTNCTAATGTTCTCTCTCTCTCTCTCGCTCTCGCTCTCGCTCTCGCTCTCGCTCTCGCTCTCGCTCTCGCTCTCGCTCTCTCTCTCCTGTCTGGATGGAACCACATCAATTCATCTCAATGCCTTGTTTACTTCAACCAGGTAAGATACATTCATCTACAACTTCTACGTTCACCGTTGCTTCTTAACACATTCTGAACCAAACACCAAACCAGGAAAAAAGTAGCAGGGTAGCTAAAATTCAGATACGGCTTTGCTTATGTGAGAAAGGTTCAAGGTCTGTGCTACTCTGAATATAATTCCAAAGTTCCATCGTGTGCATTGTGGAATTACCGTGTGTGGTTATATGCCAGGACAGCTGGAACCTTTAGCAACTGTACCATAAAACCATTAATTATGCTTACAAAAGCATAATTGCAATAACTTGCAATAATTGAGAAACAAATGATGCAATTACCTGATTTAAAAAAAAAAAAAAACACTCCTAAGCAGCTATAAAGATGTCAGGGCTGACAGTAGAATATGTGCTCAGATGGCTTTATTTATGCTGATCGGGGATTTTACAAACACACTACTGAACTCAGAAAGCAATGAAAAAAATGTATATCAAATTTGTCAGTTTATATAACTTTGGAGCAAAATTTGTTTGAATTGGTGACACGTGGCATTTGTAATTACTCCTAAAACTTTAGCTACAAGGTTTTTTTTTCCACTTTAATCAGATAGCACTATAAAGAGCATGAAAGGCAAGCTTAATTGGATTTCTCAGACTTGCTTATACGCACTATTGGAGAGTAAGCTGTTTCATGTGCACATGTAGCCTCACCTGCGGCCTCTTGTAATGACAACGTGCTGGTGGCTCGCTCGTCACCGGGCTTCCAGCAGGGTGTNCCTGCGGCCTCTTGTAATGACAACGTGCTGGTGGCTCGCTCGTCACCGGGCTTCCAGCAGGGTGTCGGGTACGGTTGCTATGGTGCTTTGAGGTTCTATTGATGGAGAGCTGTGATGGAGAGAAGTACACATCGATGAACAACTCCTAGGTGGAGTCTCATACCACCTCTACCTCTTTTCTTTCTGTCTCACTCTTCTCCAGTTTGTCTCACCAGTATTTTTCATTTCTAATAAGCATCTTTAGCTCATTTTTCTCTTTATACATTCTTGATTATTCTCACTTTGCTCCCTCAGTTTTGTTTCTCTGCTCCTCTCTTCTGTGTTATTCCTCCCTCACCCCTCTCTCTCTCTCTTTCTGTTTCTCCATATTTCCTTTTCATTGGCCAAGGCTATGGCTGCTGTGTTGTGTGTGTGTGTGTGTGTGTGTGTGTGTGTAGAGGAGGTGGAGGTTCCTTTCTGCACCGCTCACTATGCACTGTCCTCTAATCGACACAGGAGAGACATCCCTGTACTTCCTGCACCTCCATCTCGTCCAAATGTCTCTCCATCAGCCCTCCTCACCTCCACATCCTTCCTCCTCCTCGTCATCCTCATCTTCCTCTCCCACACTCCCCTCCTCCCTACTCTCTGCTCTCCTAGCAACAACCACACTGGTTCCTCACAAGTGGCAGGATCTCTCTGACTGTGGATCAGTTATTTTGTGGTGTGAGTGTGTGTGTGTGTGTGGTTGATGTCCATATTTATGTATGCAGTTTTTTTTTATTTTTTTGCACAGTATTTTCTTCTTCACAACACTACAAAACATTGCTCCACTTTGCTCTCTTTCTCCCTCTCTCTCTCTCTCTCCCTCTCTAGCTCTCTCTCTCTCTGACTTTCAGGCAGGACAGAATTGCAGTGCCTGCAAAAAGAAACCATCAGAGAAAGAGAGAGAAAGACAGATTGAGGAGAAAAAGCAAAGATGAGGAAGGAGGAAAAAGAAGAAGCATTTACTGACATACAGAGTACATGAGAGGCGTGAATGACAAAGTTCAGTTTATAAATGAACAGTCATGGCTGGCACAGATCTGAAGAGAAATGAGACAAGAGTGAATGAAAGGGAGGGAGAGAAAACAGGAGAGCCCCCTTCTGGTTGGAACTGGTACCTAACACCCCATCTTCACACACATTGCTATCGTCCTCTGTTTCTCTTTCTCATTCTTTTGGAGGAGTCACTGATGGCCTTGGCTTCTGTGTGTGTGTGTGTGTGTGTGTGTGTGTGTGTGTGTGTGTGTGTGTGCTTGTGGGAAAGTATTGTATATGTTCCTGTTACAACAAACCGGTCCTCAGACTGTAATCTCCAATCACTTTCTCTTTATCCACCATCATTCATCTCTTCCTGTCCCTCCCTATCTGCATTGCACTGAGCCCAAGTTATAAGGCTATTTGCGTCATCAGTCATCTGTGTGTGTGTGTGTGTGTGTGTGAGTGAGTATGTGTGTGTGTGTGCCCTGAGTACTTGACCTGAAATCACATACTGCATCTGAATGTTAAGCTCTGAATGGTGTATTTTCTCATTATTGAAATGGTGAAGAGGCCAGGGACACACACACACACACACACACACACAGCAGAGGTCGGAGATGATGGTGCATGTGCCTTTTTATTGTATACATATGAATAAACACAAATGCACATACACAAATTTCTCTTCTTTTTTTTTTTTGTTTTTGGTAACCTCATGTGTGGACCACCCATCATTGTCCATTATTGACCACTTCTCCCACGTCTCCATAGCAACCCCACAGTAATCCCCTACTGACCAAGCAACTAGTGGAGCCCTTGACATGAACTCAACCCGTTCACTCAAACCTCCCTATTTGTCATCTGCGGCTGAAAGGATTGTCCATCAGTCCTCCTGACGTCTTGATTGGCAGCTGCTGCTCAGACATGCATAGACAGCACATCTCTTCAAACGAGATGAGCCTCTGAAGGACAAGCGTAGGAATGCTGGAATTGGTTTACTTGAACTGGAGTTTTTCCATCATGAGCAGTAAGATGAAGGGCAGCTCTTGCCTTTGACTGATAAGTGAAAACATCTTTGGGGGATCTTTAGTCACATCTGTGTTTCTGTCTTGGATTGTCAAGCAACGTAGCATGCCCAAGCTCCATCACACACATCCATCACGGAAGTGTAACATGCATCACACTATTGTGACAGACTCATTCACAGCCGTTATGCCAGGACACACATTCTGGTCCGGTGATGTACAACATGTTATGAGCGTGTCAGGGATCCTCACATTTCTGCAAGGCTCCTGTGACAGTTTCATGAGCATTAACATGATATATAAAAGCCATCATCAGCGCTGAAAACATGACTAATGTTTCTGCGCCGTCGACACTGACATGGGCGTTGATAGTGTGTGTGTGCGTGCACGTGTGATACTATCACTTAATGAAACTGTGCTTGAGCTATTTGAGTGATTCTTGTGTCCAAATGTCCAGCAGTTGATCTCTTGTGTTACTGTCGGCCATTCACACACACACACACACGCGCAGCCACACTATACCGACAGACACGGCGCTGCTCATCAGATGGCAGTGTATCTGTGTGAAGTGTCACAGAAGGGGGTAGGGTTGTGCCTGATCAATACATCATCAGCCGCTCTGACTGTATCATTATCATTTTAATGACTGCAGTATTTTCTCCACTGATGGCCTCCAAGATGAACAAGAAAAACGCTGGAGGTCTCTGAAAGTTCAGCGCTGCTGCAGTCGTCTAGGAGCTCAATTCCAGTGTCAAGTAATGTTTAGTGACATTTTAAAACACCAACAACTAATGAAGACCGAGAGTTTATTGATTAAACTTATATTAACATATTACCTTTGTAAAACCTTTCCACTCTTAATATTTCCTTGATTAATCTGCGCTATGGCTATACGTGACAGCGCAACTTCTATACTAATATAATTAACAGATTAATGTTAGTTTTGAGCTTCCCTGCCCCCGTTTATATAACGTGATCCTTTACATAATATTCTGGAGTGCTTAAACCTATCAGAAATCCTCTTTTATGTCCTCTGCCAGGCACATTGAGTAATGTAACTCTGGATAATTAATATAGGAAGTTCTCTAATGCTGTCCGTCCTCACTATGGATAAATAGTGTAATTTGACCATTTAATAGAAAATATATAGCATAAAGTACTTATCTAAGGTTCCCTAGTCTTGCTGTTTGTCCCTGGTTAAATTGGTTGGTTTTGGCAGGGGGATGAGTAAAATGGATTGAGGGAAAGAAATAGGAGGAGAGATACTGAATACTGTGTGTCCGTGTGTGTGTGTGGCGTTCTCTGGTTCTCGGTGTGTATCTGCTCCTGCAGTTCTATATGTGGTGACAGCGAGACATCACAGTAAAAGCCCCCTGAAGTCTTGCTGAACAGATGTCTCTCTCCTCTCTCCTTTTCCCCGGTGGTAGATAACATGTTGTCCTCTCTCAATCTCTCTTTCCATCTCTCTCTGTCTTCCCTTTGTCTGTCTCCCTTTCTGTTTTTCCCTCTTTCTCTTCCTCTGGCATTTTCAATTTATTCCTCTGTTAAAATGCACTCACTGTTCTTTCCTCACATCCTCCCTTTTTCATTTTACATCTTTGTGCTTTTTTTTTTTTTTTTTTNTTTTTTTTTTTTTTTTTGGTTATAGTACAAAAGGCCAGGTGAAATGAACTCTTGTGTTCTGGTTTGTATGTTTCGGTCAGATACGTATAGAATCTACAGTATGTTGCTTGTGTGTGTTTGTGTGTGTGTGTGTGTGTGTGTGTGTGTGTTTATACAAGGCAATGTTCCAAGCTCTGTGATGTGAGCACAGAATCTGAGAAAGCAGCCTAAGTAGGGGTTGGATTTTCTCCAGAATTGCTTTCATTTCCATTCAGCAGTTGGATGTTACTCACTGGATCACACTTGTGCCCTGTGCAAGCGCACACACTGACACACACAGACACATACACATGTACGCGCAGTCACTGATTTAGTACAAGCCGACAGGTGCTGGGGTCAGTCAGCAGCTTTCTTTTCCTTAGTAAGTTTTCTCACTTTTCTGTCTTTTGTAACGGGATTCTATCTTAAACACTCTCAGAAAACACACATATACACACACAAACACACATACTGTTGTTGATATGTGGGAGGGCATGATGCAACAGCGGAGCCATCTCTCCTTATGTCCCCTGGGAGAATGGGATGGGGGGGGGTGTTTGAGAATGGAGAGACATATAAGGCAACAACAAAAACAAGGGGAGAATGAGAGGAATTGAGAGGAAGGAAGAGCGACTGATTGACCGAGAAGAGGGAATAGAGGACAAACTGAAAATGATAGAAAGATGGAGGGAGAGAGATGTGTCTTTCGATGGCTAATAGAAATTCCCTTGTTGCCTCATTGAGATGCAGTGGTGGCTTGGGTAATGAGCTAGCTGCCGCTGACGCATTGATTTAGCCAGAAGAGTTGCTCAAATTATCCCGCTCCTCGAGAGAGATGTCAACAGCTCCAACAATGGCTGCCAGAGTAATTACCAGCATATCGTCCCACCCCGACACCTCCCTTAACTCGTCATGTATTTCATTGTCCATCTTCACCCGCTTTCCGCCCTTGTCTCCAGCTCCTCCTCCTGAGGTGTCTCTTGGACCAGTGCATTAGCATGTAGCATTTAGCAAGTGTCTTTAGCTGTATTCCTATTTGAATCCATGTTTAAATGTAAGAAACAATGGAATACTAGCAGTGTATGGTGGAAATGCAAGTAAAATAATGATAGAAGTTGACTTTGCATGATTGTTGTGATCATACAACTTTAAGGGGGGAATTAAAAAAAATCACAGTAACTGCACAGCATCATGCTAAATAAGCGGTGTGATAATTAAAGCTTCCCATGCCTTCATCAACACATCGCCGTCCCATTACTCATCTCAGGTAAAAAGTTAGCGCAAGTCAGGATGTTTTGATGAAGATTCTCAGTCATCCAGGCGGTAGATAAGTTGTAGAAAACTGAGTCAGGTCAAGTGGATTTTTAATTCTGAAACGTTTCACCATCCATCCAAATGGCTTTTCTGACTGACGAAGCCATTTGGATGGATGGTGAAACGTTTCAGAATTAAAAACTTGAATCCAATTGACCTGACTGAGTTTTCTACAGCACAAGTCAGGATGTTATTGAGCTGCTTCGTACTGAGAAGCCATACTTTATATTGCTTCCTCTAGTGTCAAAGTGAAACTGATATATTAAACTGGCAAAGGAAACCAAAATTCTTAACTTTAGAGCTCCGCAATTTATGAGAGAGGTACGAAAAGCTGCAACAGTAACTAACGTGAGTCTGATGCATGGA
Organism: Lucifuga dentata; assembly: GCA_014773175.1. Lineage (NCBI taxonomy): Eukaryota > Metazoa > Chordata > Actinopteri > Ophidiiformes > Bythitidae > Lucifuga > Lucifuga dentata. The sequence goes on from VXCM01000835.1 coordinate 77,112, forward strand.
ATGGGTGTGGTGTGTCAGGTGTGAGAGAGAGAGAGTGAAACAGATGAGGCTGCAGGAATAAGCGCGGTGCCACAAGAATATATAATAGATCATATCAAAACTAAAGAACACTGGCTAGTCAACAGAATGGGCTTTAAAATCAAATTTATCAACCGCTAACACACGTGAGGCAAATGCAGATGCTTGTGTTACATTTGTATATATTAAAATTGTTCCCTCTTGTTGTGGATCCTGGCATCCAGTAACTGTGTTTGTTTTACTGGTTTGTGTTATTAATGGGGGATGGCGAGAATCCAATTTGCTTGATTACTGTGAAGCTTTCTGCCTTGCGCACAAACACACACATTTTCTTCTCTGTTTCCATGCCTTGAGGTGTTTCTGATTGGACCGTACTAATGGCGAAGCTTTGACACTCTGACCTTTATTCTATGTAGCATTTGTTCTTCCCAGTAAAAAGGATGTACAAAGACATAGGGATGACTAAAAGCGAAGATGGAAACACTTGCGGGGATGTGTGTTTTTCAACCTTTTGCCTTTTTGATCAGAGTGTGTGTATATCTGTTTAACACCAGGAGGCAGCCCCCCCACCTCTTGAGCACATACTCCCCATGTAGAAGATTGCTCTGCACTTATATTACTGTACATTGTCAGTACATGTAGAGTAACCTTGTTTCCTCTGCGTGTGTGTAGACCATAGTCATGGTGTACATGCTCACTTTGGTGCTTGCTGTTTTTTTGTTTTTTGTTTTTTTTTTTCAAATATTTATCAAAAGGTTGAATGGTAAGCAACTGTTGAAGCAATTCAAGATCAAGATCTCTTTTTTTTTTCTTTTTGTATGACGTACAATCTCTCCACTGCAGAGGACACCATGTAAAAAAATAAAACTAATTTTGAAGAAGTCTAAATTGTAATATTTTTTCCCCCCCAGTTATGTAGAAAATCACAAGAAACCCAAAATTGGAAGGCATTTCTTTCTCAGGAGTTTCTTTTCTCTGTTAAAAACATCACGGTGGAACTCATTTCCACTCCATGTGATCCAGCCGTTCTCTCCCCTCTCTGCCCCAAAGTGGGAATCCAGCATCTTCATTCCCAATTAAACTCCAATCAGCAAACGAAGATGGAGTGAGACATCGAATTACATCCAATATCCTCTCGCATACTCAAGCCTGTCCTTGCCAGCCACAAATTAGCTTACAAATGAAGGTTCTGAAGATGAGAGAAGTGGAGTTGCCAGATAGCAAACATATCACATTCTGTCTTTGTTTTGATCTGTTGCTCCAACTTGGATCCAACTTCCTGCCTGCTCTTGATGTGTGGGAGGTTTAGTTGAGTTTTCAGGTTACTTTGAACCATTCATTTCAATCTCCATTCAGGCTGGTTATTAAGAAAGGCTGATGAGAACTCATTTCACCAGTCTGTTCTGGTTTGATCCATGTTTGATAGTGAAGATGTTGCATAGACAATCCAAACACCGTTAATTAATGAAGCAACTCAACCTGAAATATAAAAGCAAGGTTTGATTAATTGCTTGTTAGAGTCAGATTTCTTCTCTGTTTCAAGCCCACGCAATTTGGCGCTCGTTCTGTATAGCCTGCATGCCAGAAATTGTGAATATGTGTGTGTATTTGTATGTGCGTGCATGTGAGAGCACACTGCCAGCACATCTCCCCATGGTTCTAGGGAGGTTTTGTTATATTATCCAGTCAGATGTTAAATAATTCATGCATTTATATCGGGGGTTATCTAACACATGACAGGCAGACAGTGTGTAGGTCTGAGTGGTATCTAGTGGCTCCTCACGATGAAGCCGATCACAGCATCATCACCACGCCACTTCTTAGAGGTTGTTTTGCCTCTTCATTTGACTCCGATCTCCCTGGAGGAGTGTGTCTGCATGCTAAACATCCACACACATATGCTTCAGAAATGAAACCCATATGCGCGCAGGTAATTTTCTGAGGAAATTTGTCAGTTTGTGTGTAGAGGTATGTATAAAGATAAGTGTGTGTACATGTGCATGTGTTTGTCCCGCCTGCTGCGGCTGCTGCATTGGGCCTGGTGTGGTTAATTAAAAGAAGCTTTCTTGCATTATTCATGAGGGTGTAATTATACATTCTTTTTGCTCATTCCCAGTCAGAGGCATTAAAAATAGATCTGAGTCTCCGTGCCCAACCCTCCTAGGCCCCACTTTCTTCTCATTTTGACTATATCTCTCAGCATCTCTATTTTTTCTATCCTAAGCAGTATTTCTCCATCTCCCGCCCTCTGACTTCATTGTCTCTCTTCTTTCTCATATCTGTCTGCAGTGTCTTCATTCACGGTCATTCTAATGTTCCCATTAGAGTTTTGGGCAGAGCATTCCTCTGACAGTGACTCTCAACTCGGCTCTGAGCCCTGATCTCCAGTCACATCAGGGCGGAATTTGGTTTGGAATATTTTAAATCTGCAGTGACATCTTGTCAGAGAGAATCGGAATAGAAGAGTTATCGCTTACTTGATCAAGTTAATGAGTCTGGCTCCTCACGTTATCCCTCACTTTTTAGTTTCACATGTATAATGTATAATCTGCAAAAGCACAATTCAGTGTTACACACCCAGTGTGAGATAGCTTTGTATAACCAAATTCAGGACAGTCTGAACTTTTTTTTAAAAACTATTTCCTGCTGTGTAATCATGTATAAGTATCATCTGGATTCTGTGATTCTGGCAGAAAACGTGTTTCCATCATAAGGCTTCTGAGCAGGTTTCCAACGAGGCCAATACAGAGAGGGGCAGGGATTTCTCAGACTTGCTGAGCAGAGAGCTTGTTAGATAACGAAGCAATGCTCTAAATTGTTCTCACAGTGTTTCTGAATATGAAAAATACTGAGAACTTAACTGCCCTATACCACACTTCAACGTTTTATGTAACTGCAGTCTTGCATATGAATATGACTTTCCATACTATAACAAATAAGCCAAATGGCAAAAGACAAATATACACACACACAAACACATAAACACAAACAGGGAGCCGAGGCTGATTGTTGTAGAGTTGACTGTTGCTCAGACTGGCCCCGAGGCTCTTTGGATTGGTGTTTTATCTAATATGTGCCAGTGCGTGTCTATGTGTGTATTTAGGCGCTAATAGAATTATTTAATCACAGTGAGGTGTATATATACATATATATCTAAGGTAAACACACAGCCCACACATTGTTGCCTTAATCCTTACTACTACTGAATAATCCTGGGTTGAAATGCTGTTTTCTGTATCTGAGAAAGATAAAGGACAACCATTTTGCATGTTTGAGCCGAATATAATCAAGTTTCATACATGTAAGGTTACTGACAATCATTTCCCAAAGGAAATGATTGTCAGTAACTGTATTTCAACTTTCCAAATATTTTGCAAAATCTCTTAATCTTAATCAAATATTCAAGCGATACATTAAAAATCAATGTTTCACCTGCTAATAATTATGAAGTCACAGTTGTTTAAATTTTTTTGATAAATGCAGGTCTTCTACTGGGACTGTATTCTCCGGTGGAGACAAACGTTCACTCCGTGCTTTTTATTGTGCTTAAACACTAAAATTACAAAAAAACCTGAATACAGGTCTTGTTCGCAATGATGGATTACCTATCCCAAGTTTCAAGTATCAACATCGCTTTTAATAGCGTACCAAGATGAACTGAAACCAATGGTGGCCTGGAAAGTAGGAAAAAAAAAATTAATTCACTGTTCCAGTAATATGCTTTGGGAAATGATTGTCAGTAACCTTACGTGTATGAAAATTGAAGATAATAGACTCAAACATGTGCGATCACTGTTATTGTCCTTTAAAACTCTAAGTAAATTGGTTTTCATCCATTTTCACACATGGCTTGATGTTAGATCTCTCTAATGGAGAGAAATTGATTATCATTTTTGTCCTATAAACCAAAGGTCATTGCTGTCAGTCTCACTCAATCAAAACCTGGATATTAAACGGGTGCATTCAGATTCAGGCTCCTGGTAAAAAAAAAAAAAAATTTCAGTCAACGCTCCTAATTTCTACCATCTTCCAGAGGGGGAAACTGAAAAATAGCTTCCCTTAAGTGGTTATAATAGTTGTACTTGGCAAGAGATCCCTATTTTGTTCATGGAGATAAATTAATATGAGAGCTGTTGAGCAATTCTGGACTAAACTGTTCCTCCTGCTTTTGAAGCTGTTCTGTTCGGTGTTGTTGCTTGCTTTGCTTTTGACGTCACTGCTGACTGAAACTGGAGAGACAGAGAATGAGGATGGAAAGGAATGGAAAAGATAGGGAGAGATTTAATGAATGAATGGAGGAGAAAAGAGAGGTGGGAGGCAAAGAGAGAGAAAGAGACTAAATTGATTCATAGTTTGATCTCTGACATGCTTCTCCCTCCTGCACGGTATGACTCAATGGCTTTCTGCTGGTATATTACCTCTTTTTCTCTGTTGATACAGTAGAGAAGAGGCGATATGAGTCAGAAAACAGTGATGAGTAGAGAAAGAATGAGGGCAAACGTATGGAATTGAGAGAGGAGGGAAAGACAAGTGCATTAGGTAACTGGCTAACAATGCAGAAGTTAGAGAAAGTCAAAAATGATTGAAAGGAGAGAAATAGTTGAGATTGTTTGAGTTGTATCACTTCACCGTGACAATGGATATACTGAATGAACGTGTCAAGGTTCACTGTAGTTTTGAGTATTTTTTTAGTCAGTTTTACTAAAGTATAACATACTTCTAAGCTGTTTCTTTATTATGTCTAGCCAGTCATTGTAGAGCATTGTAGAATCTCCATTTTTGACAATATTTATTGATAAAATGCTGACATTTTACCATACTTTTCTGTCCAGCTCATGGTACGATTTTAAAGTTGTGTTGTACTATTCAGGTTATGAGCTTCTCCTTTTTTGTTGTTTCACTTCTCCTTACATCACATACAGTTATTCTCTCTTTTTCGTTGCGTGTTGTAAAGGCCAGTGGTGGATGGATCAAAGTTGAATTTGGTTGAACTTTGAGTGCAGCGGTAAACTGGAGAATCTGAGCAGTGCACGTTACTCAAGGTGATGTGAGATTGGGAGTCACTGCTCAGCACCCAATTCAGCACAACTAGCCCACCCACTCCCACTTATCATGTGAAAACAGCCTCACCCTTCAAACTCTACCTGCTACATGATTGGTTTGTTACGAGATTTCTGCTACATGATTGGTTGCTGTGTTGGATTGACTCAATCTGGCATATGCTCAAGAATCCAGTTAAGAGTTTTTCTAAGAACCTCTTATTTTGAACATTTCTAATGTGCATTTCTGTTATTCATACTGAAGTAAAATTACTTATACTAGTGCAGTGCCCATTGAAAACGTGCCTGTTCAGACTGGGAGACTTTATGGGGTGCACCGCAGCCTGCCATAATTTTGTTTTAAGTGCCCGTGGAGCGGAGCATATGCCGCCACACCCGGAGCATATTTGGACCAGGCAGGACTTTATGGTGTGCACTGCAGCCTGACATAATTTTGTTGTGCACATCCTCGTGAGGTAGCATTGTTTGCTGTACAGAGTCAAGTTAAGACCATGGCTGTGCTCAGAGTGTATCCTGCCACCACGCCCAGAGTGTATCCTGCCCTGCAGACTAGTTTTTACCAGCGCAGTTCAATTTGAGAACCGTTCATCCAAACACGCTCCGGGTGGGGTGGCATATGCTCCGCTTCAGTGCAACACTGCACGTCCTTATTCTGGCCATAAGGAAAGCTCCTGCAACATGGCATGGGAATCCCCTCCACCAGGGCAAAGAGAAACACTGAGCAATGAACCTGCCGAAGTTCAATTTCATACAGTGCTGGGTTCTAGAGATACTGGTGCCACAGACAGACAGACAGAAAAACTGTCATTATAGATAGATCAGGCATAAATTGTTCGTATTTTGTCCCTGTGTTTTGGCATCATCATCACTGCCTGAAAATGGTTACAAAACATAGTTTTTAGTTACAAAGAAAACTTGTATTTATTTTCTTACGCCCATCTGAATCATAATCTCTGATTATGTACTGTACAGAATGTCTGTAGAGATAATAGCAGTGATTGCAAAACACAGTTCCATTGATTTCAGACACTCTACCTCTTGACAGGTCTAAGTGTTTCCCTTTGCCCTGGTGGAGGGGATTCCCATGCCATGCTGCAGGGGCTTTCCATATGGCCAGAATAAGCTCTGCTAGCACTTTGTGTTTCCTATTAAACACTGATCCCAGAGCAGAGCCATAGCCTCCACATTCAGCAGAAGTGGAAAGCAGCTCACAGATCTGTGCCTAAGGGCAACGAGCTTCTCAGAGCCAACGCCTTCGGGAGGGAAAGCTAAGCCAGTATAAGCTACTACCATCTGCCAGCATTGGCTTAGGGCTTCAGAAAGATCAAGTTTAAAAGAGAGAGAGGCACGCTGGTGGAGACATCTCTTTTACATCTCTCCTCTCCTCTCCTCTCTTCTCCTCTCCTCCTATTCACATCCAAATGGAAATTAAGCTATCCACTAATGATGTTTAACAGCATGGATGCCAGTGCTGTGAGGAAGATGCAGCTGAAAATAGTGTGTGTGTCTGTGAATGTGGTGAGCAGGTGGAGATCGTAAAGGGCCTCTTCAAGGCACAAACAGAAGCAGGGTGTTCCTGTCCTCTATCCTTTGTTCCCCTCTCTCTGTCAGATCCATGGCCAGGAAAATCAGGCTCACAGTCAGGGTCCTTCTCCTCTCCCACCTCTTTCTCCCTGGGTGTCCAGCCATTGCCTGATGATAAATCGACCACTGATTAGCATGTTTTGGAAACTGGAACAGGAAAAGCTTAAACAAGTTAACATGGAAGGAGATAATATTTCCTGGCTGCTCTGCCAAGCTCTCATAGGGAAGTTGAAGGGTTGGCACATTAACATACCTACAAGAGTGTGTGTTTGTACAAAGATCTCAGGTTGGTGGAAAATATTTGGATATATTTTATATATAGGCATTTAAATCATTTTTGAAAGTTGCTTTGTGCATGCTTTATATATGCAGCCATGATGGATTTTTCACGACACCCAAAAGAAATGTTTTTCCAGGACAGATGTCAGCAAGTTCAGTGAAATGCAATCACATACACAATGAGACAGAAAAAAGCTCGTTATAAAATCAATGCTGGCACATGCCATGATGGAACAGAGCAACAAGAGGCAATAACACAATGTTCTTTCCCTTTTTTAAAAAAGTGGGTTATAACAGTTGAATATCTACGACTGACATTGCATTTCTGTCATTTTCCCATCATTTTACACTGCCTGATCTCCTGAGCTGCTGCCTACGAATAGCTGTAAAGATGCAATCAGCTCTGCTATTATTCACCTCTGCAAAACTTTATTATTCAGACCCAATTTGTAGAACCCAATGCGGCGATGATTGAAACCGTGACTTTACAGCCAGAAGCTTCCTATACAGTGCAGCAAAACGCCGCTCAGCTCTGATGCTCGCTGAGCTGTGAACCAAAGTTCTCATTCTCTGTCTTCCTCCAGCAGTCCCTTCACATCAGATCATTAATCACGGAGGAGCAACTAAGGAGTGCAGAACCAGGGTGGAGGCTGGGGGTCAGTCAATGGTGGCCTCTCCAGCCCATAAGTCTGGCTGGTGTCATTATTCTGACATTGTTGTGAAGGCGAAAGCATTTGATGCTATTGATTTGGGAGGAGGGTGAAGGAGAGAAGAGATCGATGCACTTGCTGATTCAGTGGTGTAGCAAACTTGGGTCAGTGGCACAGCCTGATTTTGTGTATGTGTATGTGTGTGTTAATGAAAAGCTGACCTATGTGTGAGACAATTCCAGTGTGTGCATGCGTGTGTGTGTGTTTCTGGTCCAGTTAATATATTAGGTCATTGTGACTCTTGTTAAGGGAGTGCAGTTCTACTCCCTCCTCTCTGCACACACACACACACACACACATCACACAAAGCAAAGGTATTTTCCCGATTCCTTTTGAATTATATGAATAACAGCCCAAAATGAAATTAGAAGAGATGAAATTAAAATGAAATGTCACACGCACACTCACACCTACACACCAGCAAATGCAGTAGTAATCTTTTCTGTATTCTCTCCGTGAGACTCTGATCCTTTGTGCTCTCAGTCAAAGCCTTATGTTTGAAGCTATGTTCAAAGCCAGATCCAGCTCAAACCCCTGGTATGTCTCCAACCCCCNCCACCCCCCAGCCTTGCCAATCTGGGCTCAGCTCAGTGTGTTCATCTAGAGCTGTGAGGGTTTCCTCTGGAGTATCATCACAGACAGGTGAAGGGGGCACAGGGACTATCACACTATTGCCCTCATTACAGGAGATTACAAAAAAAGGATCTGATGATACGGAGGGGCAGAGGGTTATAAGACAGTGCGGCATAAAGGTATAAACTTAAAGCCAGAATTGAAGAGTATTTTGAGAGCATTTCAAGTTAAAGCAGTTTGTTTGGGAAAAGGATGCAGGGTTGGACTTTACATAAGGAGTAATCAGTCAGAAATATTAACCAACATGACATCAGCAGGAAGTTATTGAAGTGGCGGTGAAGAGAGGCACAGAAATGTGAAATTTTTAAAAGCTCAAATGCTGAGAGAGTCATATCAATTGCTGTCAAAGGGCCATGCCTGTGATTTATCGGTGTAGCAGGCCAGATTAAGCCCCCGCTATGCCCCTGGGTACAGTCTGGTCTTGGCCAAAATATACCCTGGGGTTTAAAATAGCCAGGTTGGTTTATACCCTGTGGTATATTTTGACCTAGACCAGACTATACCCCACTAGTCCAGATTATACCCCCTTGTGTTTTTCATAAATTAGTCTGTATTTCAATGTCCAGAGTTTCTTTCCATCATAACTTAAAAAATAACATGTCACTGCAACATAGACTTTTTTTTGATAAATTATAATGTTGTGTCATCAGGGTTAGGGTTAGGGTTAGTGTGTGAAAGTCTGTGAAATAAAACCAAAAACTTATGTATCCTTGAATATTGTGTGTCTGAGTGTGGAGGTATAATCTGGCCTTGGGGGGGGTATGAAATAGCCTAAATAACACCTCAGGGTATAAACTGGACTAGACCAGAATATACCCGAGGTATAAAACAGCCCGCTTTAACCCCAGGGATAGTCTGGGCAGGGTTAGGGGTGTATCTTGGGCTGTTACACTGGGACACTTTGCGAAGCTGATAAGATGGGTATATTTTGCTAGGAAATTTTTATCCTGCTGCAAGTCTAGCCATGGTTTAAAGTCATGATTTATATTTTATGTGGCATAGAAATGTAACAGGTGGTGCAGTAATGTGGTATGACAGCGATTCATATGTTCTGTCCCTGTGTATTATGTACTTCACCTCCCTCTAAGAGTTCCTATTTATACAAATATGGCAGTTGTAAAATCACAGTCTGCTGCATTTGCATATTTCCTTCCTGCTAATGTGTCCTTCCACGGGCCTGGTGAAAAGATGGATAGTGAGGAAAATAATGCATTTAACTTTTTGTTTGTTTGCAGGCAGATATTTTGTCTTTAATGTGTTTATCATGACTTATGAGTGTCTCTGTAGCAGTCATTAACATATGATTACCATCATAGAGCTAATGTGTTTGTCTGCTGTTCCTTCATTTTTTTCCAGATCGCCTTTCCGTTTTTACATCCCTTTCTCCAGTAATCACTTCCTTCCTATCCTCTCTCTCATAATCTCTCCATCTCCGCCATGCCTCCTCTCCTCCTCCATGCGTAATATGCTCTGTACCTCCTTGAAGAGTCCATTCTCTTGTCCCCTGTGGCCCTTAAACTCCCAAGCCAGAGTCTCACTCCCACACTCTGCTCTGCATTATTGCTTAATTATCTGTGACCTGCCATTTGAATAATGTACTGTCCCCTACTTTCAATATCTTTTACCCTTCATCTCCTTCTCTCTCTCTCTCTCTCTCTCTCTCTCTCTCCTCCTCTCCTGCCATAACATGGGGCATTATTTTTGCTTTCCTATGTTTTGGTGCCAAACTGGAACGAGACAAAAGCTCACATGGGACTCACTCATGTTACCTGTCGCATGCACATTATGATGACACTTATTATCTATTTCCTCCATCTTCATCTATCCATCTTCTTCAGTCTACACCAGATTGTCAGTCTGCCAAGGATTCATATCATCTGAGTGCATCCACATCACTTCCATTTTGATAAAGCTAAAAAATCCTCCTCTGTAATCTCCAGATCCCTGCAGCACCATTGGGCCATTGGGAAAATTGATATTAAAGAGCTTCCCTTTGTTTGTGTATGTTTGTTTTTCTGTGTGTGTGTGCATGTGTGTGTTTCAGTAAGTAATCCATCCAGTGAAATGTCTTTATAATGTGCATGCAGCTTTATGGTCTGTGTGGAAAATAGCTCGGTGCTGTTGTCGTGGCTCCTCTGTATCAAACCCCTCTGTAACTGTACACTCATTGAGGTATTCCTCCTTTGTTTACCGCATTGTTTGTGGCTGATCATTTAATTACACTACCTGATGATATTTACTGAGGCAAGACAGAGGCGTACTGAGTTCTGATTTCAGCACTGAAGTAAAGGGTTCCGTTGTGGTTGTCGTCATGCCACATTCTAATTGTACTACAATTTGTTGTGTTGCTTCATTCTTGTCATTTTTGAGGTCTGGAAATCAGTAATGTGTCTGATTCAGTGGCCGGCATTTAACTTCATTTGTTACAACTCTCTTTTATGGTTTATTTTAGCAAACACAACACGACTACATTACAGCGGTTCACTACGATATAGGAATCAATAACACAAATGGGACTCTCACTTACTGCCTTTATGACTCAGATAAACCCCAGAGAGAAGTTTATTTAAGGAACCATTGCCACATTAAAAGTCATTAGAAGTGTTCTGTACATGAGGTCACTACCCATTTTACACCATTCTGGGCTATGCCTGTTATTAAGTTCATAAAAAAATTAAGTCAATTCACACTGTGCTCATCTCATTAAATGCAATGAGATTCCAGTTTAAATATACTGGTGGTTTTATGTGCACACTGTTTATAAGAGCACATAGGTGAGTCTCATCCATGGATGGATTATCATGACCACGGGCCCTGGACACAAACTCGCCACAGGCCCCTACCTAAACACGCAAATAATACACGCATGTTGTGTGCCTTCCTGAGCACACAGGGTCTGGTTGCACAATAGCACAGAACAATCCACGAACACACAGCATGTATTACTTTGAAATTATTTTCGTTATTTTGACATGTTAAATTACTACCATTTTAGGTAGTTCTCAGCGGTGCTGTTGCTAACAGTAACACCATCACTTTCACCTGGTTTTTGGTGAAAAGTGTTGAAATACAGGGTATTTGTTGTAGCAAAGCAGCATCTTTAGCTTCTTTTTCTTTTTTGAGTTTACGCTTTGCTGACCCGCTAGACGCGTGTTTCTCCATATTGACAGGAAAAGACATTTGACCTTTAGCCTTTGTCATTACGTCATTAAGTGATTTAGCCTAATCGGCTAATTTATAAAACATTCAATTTCATAATCATACGACATTTTTAAAATCACTTTTACTCCAATAGTTTAAAAACAAAAATACTTTACAAATTTAAAAAAAATTAAAAAAAAAAAGATAATACTGTAAATCTTAAGGCCACGGGCCCCTATTGGCTCCAGGGCCCTGGACACTTGCCTACTTTGCCCATGCAGTAATCCATCTATGGTCTTATCTGAATAATCTGAATATCTCCTTCTTTGTCCTGAGCTTGTGTACTCGCATCTCTGCAGTGTGTGTCCTCTTTGACCTAACAGAGTGTGTGTTTTGTTTTTGCTTTACAGGATTGGTCAAGCTTGGAGTCCACTGTGTAACCTGCCAGAAAGTCGCCATAAAGATTGTCAACCGTGAGAAACTCAGTGAGTCAGTACTAATGAAGGTACGTTTACGGCCCAGTCTTCCAATTGCAGCCACTAGAATAGCTGAAATAACCGTTTTACTGCTTAGCATCTTGTCTCTGCCTGTCAAGATCATTTCTGATGGTTTGTGTATTTATACTTTTAATAATTTTATACAGTATGTATGTGAATTAAATACAAGTGAAAACAGTCATTTGGAAAGGACTTTTGTAACATTCTGTAGTTACTTTTCGTGTACACTGATAACAGGAAACAATATCTGGTCCTAAAAGCATACAGTAATCTTAGAATATGAGAATAGCAGCCGTAATTTCCATTTTGTTTGTTTTTTTGCCAACTTTAAAACAGCATTTTAAATGCAGCATGTTGGGCTTCTAGTTGATACCCCACCCCACAGTTATCTTCATACTTGCTGTCATTCTCAACTGAGATGTGTCCAATCTAGGCAATAAATACCAATGTAAAAATGAATCTTAAAATGCAGCAGACTGACCGTCTAAAGGTTCAAAGGAGTAGAATTCAGAAGAGTGAACTGTGTCACTGGATTCCTAAATTTTAATATAAATTGATAGCTGATCTTGCAAAACTGTTTGGATAAGAATGATTTACATAAGCCTCATGAAGAATGAATTTTATGGCTGGATTAGTGACGGCTCCAACTTTAGTGCTGCTATTTTCTTCCTTTTTCAATGTGGAACTCACGAGTCAGCCACGATAACAATAAACAATAAACAATAAACGCGACAACAAACCAGAATCCTGCAACCATAATCGTTTAAAAATCTTCAGGGTGAAATTTTCCTATTTATAACTTTGCCTGTTACCCACACATACTATTCTACTGTTGTACTATTTCACAATGGTGTGAAAATGTTTTTTTATTGCATCCCAGTGCTGGTAGGTAGCCTTATTTAGTGTCTGCGTAAAATTGGCAAGCTTCTGGAGACTAGCTGTAATTGGCCTTGTGTTGATCGAACAGTTGAAAAAAGAGAAGAGAGCAGAAAGATAAAGTATGACAAAAGGCTACGGCTTGTAATTGTTTTTACTGGACATGCACAGAGAGATGCACCTACTGTCATTGTTTGCGTGGGGAAAGCAGGAGCGCATGGCATTTCTCACAGCACAGGTTATCTCAAAATAAAATTTCCTTTCGTTGTGCAACACTTGAGATGAGAGGCCCTGTCTGCTTGAGTGTTGCTGTCCGATAAACTGTTGGTATTTATCAGCTTCCTGCTGTGTCAGTGTTTGCTGGACTCTCACTCTCACTGCTGTTTTGCACCCAGAATTCACTTTTTCCTCTTATTTGGCTCAACAATGCGTCCAGTATTTTCAAGAGGGAAAGACAGGTCATTCCTGTTGCCTCAGCTCTGACAGAAGTATTATTAGTTGTCGTTGTGGGACCAGTGGAACATTTGACAGCAGAGAAGAAGGTAGTAGGATAATGTCCCAACCCGGCTGTTTCGCGTTGTGCTGTCCGGCAGAGGAGAATTATAGTAACAGATGCCAAACAGTGACAGGTTTCCGACAGGAGCGAGGCTTTTGCTGAAGCTGCAGTTCAGACCTAATTACTGGACTCAGCCACTGTCACTCTCAAGTCCTAGCCCTGGTGTGTGTGTGTGTGTGTGTGTGTGTGTGTGTGTGTGTGTGTGTGTGTGCGTGTGTGTGTTCATACACAGTATCTGCCAACAGAACCTGAATTTCTTGGGGAGCCAGAGGCAGCAGAGTTCTCCAGAAAGTGATAGAATGTTAATTTTATATGCAGTCTGTACTTGAGCTGAGTAATATTTAGGACAGCCTAAATATCTCCAAATTTAAACACAAGAAGTTCTTTTCTTAGACAGTGACTCAGTAGCTGTCAGGGTTGAAGCAGATGCACAAGTGATGGATGTGTTGGTCTGTCTTCTACCTCAGCAGGTTTATACCTCATACATTATGATCTGCAAAGGTTATATGCTAAACTGCAGATTTCACAATGTATTGAGATATTAATTATACAATATAAACATACAGAACTGTTTTGTGTATTAATATACTGTATGTGCATAGACATTTGACATACTTGTCTTTGTAGCTTATTTGTTCAGTACTTTATTGCCATGTCAACACAAAGTTGATAGAATTTGTCTCGATGCGCTCACAACACACAGACAATAAATAAGCAAACAACAGTCAGTGATTGCACATATATATCTGATAAATCTAAAAAATGAGTCCTGAGACTCATTAAAAATGCTAATTAGCAATAAATAACAGCTAAAAAGTGCAACATCAGATNGTCCTGAGACTCATTAAAAATGCTAATTAGCAATAAATAACAGCTAAAAAGTGCAACATCAGATCAGAGCAAAACTACATAAAATTGTCATAACAATTACAAAGAACGATTAAAAATCTAGTCTTTAGAATCATTTAAAACACGAATTGCAGATGTATATGTGCTGTTCCTGAATCTGGTTGTCTTTGAGGAGAGAGATTTCAGCCTTTTTCCCAAAGGGAGAAATTTAAACAGAGAGTTAGCAGGATGCAACAGGTCTTTTAAGATTTTTAAGCCCAGTTTTTTCAGACGCGACTCATGAATTTCTTTGAGAGCAGGAAGTTTGATGCCAATGATTCCAGTGCCAATGGTTTAGAAGCTGACCTTAATGCCAGATTATAATTCATGTCCATTGTGAATTTGTTAGCCACACATTTGACTGCCTACACATTTTGAAGAAGCATTATGTCCTCCTGCTCAGATGTAGGTGATGTCACCAGCAGAAATTCATGAATTTTCTATAAGAAATTGACGAACCAACATTCACTGGGACACACTAGACGTGGCATTACATCATACAGTGGATTACAAACCCACTTTCCCATACTGAGATTTCCACTGTGGCTGGACAGGGGTTTTCTGTCTCAAATCTAGCACCGGCTTTCCCATAGTCCCATGGTTTTTCAGTCGGTAGTCTGTCTGTCTGTCTGGTCTTTGGCCTGCCTCTGTGGCTGTCAGGCTGTCAGGGTGATTGGGCTGCAGGACTCACGCTGTGAAATGTCACCTTTTAATATGCTAATGTCCGGTGTCCCCGTGGTGCCATTAGAAGAGAATCTGACTGTCCTGGACAGGTGCGCGCGCGCGTGTGTGTGTGTGTGTGTGTCTGTNAGAGAGAGAGAGAGAGAGAGAGGGAGAGAGAGAGAGAGAGAGACTGCTGAAGACACATACACACAAGTTTAAAATGTATGTCCGTGTCTTACACACATTCTCACACACACATTGATATGTATGCACACGATGATTCACGTCATCGCTCCATGTCTGTCCTTCTCCTGAATGGCCTTGAGAGTCAGGGATCTGTGGAGATGAAGAGAGGAGTTGAATTAATTGTCACAGACTATCTGGCAGTGAGGTCCACTCACTCACTGCTTGTTTAACTTATATAACTGATATTGAACTCTTAAGTTCACAGCCCCACAGGCTATGATACGACTGGGTAATGAATTTGTCCATGAACTTTATGTCAGAATGTAACCACTATATGAGCCTTGACTGCATCAAAGATTAAGTGCAGCATGGTGTGTGTTTTTTTTTCTTTCAGGTCTAAGCAGAAAATCTAATAATGGATTTTGTGAATGGTAATATCAATGCCAGCCTTTCTGTCATTCACTCTTTCTGTCTTTCAAACAGAAAGAGAATGCACACTTTGTGCACATATGACATTATGTCAGCAGGCATTGCTAAGGAAAATACAAAAGAGAGCTGAGGTTTCATACAAAGCGAAACACAGAGCCGACAATGTATGTGTGTGCATGTGCGCATTGTGCATGTGTGACGTCTCAAGGGATTAGTTAACATTCTGAAACTCAGCTAGCCCTCAGTCCCTCTCTTCTGGGCTGCAAGGCCATGGGGTTGAAAGGAAAGGAAAGCGAGGGAGAGAGAAAGAAAAAAGAATGTCAGAGGAGAGAAAGATAGATATGCAGTAAAAATCCTTCTGAGAAAAGATAACACATTTGCCTTAGTATACTATTTGGCATTCACATATAGATGGTACTCTGTCATTGCCATGTAAGCCATAATGATGATAAATGCTTGGAAAGTTGACTGTAATGATGGGAGGTATCATATTAAGTGATCTGAAAAAAAGGCTCCGCTATTGTAAATAACACCTTCATTCCTAACACACAGCACTGTGAGAAAGTAATTTTGTATAATAAGATGGAACTGCTTCCATGCCCTTGAAAATACAACACAAAAGTAAACCATGCTAAAACTCACTCAGCAGCTTGACAGCTCTGTAATTGCCTGAGTCATAATGAAATTTGGGAGCTAAAAGCAGGGTCACAGCCCAGAAAAAGGTTGAGAAACCCTAATATAGTGAGCTGACAGGTGCTAATTGCCATGTAACCTGATATGACTCACTTTTACAATATGTTTGGAATGATCGTTTACTTATGTTCCACAGCGTTTGCCTTTTGCCATACTGGCAATCACATGCTATATATCCCCTGACCTAAAACTTCCCCTGTACTTTGAAAAAGTTTGAGCTTGTTATTGCACTATTGAGGATGAGGATGGTCATAATGATGATGACATGTAGAAGATGACATGATTTTTGCAGTATACTATGGTCTGACTATGGGCAGAATTTGCTATATTATATTATCTGCTGTTATGTTGAGTGGAGCAACTTCTCTCTAATCTACAGTTTAGTCTGTGGCTGAGTTGAATTGTTGCTAGCCGCTAGCGCTAACAACTATGTTAGGGAGAAGGGTATCTTTAGCATGCAGCAGTTAGTAGTTGGTGTTGATGCCTGCTCTGTTTCTCCCTCTGAGCCAGCAAGCTGATGGTGGCTCTGGCTGGTGGGATAAGAACAACTAATTAGCCAGAGTGACTCTCTCTCTCTCTCTTTTGTCCTGAAGCAGAACAACTTCAAAGTCAATCTACTGTCCCCTGGCCCAGAGAGACAGAGACAGGAAGAGAGAGAGAGAGAGAGAGAGAGAGAGAGAAGGGAAGAATGGGNCAGAGAGACAGAGACAGGAAGAGAGAGAGAGAGAGAGAGAGAGAGAGAGAAGGGAAGAATGGGGAGGACAGAGAAAATTATAAAGGATGGCGAACATGAACTTCGAACAGTTCGGATGGGTTTGTTTTGAAGTATATATCACTAGGCTGTTTTTTTTAGAGCAATGAAAATGTCTGTGGTTTGCAGAGTCTGTCCTTGATGTCAGTCATAACATTTCAAATGAGAAATGTGTGTGTTTAAAAAAAAGAGAGAGAGAGAGAGAAAGAGAGAGAGAGAATTTGGAAATGGAGGAGTCTGCAGAACCTGAAATAATTGCCCCCTGAAGCAAATAACTGAAGAGCTCAGCTAAGGACCATGGATTTAAGACCAGAGAATGACAAGGCTTTGCAAAAGCCGTGACAGACAGCTGCCCTACCTAAGATGACATGAAACACAGGGGAATCAATTCCTTTTTGTCATCCAATGATCAATACTATTTAAATTTGCATCTTCTTAGGCAGAAATAATAGTGTTTCGCCTTGGCAATTCATCTATCTGCTAACATTAACAAAAAGTTTCAGTCAGAGATTTTTATTTTTTTTTTGACATAATGGCATTCAAGGTTTCACACGCACAGCAACTGAAATAATTTAGAACTGATGAGGCGCAAAAGTGAGGGATAAAGGTTGAATACATGAAGCGACAAAGATAGTGGTGGGCGGGTGGGGAGCAGAATGCCATGGCCACAGATGAATCACACAAGGTCTAATCTTGTTATCCTGACACCTCAGTGACAGCATCGCAGCATTCTTTCCACGCCATCCCCACTCTTACCCACTAATAATTATAGATCGTCTATTCTCTCTCATCTCTGTTGTGCCATGAGTGGGTTGGATATAGAAATGCCCTGAACACACACCACCTCTTTAACTTTATCTTGTGTGTATTTGTATGTCTGTGTGCGCCCTCTGTGTGCGTGTGTGTGTGTCTGCTGCAGAGTAAACACAGAGTAATGGCTTTCATATGTTGTGCTCCTGCGCCTTGATCCATCAGCTTTGTATGGCTTTGAGCCAGAAGCCAGGGTTTAACACACAGTTTGATCTTAACAGGCTGACTGCACAGCAAGACCACATTTACCTGCTTAGCTCTCTGCTGTTTTTCTGCTTCTTCTTTCACTCATTGCTTTCATCCAAATATCGAATAATTATTTAAAGATCATACCACCCATTTTGCATGTTTGAGCCTAATATATTAAATTTTCATACACATAAGTTTACTGACAACCATTTCCCAAAGGATAAAACCATATTTCAGCTTTCCTGATATTTTGCAAAATCTCTTAGTCTTTCAAAAGCAAATATTCAAGGGATACCCCACCTTAAAAAAAATCAATGTTTTGCCTGCTAATAGTTATGCAAAATTATGAAGTCACGGTTGTTAAAATTTTTTTTGAAAAACGCAGGTCTTCTTTTGGGACTATATTCCCTGGTGGAGACATACACTCACTCCACGCTTTTTATTGCGCTTAAACACTAAAATTATGAAACTTTGAAAAAACCTGAATATATGTGTTGCCCACGATGATGAACCTATCATCTAACCTATCATCTATCTATCCTAACCTATCCAAGAACATTTCAAGTATCAACAAATTGATTTTAATAGCGTACCAGAATGAACTGAAACCAATGGNCCAAGAACATTTCAAGTATCAACAAATTGATTTTAATAGCGTACCAGAATGAACTGAAACCAATGGCTGTCTGGAAGTTGGAAAAAAAAACTAACTCACCGTTCCAGTAGTATGCTTTGGGAAATGATTGTCAGTAACGTAACATGTATGAAAATTGAATATATTAGGCTCAAATATGCAAAATGGGTGGTATGGTCCTTTAAGGTGGTCCTTTATGGTGCTCTTTTGCAACTATTGTATTCTTCTTGAATGTAGCTACGCCAGAAAAGTCATCCCTAAGAAAAAAAAACTGTTATTAATAGTACGTTGTTTGGGCATTTTCACATCTACATCGTTTGGTCCACTTACTGTATATCAAATTAGGGTTAGTTTTCACCTTGGTACGGTTTATTTGGGCAGGTCTGAACACAGCAATTGGACCAAAACAATTACACCGAGACCATTTTGAGGAGGTGATAGAAGTTCGTTTGTGGTCTGAACATGATCTGTACTCTTTCCAAACCAACTCCAGAGCAGACTAGTGTTCTGTTGATTCGATCTACAACCAGAGAAGGCGGGGTGTGTGTGTGGTTAAAGTTAAATAAATTGCATCTTTGATTGGAAAATCCAACTGATGCTGTGACAAGATTGTAACATATCAATCTTACCTAGCAGATCTCAGATGAACGTTGAAGGTTAGCATGAGGTTGTATGTGCTCAACATACGCTCCATTTTCTTGTCCAGTTGTCTGAAGCAGTACATCTTCTTCACATAATGTAAAGCAACACATGGCTTTCCAGACATTGAAGTCAATTTCAGCTTGTGCTGCCATAGTTTTCATGGTATTGATACATTTATCTCCTCCAGACTTGATTTTTGCAATGCACTTTATTCAGGTATCAGCAAGGGTAACATTCACTGGCTCCAGCTTAAAAAAGCTCTAGCTGCAGCCAAAATGCTGCAGCTAGAGCTTTTAACTTGCTCCAGAAGAAGTGACCATATTAGTCCGATTCTTGCTGGCCTTCACTGGTTGCCTGTTAGCTTTAGGATTAATTTTAAGGTTTTTTTTTGGGTGTTTTTAAAGCTTTACTTGGTCAAGCACCTTCTTATATACATGATGTTTTAACTTGCTTTAAGCCTGATTGCTGTCTGAGATCCTCTGGCAAACACCTCTTGGTAGTTTCAAGATCTTGTCACGTCACTAAAAGTGGCTGGTCTTTTCTGTTTGCACCCCAAGGTTGTGGAATTCTCTGCTGGAGGATCTCAGACTGGCTAAATCAGTGTCTTCTTTTAAAACTCACCTGAAGACTTATTTTTACTGCAAGGCTTTTAATTGGCCCCAAATAAGTGTTAATTGTTTTATCCCCTCCCTAAATTAATTTACAGTATATTTCTATATTTTATTATTATTATTATTATTATTATTATTATTATTATTATTATTGTGTTACGATTGTCATTTGTCTTGTGCACTGTTAACTGCGTTGTTAGGCACCTTTATTCCAACTCTATTATTATTATTACACATCTATATTGTGAATCACCTTGTAATGCTGTTTTGAAAAATGATGACCGTGACTAGGAAAATGGTCTTTGTCCATGTTTAGTTATCCTGTAAAAATAAACTTTTCCTGTCATTTCTGACCGATGAGCAGAGTGCGTTCTCACATGACTTTTGCTGATATATTTTGGATCGGTTGAACTTTTACTTCTGTAAAGTTAACAAAACCAGTCAGTGAACGGCACATTGTAACATTTTAGTCTCTGATTTGAAACCAGAGCAAACCGATTACAGGTTTGAAAATACTCATATCATGTTGCCACTTCTCTTCACTGCACCATTAAAAAAAAAAAAAAGTCTCCTTCTTTCCATGTCATAGCACAGTTACAATAGCTGAGTTCTTTGCTCCTTCAAAGTATTTACTAGGACCTAAATAATAGTGTTTTTTTCTGGCCTTGCAAAGCCCATTCTCTATTTTCAGTCAATATAAGGGTCACTTGCCATTCTGCATCCTAATTTGGTTTCCAATCACCCCTCCCAAATCAATGCATATCCAGTTTTTCCTCTCAGTCTTCACCAAATGTCGATGGGAATATGTTGAAACGGAAATGGGGAATAGATTTCCCCTCCCGGCTACAAGATGTTTGGAGATTGTAAAGAAATGTCAGCTTTAGTCATGCTTGTGTCCCTTTGTGTTTCATGCTAAATCCCATTGACTGAAGACACCAAACACTGTCTTTTACACAGTTCTGGCTGTTGGTTTTGAAGACATCCTAGAGAGTCGTGTATAGTTTACAGCTACTGTGCACACTGGTGACAAAGCTCATCAAACGCACACAGCACTTGACTGGTTTTACCTCTCATATATCGTATGGAGATAAAACAGAGATGGAGTGCAGACAAAATAATGAAATGGAGGATAACAGAACAGATGATGTAGAGGGATCCCCCACTGAGCTCGACAGACGTCTAAAACGATGGTGTTTCTCCTCTTCAAAGGCATCAGCCACTGTCTTGTCAGATCGATGATAAAGCTTTGTTTTTTTATTTGTTGCTGTTGCTTTGGTGTTGTTTTTGGTTTGTTGCTTTTCTTGGCGAGTGAAGAACACATTTTATCCGTCTGTGCATAAATGAAGTTGCAAAATTCCTCCTCAGAGTTTTGCTTTTTCATTTCTGCTCATTTCTCTGATTTTTCCCAGGGATTCCTTACCTCTTCATATGACCTGTGGACCCACTGAAGTGTGTTCTGCCCGCATGTGTGTGCATGTGCAAGTTGGTTTTGAGAGTATTGTGATCATCTTTGTCATTCTTGTTTGACTAGAATTGGACTGATTATTGAGTTGGTGCATCTGCATCACATCCCCTGAGAGAAAAAAAATGCAACTCTTCAACTTCCACTTTTGCATTCAAATTTACTCTTATCATCTGTTTTTTAAAATTTATTTTATATGCCTTCATCTCTCCATGTTGCCTTTTTCCCAACCGCCCACCAATACATGTGTAATTTGTGAGTGCTTTTACTCTATATTGGCGTACGCTGTGGCTTAATCAGAGAGATGCACCTTTCTGGCTTTTTACTCTTCTTATTCATTAACGTGATAAATGCAGAAATACAAAGTGGTTTTGCAAAAAAAAGGTTTGGGGACTTTCTGTGTGGAGATTTCATATTCTCCTTGTGTCTGTGTGGAATTTCTCGGTGCTTTATTTACTCCCACACAGTGTTGCCAACTCTTTTCTGTGGAAAGTCGCCAAGGTCTGCTCCACAAGTGTCCAGAAGTGGCTAGGTGGTGTCATCAGCGAATTTGTATATGTGATGTCACAATGCAGTGACTTGCATTCCACTTTTGTTTTAGTATTTTTATTTTATGCCTTGCCAAGATACTCAAAATGGTTATATTGTTTTCTGTCTTGAGGATATCACATTTATTTCTGTGAGAAAATTTTGAAATGTCCATGGAAGTAATTACACATTTACAACAATCTCTCTCTCTCTCTCTCTCTCTCTCCAACCAAAAAAATACCTATCATTTATCAACTACATGTCTAGTATGCATATTCCATATGCTGCCAGTTTTGCAAGATATTTTTTATGTAAGCTGAGGCTGAATATCTGTGACAATATCACACTTGTAATATGATTGAACAGTTAATACATCTGATGATGGGATGGCAGAGTGAATTGTATTGCTATTCAGTTGTATATCACACTCATAAGTTGTTTAATATTTACAATGTGTGCAAGTAATGATGAGTGCTAAGTAAAGTAGGGAGTTTGTGAAATAATAATAAACACTAATGATAAAGGGAAGGTGAAACAATTACCATTAGTGGGTCTAATGCAACCTCTACTAATAATATAGCTGAAACAAAGACAGATTATCACATTTTTATCTCTTCATTATGCTGTTAGGTTGCTTTCTGCAGGGCTTGAACATTATTCAGGCTGAATCAATTTGTTAATCAGGCATAAATTTACTGCTTTTAGCTGCTGCATAGAAACAGGGAAATTGTCCCTCTACTTAGCGGTGTTGCCAAATTTAAACAGATCTTCGTGTTAATTTGATTTTGCACGGACAGTGCGTTGAACATGTACAGCAAGACACTTAACTTCATCAATTCCTTCATCTGCGTCCCTGTGGGGATTGTCTGCTAATGACTCTGATGTGCTCGTACTCCATAACACACATATAGACACACCCACAAGCATAAACACACACACACACACACACACACACACACACTGTGTATTTGCACACATGTAGCTTGTGNAAACACACACACACACACACACACACACACACACACACACACACACACTGTGTATTTGCACACATGTAGCTTGTGTTCAGGCTTAAATTTATATTCCTACACAATAGTATCAAAGCAACAGATTTGCCTTTTATATGTCAAAGCTTTGCTCTTGGTGTAAGAGCTAATTAACCAAACACAGAAACAAAAAGAATTCCCTGTTTTCATTATTAGAGCTATTCTCAACTTATTTACAAAGTTTTCTTACCATCTGAGCTAATTTAAAGTTTCAGTTAATCAGTCTTACCAACTGACCTGCTGTCTCTTCAGTATTGACTCCCATTCCTGACTAGCTATTGACTAGACTCGCGTGTCAGTGACTAGGCCATGTATTCACATGTTTAGTGAGGCAAGTGAATCACTGTTACCTCATTATCACTTTCTGCATGAATTACTGCATTAACTCTAAAATAGGTTGTCATTACTCATTCTCTGCTTGCATTCTTTCTTTTTGCATCATTTTGTATTCGCTCATACACAAGTTTTGTAAACTGACATTATTTAAAAGCTATATTTTAGAACCTACAATATTAAAAAAACAGCTTGTAAAAGACTTGAAATGTGCTTCAGATAAGTAATTCATCACAGCAAACAAAACATCTATTAAATGTTTTGTTAAAGTTACTTAATTTAACAGATCCAGCATAACAGAAGTGCATGTATGTAGGGAATATGGTCCCAGAAAAAGAAGGCTTTTACTGAAAAATCAAGATGACCGTGCCTTCTACAATCGTACGTAACTGTTAGCAGGTGAAACATTGAATGTTAAGGTGCGTGTGTCACCTGAACATTTCATTTTAAAAGATTAGGGGATCTGGCAAAATAACACAAAACTAAAATACAGTTTTATATTTTGGAAAATGGTTGGTAGTAATGTAATGTGTATGCAGATAGGGTTCAAATGTGCAAAACCACCGGTATGCTCCTTTAAGATCATATACCTAATCTTCCCACAGATTTGTTCTTGTACTTTGCATCAACTTTCCTTGACAGCACCTCATTAATGTTCCCGTAACTAGTTCTTTTCAAAACTGTTATCGATTGTGTCATTTTACAAAAATTTTGTTATTTTCTGTGTGTAGTACTATCTGCTCTGGTCTTACTCTGATAAGCTGAGTTTTCATTATAGGAATTTTAATTGAAAGTTGGCTTGAAAAATGGTCTAAAAATCATTTTGCCAGATAAAGTAGCAGATGGCATTTAATACAAATTTTTTCAGAATCTTTGAAGGATCCATTTTTGTGTTTTTGTGCCATACCTTTCGTCGCTGTTCCATCTACCTCACATTCAAATATCAGCCAGTGTAGGTTATTAGATTTACGTTCTTACAACTGATTTAGATGACCTTCAAATCTAATCATTACCTCCTGTTCCGTGCTCTCTCTAGTCTATGAAAACTAATTCATTAATCCACATTTCACATTTCCACACAATTCAAGGTCACCTTACCAGTCCTCTCCTGTGAATTATCACTCGCTCTTAGGGAGCGAGTGACTGAATGGATGAGTTGATAAAGAGACACTTCAGACAACTGACACAAAAACATGGCTGCCAACGGGATCCGCTGCCTGGCCGTCACTGATAGATCACTCACTCTGGATATGGATTTAGTATTAAAAAAAAAAAAAAAAAAAAAAAANAAAAGTCACTCGTTCCACCCTCCCCAAGCCCTTCCCATGCAATTTCGCCTACCAGTCCATGCAGAAAGTTCCAACAGTTCATAATTATGGCCTTTGACCTTGGGGTGTGAAAGACCTCCACCATTTGACTCTATTATAGCCAAGGTCATCCATGGACATGTCTGTTAGCGTGGAATGATGTGGCCTGCCATTGGTCTAAGTGACAGCCTGATGGATCTATCAGCAGCACAGACACATCACAGACCTAATTAGAGAGATAGAATGAGAGGACAGAATGAATGAGGGATGAGGAAAAGGAGGAGGAGGAGGAGTGTCAGAATTGGTCTTGGGAGGAGGGTAACGAGTAAAGATTTGAAAAGGTGGGAGACAGATAGAGCATAAAGACTAGTGAGGTAGCAGAACTATGTCCAAATCGATTTACATGTCTCTGGTATTGATCAAACGCCCCCGTGTAGGGATTTTACCTCCTCTTCACAAAGGATGACTGATACAGTGATTATCAGAAAAACCTGCTGCGCAGACTGTGTACATGTGTGTGTGCGCGTGTGTGTTTGTGAGGTCCATGGGGTGGAGGAAAGAAAGATGAAAGTGACTGATTACTTTTTCACTCTGACAACTTTAACTGGAATAGAGTCATACAAATATGATTTTTATTTATGTGTTTTATTTTGCTTTCAGTGGGACTTGCTCAGTAGTGAGGAGATAACGCAGCTACCAGAAGTGCATGCTTGCTCACCAAATAGTGTTAGGTCCATTGCCTGGAGCCTACCTCTGCTAATTTCTAAACCAATTTTGGATAAGCAGGTTCTCTGAGGAATACATGGCAATATCATCCAGTAGGTGATGGTCATGCCCTGCACACCAAGTAGAGGTAGAGTGTATATATACACACACACAAAACACATACTGGGACACACGTTTCATAGCAACAGTGTCTTCCTGAGTCGGACAGACTGTGTGTGTGTGTTCATGTCTGTCCTTGCAACTGATGTGTTTGTCCTTGGAGCTTTGTCTCTTCCTCTGGTTTGAAGGACTGACATACAGTGCTCTGCAGGCCATTGAACATGTTAGCATTTACATGCACATATAAACACACACATGCACACAGACACACACACACACACAGCAACGTACACCAGCTTGACTACCCTGTGCTCCTGGCAGAATACACCACTTCTGCCCCACTGGCTCACTGACCGACATATGGATGGATGGATGGAGTAGCGCATAGCTTGCCATGATCAGTGTCATATGTGCATCATGTGTTAATGTGTCCACATGTCACACTCATGCATGGATGGCAAGCAGACTGGTTTTGTCTCTGAGCCAGTAGCTATGCTAGGCTCTCTCCTCCCCCCCTCCTGTTCAGTGACAGTTGGGACCATTTCACCCTTTCTCCTGCTATTACTTCATTCATACCTTCCTCTGCCTTCAGCCCATATGTTCTCTTATTTCTCATCGCTCCCTGCACAATTCTAAACCCCAGACTTGTTTGTGCTTTTACCCTCTCACATCGCCACACCCTCACCTGGCCTCTTTTTAATTTCTCGACTCTCCGTGGGCTGTTTGGTGCATGGTGCTGCTAAAAAGGTTATCTGTTGCTTGTTATGTTAATTAGTAACAAAACAGGTTGCAGGGAGACTCGGGGGACTCCCTTTCTCTTTGTCTCCTGCACATTTCTCTTTAACTCTTCTCCACTGCATAGAATTAAGTCTTCTACTTCATCCCTCTCACACTCACTCCGTCTCTTTCTCTTTTGTTTTTCCTATCTATCTAGCAGCTCTTGCATGAACTATAGCTCCCATGTTAGGTGAATGGTATTATAGCCTCCCCGTTTTTTTAATCTGACACACAACTGCCCTGTTGACTTTGATCCTAAGATCTCAGTTTCAAGGGACCGTTCACTTGCTCCCCTGTGGGTAGTGACAGAAATATCTGTGTTTTCCTTCAGCATATATGAGAGAGGAAGACAAAAGACGGAGCATGAGATGCAATAAGTGGAGAGTGAGAGATGACAGAGCCTGTGATCCAATATTTTGCCCTTAGAGATTTTAGGCTGGTTTCTCCATTCTGTTGCTGTGTGACATGAATCTAATCTTGTGTGTCTTTGCTGTTGCTGGGCCGTCTGTGTTCTTCTGTCCTCTATCATGGGCTCTTAGCCACGCTGATGAAACCGTTGATGTCACTAGTCATTTGCACGCTCATCCATTTGGCCATTCGGATCCACAGCGGTGAGACGGTAATTTAAAAAATCGATAGGAAGCTGATGAAAATATGCTAAAATGGCTCCCGTCTTTCGAGAACACTGTTGTGACTACTCTGTACTTCTAGGCGTGGAGCCAATACACCACTGCTGCCCTCCTCTCTTCCTGGTTTTTCTCTCCCACATAGCCTTGTTCCATTGTTATATCTTTATAACAAACCGGTAGCACCTGCAAATTCTACCATTCCAAACTTGATAACATCAGAATTAAGTTCCAGCGTGAAGAAAATAGTTCTCTAGCTCTTAATTTGAATGGACATATTGCAGCTCCTTGGAGCCTGGTATTATTGAAGCTAAGGAAATTGACGTCTACCATCTTGGTTATTGTTAACATCTATCCAGGAAGCACCACTACCACACACCACCATCTATAGATCCATTTGGTGTGGCAGGATATGACACTGATAGAGCAACCCCATGGGTCAAAGCACCACCAATCAGCCAGTCAACCACCTGTCTTCTGTCCTGGTTTCTTTACCTAATGATGGCCACTCCACAACGATAACCTCCGTAATCTACAAGACAAATTATCTCCCTGTCAAATAGCCAATTTGGATTAGTGTCAGTCTTGCGCTCTCAATCGACTTCTGTGTCTGATGAGGTGTTTTTTCTATCTATTCTTCCTCTTACACCTCTTTCTCCTTTCGTTATTGGGAAATTGAGCACATAGGCAATATATTGAGCTGACTAAGCAGAGCAAGAAAAATTAAGAGTCGAGCATGCGTGTGAGTGCATTTGTCCATCTGTCCTGGCACTTTTGTGTGTGTATGCCTATAAATCTCTGTGTGTGTCTTGGTAGTATGCAAGAGCCTGCTAATAAAGGATTAATGAAGTGCCATGAAGGATGGAGAGAACTGTCCACACTCACAGATGTGCAAGTTAATGAGTGAGTGTGGAGCCACATACAGGAGCCAGGCCAAAAAACTGGCCAGCCACCTGGCATTTATACTCCCATGATGTTATGGATATGTTGGATGGGTGTGTTTGAGGCTTTGATAAGCAGTGATTGAGCAGTTTATCTGGATATATGAGTATGTGTGCACTTGTGTGTGTTGTGTTTTAGCACTGCTTGCTATAATACATGCACTAACAGAACACTTAACTGTTTTTGCAGGCAGGAAAGAGGTGTAAATGTATTTGTTATGGCTGACAAATGCATTTAATGAAACTGAAAAGACAAAGAAAATCAGCTAAATGAGGAAGAGGTGCTCCACAGATTTACACCAATGTGTTAATCAGCCACCAATCTTGCAAAAAAGGGGGTAGTTTATGGTTAAGTCCTCATTAAGCCTCATTTCTCTTATTTCAATTAACTAATAGGAGGCGCTAGGAGGAAGGTTAGGAAGGCGGCGGCTGCTGGCTCTTTAGCATTTAGACAGCTCATCCCTCCCTGAATCCTGGATAACATTAGTCTCTCTGCAGGGATTCCCACTGTCAGGTAGCTAGGCAGCCACCATGGACTCATTCTTAACAACACACCTTAGCCTCAGGTGAGAGCGTGGCATGCTGTAGTGCTGCTGATAACACTCATTAGTATGTGGATTAGCCCTGATTAGCCTTACTCCCACTGATACTCCACGCTAATGCTAATTACACATTTCCACTTTACCCTTTTTAGAAAAGCTGTGTGCCTAGTTTCATTTTC
Organism: Lucifuga dentata; assembly: GCA_014773175.1. NCBI lineage: Eukaryota > Metazoa > Chordata > Actinopteri > Ophidiiformes > Bythitidae > Lucifuga > Lucifuga dentata. Next base: position 105,528 of record VXCM01000835.1, read on the forward strand.
CTTCATGGCTTGATTCGTGGCTGCATACATTTTGCATCAAATGTTACTGAATAAATCTCTTGATATGTAGAGGAGCTGGGACAGAAAATAGTCATCACTCTCATGTCAAGATAAGCTGCGATATCTGAGCTGTCTGGCATGGCTCACTAATAGGAGCTGTTCTGAAATGGAAAAAAATATGAGCATTATTAAGGGGTGTAATTGATTTTACAGCTAGTCAAGCAAACAGGTTTGTGGTAGTGTGATAAAAACACACTTAGCTGACACCTCAGAGCTTTGACTTCATTCTACATGAATGTACATGAAGCTTAGCCATAAGTGTGACACAAAGACAAAGTGAAGGCTGTGGCACAGAGAAGTTATGTGGAGAGACAAGGCAGAAGAGCCCTTCATACTCTCTGTCCTTTCATCTCATCTGTCAAAGCTAGAGACAGAGCAGCAGAAAGACAAGAAAGGTTGGGAGAAGAGTTAATATGAACGTAAGGAGAGCAGGAGAGGAGCAGAGAGTGTGGAAAGATAAGTGGCAGATTCTGTCGAAGTGGATTCGGTGCTGATTTTCAGTGGCAGTTGTACATGCTGACGACAACCCTTTCGGAGACACTGACACAAATCCAAATTGATCCATGCGATTCAAAGGACTCCGACTTTTACCTGACTCAAAAATAATGTGCTTTTTTTTTTCTTTCTCTTGAAGCAATAAAGAAACTTAAAAACTTGTGTGGACTCAGGACAAGTACTGCCACTTCCTCAGAGCGAGGACAGGAAAAGAGACTTCTCAGAAGCCTCGGATTTGATATACCTGAGCGGACATTTTGACCTGTCTTTACTCACAGGCTGTCCTTTTGCTGGACAGAAATGTTTAAACGCGAGATGTCTGATTTTGACAGGATATCCTCCTTTATGTCTCTTTTTTAACCAAGCTGATTTCTGTTCTTACACAAATTGCTTGATCATCTAAATATTCTGCAAAGCTTGTTTGGTCAGAGTGAAGTGAACTGAACTTTTTTGTAAGCTTAGATAAGGACAACCTGCTTACCTTCAGGTTTCACACAAACCTTATTTTTTGTCTGAGATAACTGTGCTTCCTGACCAGAATGCATTCCAGAGTGTGGTCAAAGCTTATCTTTGTCATTTTCTGTCAGGAGAAAGTGCCAGTCAGTTACTTTCAGCGTGACACCTGGTTTAGTCATCCCACTTGAGGCCTTATTCTCAGAAAAGCACCCTTTAAAACATTCAGATCTCAGATTTTATTTGTAGCAGTGACCTCTACGTGCGACCTCAGAAAAGCTGTAAGATTATATGAGTTTTGAATTTTACTGGTAAGACCTCATTAACAGGCTGGGATCAGTTGTCTGTTACATCTAATACGGCAGAGCTTAAAAATAGGAAAGATTATGTCCAATCGTGCTCTTCTGTTTTTAATTGAGTTTGATTGACTCCAATTAAATCTGTCTCTCTTTCCCCTTCCTTATTTTCTTACTGTCACCTTCCTCTTCTTTTTCATTCCCTTTCTTTCATTGTCCCTCTCCCACAGGTGGAGCGAGAAATAGCTATTCTGAAGCTCATAGAACACCCACACGTTTTAAAACTACACGATGTCTACGAAAATAAGAAATACTTGTAAGTATCATCAGTGGATAATATTGTTCCAGTTTTGAATTTTTTGTAGACTTGACAACATATAAGGATTGATGGATATGTTCTGAACTTGACACAAAAGAAAGTCAGATTGCCATGTTTTGTGGAAGTAATTCAGTTTCTCAACTGTTTTAGCTTATAAACTGCACTCATTTGAGCTAATCAGGTGTGGGTAGAGAGGGAGGGATGGAAAGCATGCCCTGCTGTGGTACTTGAGGATCAGGACTGAGAACTTGAGCTAAGTGGTAATAACTAACTTAATTCTAGATACACCCATGCACCCCTCAGACTTCCACCTCTTCTCAAACATAAAACCTGTTTGGCCTCAGATGATGATGTCATATCAGCTTTGGGGGATTTTCTGGTCAACCAAGAAAAGAACTTGTATGAAACTGTGATAAATCCCTCCAGCATTTTTGGCAGAAGTGTTTTGATCTTTCTATGCTGGGCTCAGAACATATCAGTCAACCCCTGTACACTATATTTAAGTCTGAGTGAAAGCTTTTGTCGCTGAGAAATATTGTTTTTATGATATTCCTCTGGACTGAGAGCAATCTTTAAAATCCCAGTGATCATCTTGTTGCCCCAAGGAGCGGTTTTGATTGGTGTGTTGTGATTGGAGGGGAACACAGATAGCAGATGAAGAGCGGATGCTCCATTACTACAGGCTTGAAGCATTTAATTTGGTTGCGCTCGCTAGATGACTGCTAATGGGGGAAGGAAGACTCTGTAATGCAAACACCATGATACGCTTATCAGAGGCAGCACCATTGCATTAAGCAACATTAGCCATAGAGAGTGGCAGCCACATTAGTCTAGTGCTGCTACGGCATATACACAAAAATATGTACGCATGTACACACAAACACACACAGAGGTTTGTTAGCTAACTTTAGCAATGGTGAGTGACAGGCCCATCAGTCTGTTATAGTAGCCTCCATCATCTACAGAGGACTGTTTATCAACTAAATTCAATTAGCTCTCTTCTTGAGTTTACAAGCCAAATGGGATTGGACATGCAATACTGTACATGTTGTCCTTTAAGATGATAGGAATAGCACAATATTATGATTCATCCTGTAAATGGATTATTAAAATCTCATTTTGGCTTATTGCTCCATCACTTTTGACAGTTGGTCACTATTAGCATCATAGAAGACAAATCGCTTTACATTCACATCACCATTGACTTGAATGTAATCCAAGCTTCATATAAGTTATATAATTTTGTGCTTAATGTTGTTTATATTCTAAATCGGATATCTTCACTTCAAGCCAGTAATTGGTGGATGCATAAGCAGCAATCCCAGAGCTTTAACATTTATTATGCCGTTGGCACAGATCCCACCACTTTGAATTAGTTAATATGTGAATAGTAGAGGTGAGGGAGGAACTGTATCAGCCCAACAATATTATATTGATATTTCAATGCTTCAAATAAATGGCTGAATAAATGATGCTAATATAAATTATATTGAAAATTATCCAAAAGTTTTTGTATTTGTGTCTTATTGATATTTATTGTGAGGGTGAAAACTGCTACAAACAATACCAAATGCCAAACTCCAGCTTCCAAACCTCAGCCTGACATCTGCAAATTACCTGTTTTGTCTAAACAGCAGGTTACAAAACACAGAATCTTCATTTTACAAAGCTATGAAACAGAGAAGAGCAACAGACCTGATAAATTACTAAAACGATTCATAGATTATTGAAATAGTTGTAGATACATTTTTGAGTAATCAATTAATTACTGCGGCACAAATATGCATCATATTAATTATTATGTCCCACCTATGTATGTATGTACGAGATGGACAAAATATCAGACAGCTCTCAGTGCAACACATTTACTTACAACCTCAAAAATAATCCCAGAGACAAAGTCATAATTTAACATTATAGGCTTCACAAAGGTAGGATTATTTGCAGGAATATTGTATAGGTGCACCTAATATACTGGAGATTCATTTTATGTGCTGGAATATTAGCTTTTATTTAGCTGTTTTTTAGTTTAGGGCTTCTTAGTGAGTATATACTCTGTTGCTGAGTACAAGTTGAGACAAGATAAGATGAGCAATAAAACGGAGGAGTTTGTACACACACACACACACACATTCACATACAGAACGAGAGAGGAAAGAGAGAGTATTTCACCACCTGTCCAAGTTTCAATTTGTTCTGGTGAAGATGGAGGGAGTAGCAGTCCAGGATATACGAGGAGACAGTCCAGGACAGGGGCAGGGCCATGCTGGCTCTCAGGGCACAGATGCAGCTTCAGGCCTGGGCCAGAAGAGATTCATCGCCTCCCTGTCCCCTCAGAGCTCTAGAGCATGCCCGTATAGTCAGGATGATGGAGTACCCCCCGCAACCCCAGAAACACAGGTTCAAAGGCCACTCGTAAAAAATGTGATGACAGGGAAGGTTGTGGGGGTGTGAAAGAATGAATATCAAAGAACTCCAAAGCATTTTCCACTTCCTTATCTCATGAATGAGTGTGTTTGAGGTTTTCTTTTGTTTTAAACCTTCATTCTTACATCAGAATCTCTCTCTCTCTCTCTCTCTCTCTCTCTCTCTCTCTCTCTCTCTCTCCCCCTCTCCCTCTCTCTCTCTTGCTCTCTCTCAGGTACCTTGTGTTAGAGCATGTGTCTGGTGGTGAGCTGTTTGACTACTTGGTGAAGAAGGGCAGGTTAACTCCTAAAGAGGCCAGGAAGTTCTTCAGACAGATCATTTCTGCCCTAGATTTCTGCCACAGTCATTCCATATGGTAAGTCACATGACCCACATGCAAAAAAAAAAAAAAAAANAAAAAAAAAAAAAAAACAAAAAAACCCCACACACAAGAAACACATTACAAGACTTTCTTTCTATTGCTGTGGAGGTGAGGGTTAGAGGGTAGAGCATGGTGGTTAGAACTCTGTATCTATATCATATGAACACATACAAGATGATTAATCTGATTTTCACTCATTTTTTTAATATTCAAAATAAATAGCCAAGGGTTGGCTGAGTGGTGGAAGCATGACACCTGGAGCTCACCCAATGAAATAGATTTTATAATAATAGATTTTATTTTGTTCAGCAATCCAGCATAGTGGTAGTATTTACAAGTGAAGGTATTTTTTCAAAATTTAAAAAAAAAAAAAAAAAAAAAATTACAAAAAACAAATGTACAAGTTTACATTTCCCCTCAAAATAATATAAGGAAAATCAACTAACAAAGAAAAGGAAAACACCTACAGCTCATGGCTCTAGCACTTGCCCCTCCTACCAAGACAAAACCACAATTATCAGTTAATAGTCCCACACTGAAACAGCAAGGACTGAATCATCAGCATTTCCTTACTGCATTAACATAAACATATCTGCACTTAATAGGCACTAATACATTTTAAAAAATGAGTGCAGTGCCCATTGAAAATGTGTCTGTTCCAACCGGGCTGGACTTTATGGTGTGCATCGCAGCCAGCCATAATTTTGTTCTGCATGTCCTTGTGAGCTAGCTTTGTTTGCTATACGGGGTCAGGTTGAGACAGTGGCACTGCCGCGCCTGGAACATATCCTGCCATGCAGACTACTTTTTACTGGCATAGCTCAATTCAAGAATTGCTCATCCAAAAACTTCACACGCGACAGAACCTGAGCAATGAACCTGCCAAATTTCAACTTCATATAGTGCTGGGTTCTAGAGATATTGGTGCCACAGATGGACAGAGAAACTGTCTTTATAGATAGATTTTGTCAAATTCCCTAATCTTTCAAAATCAAATGTTCAGCTGATACACCCACCATAAAATTCAATCTTTTGCCTGTTAACACATACTCACAATTGTAGATGACATAGTCATTTTAATTTCTCTGTAAAATCAGTCTTCATCCTGGGATTATAAACTCTGCTGGAGACATACATTTTCTTCCGTTAAGCTCCGTGTTGGATCGATTGTCTGAAAAATACATGATGACCCCATTTTAAAATATATTAAGTGTGTATGAAGTATGAGCTTGTATCTTTAATAGTGGCATAGAAACACAGAGGCCTTCTGGTAATGTTGTGATTACATTAATTACTAATTACTAATAAACAACAATAATTAGATCATATAACAAAAGTTAATTTGGATTTTGAATGCATACAATGCATTCAAAAGTAATTAATTATAAAAGAGATAAAGCTTTTTCCTGAATCTGTATTCTAAATTTCAGGTTTTTAGTTTATTCATAGTTTGGGAGCAAAGAGAAGAGACTACAGATCTGAGAAAACTTGATATTTTTGTGTATAAAAGTGTGTAGTTTTCCTTTTTTTTTCTTAAAGTGGCACTTTTATAACCATCCAGCTTGACATTTTTTCAAATGGAAAAAGTGAAAAACTCCACGCTTTCCAATCTCTCTTCAGAATAACAGTGACACCCATGGGTAACAGGTTCAATTTATATCCAAATACAGTGCTGAGGTATCATTTTTCGAGCTCAGCATGAATAGACAGAGACTCAGACAGACACACTGCATATACTTTGCAGTATACCTCCATCAAACACAGTTACACAAACAGTACCTGTTCTCACACTCCAATGCAAAAAAATAAAAATAAAAATACGGCTAAACTTGCTGTCACTGAACAATAACAAAAAGTGCTCCTTATGCAGTTATTAGGACACAAAAAAAGTGCAGCAATTTTCTATTAATACGCAGTATTTTTTCCCGTACGTGCTAATGTGACACACTTGTCATTGTGTTGTATCATTTGGCCTCTGGGGATAATTTAACTGTTTACAATATCATAGACTAGGGGTAATATAATATTCTTCAGAAGTCAAACATGTCAGCAGGCACTGATTAGGAGTGTTGATTTGCATGTGTGGGAGTATTTTGTATTTGTGCTCCTTCCAGCAGAGAGTGAGGTTTTTTTTTCCAGAGAGTGGTTCCCTCAGGCGCTGCACTCTCTGCTCTTATACCAACATAATGAAGTACAAGGACCGTGGAGTCGCATGAAGTTCAAGTTAATTTATTTAGTAAAAGGTGCTGGGTAGAATAAGAAAATGAAGGAAGCTTGGACAGAGACAGTAAAATAAAAATCATATATCGAGGAAAAACATGTTTTGGCAGAGTGATGTGACAATGGCTGATTTTGAAATGCAATTGCTTTTATATCAGAGAAGCAATATTAAGGACCATACCACCAACTGTGCATGTTTGAGCCTAATATATTCAATTTTCATACACGTAAGGTTACTGACAATCATTTCCCAAAGGATAAAACTGTATTTTCACTTTCCTGATATTTTGCAAAATCTCTTACTCTTTCAAAATCAACTATTCAAGCAATACACCTGCCTTAAAAATTGATGTTTCTCCTGCTAATAGTTACACAGCCTTATGAAGTCATGGTCATTTAATTTTTTTCATAAATGCAGGTCTGCCTTCGGGATAGTGGAGACATACATTCACTCTGTGCTTTTTATTGCGCTTTTTATTGCGCTTAAAATTACATAACCTCTAAAAAAAAAAAAACCTCAATACATGTCTTGTTTGCAATGATGGATTACCTATCTCAAGAATGTTTCAAGTATCAACAAGTCAATTTTAATAGTGTACTAGAATGAACTAATACAACCACCAATGGCAGTCTGGACAGGAAAAAAAAAAAAATTAACTCACTGTTCCAGTAGTATTTTGTTTCCAGTAGTACTTTGGGAAATGATTGTCAGCAACCTTATGTGTATGATAATTGAATATATTAGGCTCAAACATGCAAAATGGGTGGTATGGTCCTTTANCCTTATGTGTATGATAATTGAATATATTAGGCTCAAACATGCAAAATGGGTGGTATGGTCCTTTAAGTGTGGCTTTTGAATATGAGCAGCTCGATAACACACTGATCTTCATTGGTTTCATCTGTGATGCACCTCACAACAATGTGTGGGACAACAGTATGCTGATTAATGTAAGGGAAGCTTATTGAATGAGCTTAAATTATCATAGTGCTTATTTTATGTGATGTTGTGTAGTTACTGTGATTTTTTTGTAGTATTTCACAAAAAATTTGGTTTCCTTCAAGTCCAGCAGCTGGAGGGCGGAGCTCTCTGTAAACCCCATTGCCATACACATAAAAGCCTATTGTCAATGCAAGCCTGTGTCAACTGTCAACCAGTTAGAAATATGAAAACAGTGTCGGGTTCCAAAAATTATTCTGCTGGAGAAATTAAAGTTTTCTGGGGGGAAGTTTCTCTGCTAACAGCCTGCGACTACATTTCTACTTGTCTGCACAGGGGACTCACACATCCTCCCTTTTCTCTGTGACTCATCGTGCAGAGGGGGGTGAACTTGTGCTCCTCAGCCTTCCTGTTTCACTTGTTATTCCCTCATTTTTATGTCCTCCACCCACATCCGTTCCGCAAATATCTCTGTTGAGCCAAATGAATATAAGCCTGGATATTAATGAAAAAAAAAAAAGTNCGCAAATATCTCTGTTGAGCCAAATGAATATAAGCCTGGATATTAATGAAAAAAAAAAAAGTGTTTCCATGTTTGGATTGACATTTTGCTTTAAGCTGAGACCACAAAATCAACACATAAAGAAATATTTTTGTTAATCCTTCACTTTTCTTCTATCTCCATCTAAAGGTTTTCGATGCTAAGGGCAGCTAAAGAGCAATGCTTCTGGAGCTGGTATAGATTCAGTATGTTGCTCAAGGACACTTCAGCACCGTGGATGCTTGAAAGATGTTGTCTCGACTTAGATGTTGGAGATAATTCACATTTACCTGAGAGGGAATCCCAACGCAGCTTGTGTTGCATCTTATCTGCTTTGACATTCAGAAAAATACACATCTGCTGTGTGCATCTACTGTGAACATTCTAAAATACCATTTTTAAATACACAAGTCTTCAGCATAAGTCCAGCAATAAAAACATTTTTCCCCTACAGGCGCATCAGCAGCTGCTGGAAATGTAAGGTTGTACCTACATGGCCATTCAAATTTGAATTTGCCAAAATAATGAAGTAGATTTGGAGGGTTTGGCAAGATTGTTAAATCATGTCAATCATGGTCATAGTGAGGATCATGGGTCAGTGTGTGGAAGGGGCAGTCTGACATGTTGTTAAGTAAAGTGCAGGATTTTAAGGGGATTCCAGTAGCATTTAGAACTCAGGAGTCACAGTTACACTCAGAAGTTATAATATATTAAACTGTGACCATTATCACAGTTGATCTGTTTCTTGCTCTCTACATTGCTGTTATTTTCACAGCAAGACACTTCCAATTGCAAACTATATAAAAAAATAATCCCTGCACAGCCATGGCCAGGCTAGGGTCGCTGCCTGTTGTAGTAATACTTGATACTACAACTCCTAGCTAGCCAAGTTAATACAGCTTAAAGGACAATACCGGTGATTTTGCATGTTTGAGTCCAATAAATACCTGCCTACATGTTACATAAGTCTGTATTTTAGTTATTGTGTTATTTTGCCACTAATCTTTCAGAAACCAAATGTTCAAGTGATACATCCACTTTCAAATTCAATGTTCCTGCTAACACCTAAGCATGATAGCAGAAAGCAGGGTCATTTTAATTTCTTGGTAAAAGCAGTTTTATCCTGGGACTATAAACCCTGGTGGAGGCATTTATTTTCTTCTATATAGCTCCATGTCAGGTTGGTTAAATTAAGCAACTTCAACAAAAATTTTAAAGATGCCTTGTTTGTTGTGATTGATTACTTATCTCAAGCACGTTTCAAGTCTCTACAGGTTGATTTTTTTAGTGCACTGCGATGAATTGAAACCAATGGCAGTCAGGAAGGTAGGAAAAAAAATGTAAAAAAAAATGTAAATTCTAAAATGTATCAATCCAGTTGTAGGTTTTGGAAAATGGTTGGCAGATTTCTTGGGCTCAAACATGCAAAATCACCGGCATGGTCCTTGACTTGTGTGCCAAAATCAATAAATCGAGAGAGAGAGAGAGAGAGAGAGAGAGAGAGGAATAAAACTTTCCTCCTCTTCTATGCATGGGGTTTTCTGGAGGCTGAACAGCTTCATGCTGATGATAACAGATCAAAACAGTTACAGTATAATATTCCCTGAGAGATAGATTAGCATAATATTGCATGGGAAATTAAAAGCACAAAATTAAACTGATTTGTCATAGTATGATTAGGGTCGGTCACATTTATTCGATTTGACATGTTTTTTATTCTTGTACAGCACAGTTTATGTAAAAGAAATTAAATTTTGACTGTTGCTCTTCAGTGTCAAAGCCATCGCTCGGGATTGCGCTTTTCAGTTCATTTTACTATTTAAACATCTAACAGGTACTTGATGGATTCGGTCTGGAATTCCCAGAGAGAATTCAACTGAAAGAATGAAGATAACTCTGCTACGACTGGAAATTGAACAAAACTGTCCCACCTAAGGGAATGAAAGCGAGCAGGTCTTTTATCGGACTCTGTAAATATCCATCTGTGAGGAGAAAAGATTAGGCAAATTAGGAGAAAGCATCTGGGACCGACTTTAAGTACATGCACGTACATAGATTATCACAGCTCCTCTGTTCTATGATTCACAAGCAGATTTACTCTATCGCTGTCTCGGCCTCTTTTTTACTTTGCTTCTTTCTCCCAAATCCCTTACTAACACTCTTGAAAATGATGCCTCATAAATTTATCATGAGGAGGATTATTTGGTAGGCTTGCTACACCCGCTCGCGTTCCTCCCAACCTCAATTAGAGCCAAATAGACAGACAGACAGCCCTTCTCACCTCCTTTCCATTCCAGCTAATGAGATCCCAGCATCCCCTCAATAAAAAAAAAAAAANAAAAAAAAAAAAAAGTCTGCAATCATCTCTTCCATTTCTACTTGTCTGCACAGGGGACTCTCATAGGTTGTTAGAAGTGCTTCCTTTTCCCTGTGACTCACCGTGCAGAGGGGGGTAAACTCGTGCTCCTCAGCCTTCTTTTTCTGCACACCTCCTGTTTCACTTGTTATTGCTTCATCCTTCCATCCTCCGCCCACATCCGATCCCCAAATATCTCTGTTGAGCCACATAAATGTAACTGGATATCAATGAAAGAAAGAGTGGGGGGGGGGCGTGTTTTCTTGTTTGGACATAATTTGACTTCCAATCCACCTTTACAAACTTGTGACTTTGACAGAAACAGACTGACTGAAACTCTGCTTAATGCTGAGAACACAATGCACATGTAAAGAAATGGTTTCATTATCCTTCACTTTTCTTGTGCTTCAATCTGAAGGTTTCCAGACACTAAGGTCAGCTAAAGATCAATGCTTCTAGACCTGGTATAAATTCAGTATGTTGCTCAAGGACAGTTCAGCACAGCAGATGCTTGAAAGATGCTCTGTTTCTTCTTAGATGTTGCAGATAATTCACTTTAGCATTTACCTGAGAGGGAATCCCAGCAGCTTCTGTTGGATCTTGTCTGTTTTGACATTCAGGAAAATACACATCTGCTCCACTCTCCTGGAAAGTCATGGTGGCAGTCTGCCATACTTGCAAGCACCCAGCAGAGAAACAGATTGATCAAGAAGTCTATTTTCCTTGAAGACTTAACAAGCTGCTTCTCTGCTTTTGACCCCTGCAGACTGGATCTGTGAACCAACCACAAATCTGTTCCCGCTGCCACACTTTGTTAATTTCCTTTTGCTTACACTGAATGTGTCCCGACAAAACTACGTACACTGTAAAAAGTCTTTCAGTGTGTTAGTCCATACTACATAAATTTAAAATGTATGATTCATTCAAAAAAATAATAATTTTCCTTTTCAGCTGGATTTATTTAAGTCACATCTAAGTAGAAACTGCAGTGTAAAAAACCTTTCTTTGGTTTAACTTAAAAACAACGAGGCAACATTTTCCAATCATTTTTTAAAGTTGGGTGAACTGGTATTTTTGAGTAGGACAAACTCAATAATATATATTTGACTTTAAGATGTAAAATATATGTGGAAACAGCCAAAAATTGAGTTGAGCAAACTTGATAGTCATCAACATGTGACCTACATTAAACATGATTAAAATTTAAGAAACACTATGAAATTGAGTTCCATGAACTCATACATTTTTTATTTTTATTTTGACAAACTCTTGTTTTGTGNTTTTTTTTTTTTTTTTATTTTGACAAACTCTTGTTTTGTGTGTTTGAGTCAAACTGTCAGCAAATGTTGACAGTTTGACTCAAAAAGAATGAGATCAAAAATCATGCAAATAAAGTTTACATTCGATGTATTTAACATGGATTGCTTGTTGGCGTGTTTATATTTGTGGAGTAATACACCAGAATACAGATAAAGATTTATAAAACTGGTGAAAGTGCTAATGTAGCATGTCTGTACTTCCTGTAATGGAGCAGCGGTGGCTTAATGATTAGAGAAGCAAGCTCGTGACCAAAGGATTGCCGGTTCAGTCCTTGGTCTGGCAGGAGAAATCAGGGTTGGGGAAGTGTTTGAGTTTGACTCAAACACACAAAACAAGAGTTTGTCAAAATAAAAATAAAAAATGTATGAGTTCATGGAACTCAATTTCATAGTGTTTCTTAAATTTTAATCATGTTTAATGTAGGTCACATGTTGATGACTATCAAGTTTGCTCAACTCAATTTCTTGGCTGTTTCCACATAGGCTGTAATTAATTGTAAGCTTAAAGTCAAATATATATTATTGAGTTTGTCCTACTCAAAAATACCAATAGTTCACCCAACATTAAAAAATGATTGAAAATTGTTGACTCATTTTTTTATGTAGGATTTTTTTTACAGTGTATGTCCCAGTATCCTATCAGGATGTCCTGACACGCTGCCTGTTGCCTTATGGAGTGATGGAACCAATTCTCAGCAGCTGATGGGAAGCTTTTTTTTTTCTCTTTACGACAGAAAGGAAAGAAGAGAGAACAAAATGAGCAACATTTTTTATTTTAACATTTATCCACCTGCTGAACTTGAATGTGCCATTGTGTGCTGTGATCTCCTGTGTCAAACCTAGCGTGCTATGTTTCTATTCTCATGTGACCAATGAAAACATATTGCATTGATTGGTCCAGGTTTCTGAGGCCACAGTGAGACCAGCCACGGTTTAGCCTGCGGTCAAGTGAACTTATGATGACACCAAACAGACCTCTGCATCTCTACGTTCACTTTGTCCGCCCACTTTGATTACCTCAGTATGTCATACACATGCAGAGGTTTGCTTGCTTCAACAATAACTCACATCTGCATCAGCACACGCACAAACACACACCTCGCGCAAACCAAGTAGCTAGCTGAATAATCAATGAAGGATTTCCTCTCTCTTCCCTGTTCTGCATGTTTCTGTTGGTGTGTGTGTATGTTTTGTAGTGACTGTGTGGGTGTGAGATAAATTTATCAATCATGCAAAGTGATGTGCAGCATCCCATCCAAGTATTTGTTAGTAGGAGAGACCCGTGTCCTTAAAGCTTGTAGCATAATCGCATACGCGCACACACACACACACACACACACACACATATACCCCTCCTATACCTGACAGATGTGCACATTACAACTGCCACCTACCTGTGCACATACACGAACGCCTAGTATAGAAGTCACATTAAGCCCACACAGAAACATCATCATGCACATCATCCACCTCTCTCTCTCTCTCTCTCTCTCTCTCACTGACACACACTATTTGCTTGCTTCATTCCTCCCTTCTAGTGGTCACATGTCTGTCTTTGCCATTACTTGTTTATAACCCCACAGAGAGCAATAAAGCAAGCCTCAGCTCTTTTCGGTTGATCAACATTTACCTCAGTATTTTACCTCTTTTAACTCTGTGCCATCTGTCTCTCTTTGCTTGTTTCTGGCCCCGTTCTTTCTCTGTAACCCTTTCCATTTGATCACATGCCGCTGTCTTTACAAATGCACATCATGCAGCACATGTTAACCTATTTGTCATTCTTTATCCCTTTGCATGTCCATCCCAGCAGCCTGTGCTGTTGCTGTGTTTGTTGACATTAGCTAGAGTCTCCCTCGCTGACAGTCTGTCCATCTGCCTGCCTGGCTGCAGAAAGCCTGTTTATAGCCTATCATCATTATGGCTGATGGCTGCTAACGAGACAGAATGGAAAACTGTTTCATTTTTTTTCCTGCTTCCCTTGTCTTATTTTTGTGATATTTTCTCCTACCGTGCCCATTAAAGCATTGAGGTGTAACTTTGGGAGAGAAGAGTGGGAAGGAAGAAAGAGAGAGAAGGGCAAAATGGAGTAAGAGGAGGGAGGAGGTGGGTTTCTGGTGCAGGGAGAATGACGGGAGAAGGGTGGGATGGCTGGAGTGAGTGAGGGAAGCGAAGAATTGGGCAAATATGAGATAACATGGAGGTTGCTATGAAGGTCAGAAGAAAAACAGGGATTACTGAGATATTTGACATGTAGAAACTAAAGGCGATAAGTAAAATCATGAAGTATGATAAAGAATATTGACCTTTTTCATTTTATACAGTGTAAGTGACAAATTAGGCAGAATTAAGCCCCGCTGTGGAAGTTTGATGTCGCCTTGTCTTTTTGGCAGTCCTTCCCTCCAGTGATCTTTTGACAGCTTGTCTGTTTATTCTGCCTCTGCTGCTTTTTTCTGTCCTCCCCAGTCAAATTCCTTTGGATTAAGAGCAAATACCGTGATGCACACACTGAATTTGGCACAGCGAATCCGATAGTTTGTTTATTACTGATGTAGCCATCATTATAATCCCACTTTTTAGTCACTGCATTACATGCAACAGTGCATTACTTCCCCCAGAACCCCAGAGAAGAGAAGAGGAATGTCCCGGATGGCAAAATGAATACTTTTGTTGGTGAAGAGGCAAACCGTGGTGGAAAAATTAGCTGTGAGGTAGCTCTGCCTTCAATACTAATCCGCTTTAAATGCAAATTATATTATTAGGGGAATACTGAAGCAGAATGACAGCATAAAGAAGCAATAAATTACTGTGAAAGTGAATCATAGTAAATATGTGAGATATAACAGCAACAGTTTTTGTGTCACAATAAGTTGATTTGTTAGATGACAGGGAATTCAACTTTGAAACTTAGAAATTAACAAAATTGTTCACCATTTATTATAATATTCACCATTTATTACTAGAAGGACTCTCATTAGATACCTTGACAAAGGCTAAACAAGCCAAAATTAGTCCAGTTCTAATAATATACCAGTCTAAAGAGAAAGAAACAACTATAATAAATATAATATTGTAGGAGTTGAAAAAAACGAGGACAAACAACTTCTCTTTTTTTGGCTGCATTAGGCCATTTATTTCCCATATACAAGAAACACTGACAGCTGTCAAACCCTGTCACCACTTCTGCCTTTATCCCTGATGGCATGGTGGTTGCCCTGACAACACTACGCCCTCTTAAAGGGAGCGAGTCACCATTACCATGATCAGCGTGAAGACTATAACACCAGGAGTCCCATAACTTAACCATATGTGCATACCACCCACCACCAACATGTTCCTGTAGGATCCACTACAGTATTGTTTTAAATCTATCTCTGTAACTATTAAAAGTATGATAAAACCATTTGCTACTGAATCAATATCAGCAACACAGTAGTGATTGTTTCATCTATTTGCTACTGTTAAGCAGTTTCATCATTGCGTCCCTTGTCCAAGCATATATTTTCACCTGCCGGATTTTTGTCATTGAGACTGGTGTATTACAATTTTAAAAAAAAACCAAATAAAAAACAGTGACATATCAAAAAATACCTTGCAATGTTAAGAAATCATAAAAAAAGTTGTGGATCCCTCCCTGAATCTGAATCCAAACTTTAATGCTTTAATGGGTTCTTCCTTGGACCATGACCCTCCTTTATTTATTTATTTATTTTTTTAAATCAAAAATCGGTTCATAACTTTTTGAGTTATCCTGCTAGTGAACAAACAAACCAACATAAAACACAAGCTTGTTGCTGGGATAGGAAGGGGAATTCCATTTAGACTGCTACATAACATGTTATTGTCCTTATAAATCACACATAATTCATGAGGACACTTGCGTAATGGCCATCGCTTGGTCATGACTTTTATATAGCATTGTGGGATAATTTGAGTCAAGAGAACAGGAAATGATTTCAGATTCTTTGTGTGAATCCTCCATGGTGTTGTTACGCTGCAGTTGACAGTGTAGCCAATACAGTTAGGACAGCGTAATATGTGCACGTTACTGCAAGCAATCAATTCTTTGCTTGTCATAGCTAATTGATGTTAGTTAGAGAGTTTCTCCTTCTAAAAGGGACGACGAGAACCCTTTAATTTATGCATAGCTGTGACCATACATGAGTTATGGAAACACCTCTGATCTGGCTGAAGTCCTTAGCTCATTGAACAAACTAATCTTAATAGGTTGTAGGATGGATTTTAATTTGATTAGACTTAAATGGCTAAACTGGTGACTTTGCATGTTTGAGCCCCAACCATTTACATATGCATGTAAATATATATGTAGGTGTGCGTGTATATGTATATACAACTGTATTTTAGTTTTCCTGTTGTTTTGCCAAATCCTTCAAAATTGCCTAATTGCCTTTGCCTAATCTTTCAAAATAAAATATTCAAGTGATACACCCACTTTTACATTCAGTGCAGCCTGCTCTGCTTGATAATAGAAGGCACGGTCGTTTTTTATTTCTCAGTAAAAACCTTCTCTTGGGACTATATTCCTTGGCATAGACATACATTATCTTCCATGCAGCTCCGCGTTGGATCGGTTAAACAAACTAAGTTTGACCAAAAAAAAAAATAAATGTNCATGCAGCTCCGCGTTGGATCGGTTAAACAAACTAAGTTTGACCAAAAAAAAAAATAAATGTAGGAGACATTGTGTTCACTCTGTATTACTTATCTCAAGCTTATTTCAAGTCTCTACGAATAGATTTTTATAGCGGAATGAACTGAAACCAACGTCAGCTGGAAGGTAGGAAAACCAACTCTGATGCTTATCTCTCCAGTATTATGTTTTTTTTGTTTTTTTTTTGTTTTTTAAGTGGCAGTAATGTAACATGTATATGGGTTGTATTTATTGAGCTCAAATACAAAAAATCACCAGTGTGCTCCTTTAAAGCTGAAAATGACATAAACTGAAGGAAAAAATATATAATAGCAAAACTGCAGGCACATACATCACCACATTTCCTCAAGTAAAACAGCAGAGCTCATAATGTATTAAAAAGACAATTTTATCTTTCTCACGCCTCATTGCTCTTAAAACACAATTAATCCCATTAATCCCACTGGCTAATGAATGTTTATGCCTCACACATTCATGTGAACAGTTCAGTATGGTCTCCTCTTTTGCAGTAGATTATTAGCCCAAAGCATTTTAGTGAATGCACTTGGTCTCTCTCTCTCTCTCTCTCTCTCTCTCTCTCTCTCTCTCTCTCTCTCTTAATTGGGTCAACAGAAGCCTAAAAAAAGTTTTAGAGAGGGAAAAAAAAAGGAAAGATAGAAAGGAGAGGATGACACGGAGGTGTGCCGGAGGCTAAATGGGTGCATTTAAACTCATGATGATGTTAAAAGCACCACTCCAGCTAACTATAATATTTCAGTACTTCATGAAAATGCAAAAACAGGGATGCTCATTTCCAGGTATGACAGTATGTCAAAACGAAACATTCAGGCATTAGCGCTCAGAGGCGGACTCTGATTAAGCTAATTAATACCACGTAGAATGTAAGATAACATTTAGTCTTAATATCAAACATTGTTTATGTTAGATTTATCACTGTGGGGAAAGTATAATTTGCTTAGGCTGGAGAACTCCGTTATAAAAGTGTTCATCACCATAAACATGTCTGGGATGTTATGGGAATGTGAGCCCCAAGAGGACAGACCCATTACTACCTTCCGTAAAACAGAACATATCAGCATGGAACAGGCAAATGATCACAGGCAATTAAGAGCTTGGTGTTAGATTGCAGGAATCATGTCTAACGGCCCCGCTGGGGTGTAAGGCTCGCTCATACAGCATGTAGACACGCATGTGCACCCTGTAAATTACACGGAATAGTGTGGGAAGTGTGGGAATAGTGTGGCTGCTTAGGCTTCCCCTGACCTGTGAACACAATGGCATCATCATGAAGACAATTACCAGAGATCCAGATGTAGGTAGAGCAAGTACTGCTGATAGTGATTATGTGGTAAAATTTAGGATCCCTTAAAGGAGCATACCAGTGATTTTGCACATTTTCGCCCAATAAATACTCCCCATATATATGTTACATCACTGACAACCATTTTCCAAAACATAAAACTATATTTTAGTTTGCCAAATTCCCTAATCTTTCAAAATCAATCATTCAGGTTTTCACCTGAATGATTGATTGAATACCCACCTTAAATTCAACATTTTGCCTGCTAAGACTTGCACATAATTGTGAAGGCATGGTCTTTTAAATTTCTCTGTAAAAGCAGTTTTCTCCTGGGACTATATTCCCTGGTGGAGACATACATTTTCTTCCATGCAGCTCTGTGTGACATCAATTAAATGAAGTTATTTTGACAAAAAATTTAATAGACGTTATGTTCACTGTGATGGAAGAGCAAGTTTATTTTTATAGCATTCTGCAATGAACTGAAACCAATGGCTGTCTGGAACGTAAGAAAAACTATTCTAAAAGTTACTGCTCCAGTAGTATGATTTGGGAAATGGTTGGCAGTAATGTAACATTTATGCAGATTGGGCTCAAACTTGCAAAATCGCTGGTATGCTCCTTTAATCTGTGCCCTTGTCTTGTTGTTTTTATGTTCTATTTTATTCTGGTATTCTATCTCAGTAGGCAAAGCTTAGCACTAACACCTGTGCTAAAGACATTTGCATCTATAGCATTTTGGGGTGTTTTTTTTTTTAGAAAGGCTTTCACCTAACTCACTTGCTGTCATTTGTGGCACACAGCTCCCAGATTTCCAGGGGAAAAGCTGCTGCAACTGTTGAATTCGTTTAACAGCACCCAGCCTTGCATGACATACGACTGTGAGACAGAGATATCCCACAGGAAGGGCTGCTGCGTGAGCAAGATTACAGTAGCAAAGTGCAGCCTAATGTGTCAGGGAGGCAGTTTAATGTCCTGTTCTAGATTCAGGGTCCTAACAACCAATAAAACATCCAGATGCAATTTGTCCCATCAATGTTTTTGGTGAGGGTTGCTTCTTTGTGTTTTCTGTGCGATGGGCTCGTGCAGACTGAATTTTTATGCCTTGTTTGTGGTTCACATTTTTAAAATCATGATTTGTTGAGCATTTTAGTGTTTAAGGTGGATATTTGTAAAGCAGGTAGAAATTGTGATTTTGTGGTTTTCTGATTTGAGATGGTGTTCAGGTACAGTATGTATGGAGGGTATATATCTCCTTAATGGTGTTGGTGGTAAACCAAGTGTAAACACTGTCTTTAAGAGAGAGAGAGAGAGAGAGAGAGAAACTGGCTACAAAACTAAATTTAATGGGATTGAAGGCGAGTCAGTATGCAAATAATCTAAGTGATTTTTGACTCAGATTTTAAGGCTCGTGTGCCAAAGTGTGACAAAATCAGCTTTTTATCACCTTAAAAATATTTCTAAAATTAGGCCATTTCTCTCTCAGAGCAATATAGAGAGGCTGGTGCACACTGTTATACCAGCAGGTTGACTACTGTAATGCTTTGTTATTGGTCTGCCAAAAAAAAAAACACTGTAAGTCACTTAAAATTTATACAAAATTCTGCTGTGAGTGCTTACCAAGACCAGAAAAAGAGCACGTTACTCAGATTTTAAAGTCTCTACACTGACTTCCTGTCAGCTTTCATACTGATTTTAAAGTGATTTGTTTATAAGGCACTAAATAGTCTTGCACAAGGCTATCTATCAGAAATGTTTTTAATCTATGAACCTGAAAGGCCCCTCAGATCCTCTGGTGCTTTGCTCTTAATTGTCCCAAAGAGCAGAGCTAAAACTTTCGGCGATGCAGCCTTTAGTTGTTATGCTCCAAGCCGCTGGAACAGCCTTCCCGAGGATCTGAGACGAGCTGAAAATATTTATATTTTTAAATGTAGACTTAAAACTCATCTGTTCAGCCTGGCTTTCATGTAGTGTTTTATAGTATCATATTTTTTTAATTAATCACTTTTATTTTTTTTCCCTGCTTATGTTTTACTATCTTATGTGTTATCACTGCTTTTATTTGCTATTATTTCGATGTACATTAGTCTCACACTGTAATACTTCTGAAATTTATCAATCGCCTGTAAAGCTCTTTGAGTTGCATTGACTTATATGAAAGGTGATATATAAATAAAGTTTGATTGATTGACTGATTAACACCAGTCACAAACAATTCTCTGAGACTTGTAAATTTTAAATATCTGGAATGAGGAATGAAGAAAATGTCCTACACAGAAATGGCCTGGTGCATTAGTCCTTAAATAGAAACGCTTTTACATGCATATCTGCAAGATTCCCAATGCAATCAGGTCTCATTCTTGTGTCTCCTGAGAAGCTCAATAAACGTTTGTGCCCTTATCATGTGTACTTTGACAATATTGGCTAAAAGACCAACTCTGAGGCTACTGACACCACTTCCAATTGATTGTTGTGTGAATTAATAAAATGTCCAGCCTGGGGAGACGTGTTTTAGATGCAATCTGTGTTATTTCAATTATCGCAGGGGTCATAGGGACTGCCAGTGTGATAATAAACCAGCTGACAGCTTATCCATCGGGACAGGAAGCAAGTTGTACAGCAGCTGATATCATCTGAGGTTAAACGCCCGTTGTGATGAGCCGCTCGTCAAAACGCAAACGCTTTCAGCTATTGTTCCACTTTCCTCTCAATCATTCGTCTGAAGAGTAGATGAAAGTCTCGTCCAAGATGTCCTGACAGTGTCATGAATCTGGTACCCTTTGTAGATATATGGATGGATGGATGGATGGACGGATGGATGGATGGATGGATGAATGAATAAATGGATGGATGTGTGTACTTGTGTGATACCTACACTCCAGCATAGCATGATAAGAGATGTTAAACACATGATAAAGCACCCACACTGTTCTGCTTTTGAACAGCCACTCATCAAAATTAAGATTTTAACCTCTGACACTTTAACAATATAGACAATTTAAGGTATTTCTCTTGACGGGGACCTTTTAAGGAGAGAGTTGGTGTCTGCAGATTTCTTCCCCCCCTTGCTGTGTTGCTGGTAATAAATGGCAGCTAATGAACACCACCTCTGCGGCTAGCTCCCCTTGACGCCCTTTGCTTCATCAGTTTTGCTGGTGGCTGTCTGGGANCCACCTCTGCGGCTAGCTCCCCTTGACGCCCTTTGCTTCATCAGTTTTGCTGGTGGCTGTCTGGGAGATGAGAGGAAGGGGATGAGGGCTGAAGAGGGAGGGAAACAGAAGGAGAAAAGGACACAGCAGGGGGCTGTCATACCTCGTACCAGCCCAGCGTTGAGGTGGGAGGCTGTAGTCGCAGCATGGACAGATCAAAGCGAGAGGAAGAGGTGCTCAATAACAGGTTAAAGATGCCGTGTTGTTCACAGTTGTACAAGCATCTGCATGCTGTGGATGCAGGCGTGACTCAAGGGGGTTGATAGCTCTTGTACTCTACCTCTCACATTTCCATACTTTCACCAGTGCATGAAGCATGATGAAGATCTTTTTAATGTTTTATTCACTGTTTTATGTTTCTATCTCGCCATCTTTCAGCCACAGGGATCTGAAGCCGGAGAACCTGTTGCTAGATGAAAAGAACAACATCAGGATAGCAGACTTTGGCATGGCTTCCCTTCAGGTTGGAGACAGTTTGCTGGAAACCAGCTGTGGGTGAGTAGGAGTCTAATGCAATATCTGATCCACATCAAGTTGGTATTTTGATGACCTTAAAAAAACATACAAAACATAGTTGGATGGCATATGGAGTTTTGGGAACACCATAGAGATGGACATAAAAGGAGAAGAGAAAAGAGAAGCAATTGAAAATGAGCTATCAAACATTCCTGCTCTTCTCTCCCCGGCGCAGCGTGATGTCTTCAAGAGAGTCAGTTTGTGTCTCTTAGAGTGTGTGTTGTTTGTCTCCGAAGCAGGTCCAGGGCCATGGTCATGCATTACTCCTCTCCATCTTCTTCTATCTGACGCCAGGTTTTTATGATCCGGCAGTCACGACCATCCCAGGCCCCATCAATCCCACAACGACCGTAATGAATTCGCTTGCAGGAAAAGTCACTTTCAAAGTGTGAGGACGGCACTTGAAAGAGACCGAAGCTCTCATATCGTGGGTGTTTTTCTTGAACCCTCAAGTGAAGTGAGCAGTGTACAAGCTCACGTCTCTCAATAAAAGAAGCTGATGGTGGTTTTCGTCTAGCCTCTGAGGAAAACAGAAAAATTTAACAGGTGAAGAGAAAAGTACTCTGTGGAGACTTTTCAGTTTCAAGGAAGAGGTTTAAGAGTTTGTTTTTTGTTTTTTTTTTAATCCTCGCAAACTTCTTGATGAACTGGACGTCTTGGGGAGAATAATTTCTCAGTGGCTTCTCATAATGTACGCAGGACCAGGTGATGGAGAGGCTTCCTGACATCTTTTCTAATATCTGCCCCAGATTATTCCTGCAAACCAGGAATAATAAAATAATTTGGATTATTTATCCCAAAATATGTAAAATAAAAGCTCTTCCATCCACGCAAGTCAGCAAACACCCTTCCTCTGACTTTAAAGGTGCATACTGGTAATTTTACATGTTTGAGCCCATTGAATGCGACATACATGTTACCTGCCAAAGCACACTACTGCAGCAGTAAATTTTAGATTTGTTTTTCCTACCTTCCAGGCTAAGACCCTTTGTCCTCGGCTTGTTTGGTAGGACTCTCAAGGTGCGTTCCAAGTTCTTATTTGATCGCTCCTCGCTCCTCGATCCTCACGTGACCCGGAAACCAGTCTGGTCCGCCATCTTTAAGGACATCCCAAAGCGTTTATTTCTGTTGTGAGGATGGAGGAGGCTTCATCTGGGAGACATGAGCAATGAAACGCAAGACGCTCCTACGTGGAAGTCTGTTAACTGACAGTCACGCCCCTTTACTGGAAGTCTTTTTCTGATTGGACAGATCAATTAATCCGATACAGCAACATGCATCTTAATATAACCGCACAGTTTCATCAAACATTCAGACAGAACAATAACAGCAACATCTCAGGTGTAAAATTACCCTGATTATTGATGTTTAATTTTGTCTGATTGATCATCTGATTAAAATGACTGGATGTGTGTTTAATGCAGCTCTGAATGATAAAGAAACATAAAACAATAAGCACTCTTATATCGCCAGATTATATTGTCAGATTGTTCTGGATGTTTGTCAAACTGACCATGTTAATTGTTACAGTAATAATCAGAGGAGAATATTTCATTATTTTATTATCTTGTAGGAACTAAAACACAGCAGCTCCAAGCTGATCAGCTGTGTGACAAGCCATGTCACTTCAGACGATGCTTGAGGAGCGAGGATGTTTCATTTCTCTTAAATCGTCATTCCTCAGCTCCTCTGTCCTTGCTTCTTTTCCTTGCATCTTTTCCTCATGTCTTCAGTGGGCGGGACTAAGACGCGAGGAAAAGACGTAAGTGAGGGAAATGTGGAAACAAAATAAGAACTTGGAACACAGCATCAGTGTGTGTCTCGCTTCCTCTTGTTCACATATACTAGGATGTGTACACACACACACACACACACACACGGATGAGTGCAACGCCTTTGTCTTTGACTCATTCTGTAGAAATCAGTCCAACTACAATCAATGTACATATGTGCATATAAAAAGTACACAGCTGATTCCTTATGGCCATACAAGTGTCTCCTTTTCCTGAGCAGGTCCTAGAATGAGTCGCTTCTTCCACGGTTCCACTTCCACTCAGCGCTCTGTGGAATTAAACTCCATCTATAATTGCATTCCACTTCCCCCATGAGCATTGCTGCTATCTGATCCGTGTGCATCTGCTAAGTCCCCCGTGTACATTTACAAAGTGTGGAAAAGTATTTGTCACAACTGGGAGCACAGAGCTGTTTTTACACAATACGCATACTGTACATGAGTACATGCACACACACACACACACACACACACACACACATTTGCGCATAACACAGACACACTGTTAAACACAGTAGTTCTGCTTTTGTCCCACTCCAGGCTCAATCAAACCACCGTGTTCTGTATATATATGTGTGTGTGTGTGTGTGTGTGTGTGTGTGTGTGTGTGTGTGTGTGTGTGTGTGTGTGTGTTTGCCATAGAGATGTGTAAGCATCTATGTACAGTATGTGTGTACTGTGCCTGATACATGTGTGTACCTCATGTGTGGTTATTGATTATACATGCTGCTCTGACTGTCCCAGCTCTAAGTGCAGATATGACAGCTTTTAATTAAACACATTTATCTAGCTCCCTCTCACCATGGAGCAGCCTGACACAAATGTATTCCATTTGCCACAGCTAATGGAGCTGAGTGAAGATGAGACTCCCCTCAGGTAGAGCAGGAGAAGCATGGGTGGCTGAGAGGACATAAACACAGATATACAGACATATAAATGAGCGGGGGCAGTGACAGGATATGGATGCATCTCACTGTCTCGCTCCCTTCTTATTTTTTCCTCGCACGAGTCCCACCGTGAGTTCACCAGTGTGAATTTTTGTTTAATTCTGTTGCACTGATTGGTTAAAGGACCATACCATCCATTTTGAGCCTAATATATTCAATTTTCATACACGTAAGGTTACTGACAATCATTTCCCAAAGGATGAAACCATATTTCAGCTTTGATGATATTTTGCAAAATCTCATAATCTTTCAAAATCAAATATTCAAGCAATACACCCACCTTAAAAATCGATGTTTCGTCTGCTAATAGTTACGTAGCCTTATGAAGTCAGGTCATTTAAATGTTTCAATAAATGCAGGTCTTTTTTTGGGACTATATTCTCCGGTGGAGACATACATTCACTTTGTACTTTTTATTGCACTTAAACGCTAAAATTTTCGAAACTTCAAAAAACCCTAAATACACGGCAGCAATATGGATTACCTATCTCAAGAACGTTTCAAGTATCAACAAGTTGATTTTAATAGTGTGCCAGAATGAACTGAAACCAACAGAGGTCTGGAAGGTAGGATAACATTTTTTTACTCACCGTTCCAGTAGTATACTTTGGGAAATGATTGTCAGTAACGTAACATGTATGAAAATTGAATATATTAGGCTCAAACATGCAAAATGGATGATATGGTCCTTTAAAGGAAATGACCTTGTATGCTCCAAGGAATGCAAAAATTTACTTTGAAAAGTAAAAGTAAAATTCTTTGGGGCTATGAGGGCTATTTTTTGCCCTCAAAATTTTGTTTGAAAAGTAGAATTGTGATATTCTACATGAATAAAATAATTGTCACATTTTTTTCTCAACATTGCGAGAACATGCTGCTGGTTCTTTCACTCTCATCCCTTTAGCTCATGATATTACCCTCACATACTGTGTGCGTGTGACAAGGAATGCGATAATCTCGTGGATCAGAGTCATTCGATGCCATACACAGAAAAGCAAATGCTTGTTTGGGCTTTTAAGCTTGTTGTCCATGGATCTCTCCGTGAGCTGTTTTCTCTCTCTGACACAGATAAGCTTTTCAGTGTAGATAAAGGCTGCTTTTATGCATCTTTATCATTTTTGCTCCACCATTTCAGCAGTATTTCAGGACCTTCACTCCTTAACTAAATGTGTTTTCTATCTTTATGTTACAAAACAAACTACCCACAGCAGTATCTTGTCCATTAAAATGCTATTTTTTGCCCTCAGAATGTAATAAAATACCTCTATCCTATATGTCCTGTTTATTGATTTTACCCTCATTGTGTGAACAGTAGTGTTAAAAGAGTAAATGATCTCTAGCAAAGAGCAAGAAAACACTGATGACCAATTTTTAGTCTTGTCAAAACGAAGTGGGGCCTTTACTGCTTTCCATTTATCTTTAGTGTCAGGGTGTATTAGATTTTACACTCCTGCTGTGTGAATCCAGCAAGTTTCTGTTGTTTTTTTTTGTTTTTTTTTTAAATCATATCGATTTCATGACAGAGCTTTTTGTCTGTGGTCAGAATTTCAATCGAGAGAGCAAAGAAACAATAAAATGAACCATTGAATTGAAACTAATGAAATGAACTATTGTCTTCATAACGTTGCACTTTTCTTTAAAGGACCATATTGATGATTTTGCATGTTTGAGTCCAATAAACACTACCTGCATTACATTACTGCCAACCATTTTCCAAAACATAAAACCATACTTTATTTTCCTGTTATTTTTCCAAATCCCTTAATCTTTCAAAACCAAATGTTTCAGGTGATACACCCTCTTTAAAATTCAACGTTTAATAGACATCGTGTTTGCGATGGATTACTTATTTTAAGCACGTTTCAAGTCTCTACAATTTGATTTTTGTAGCTTTCTGGAATGAACTGAAATCAATGGCAGACTGGAAGGTAGGAAAACCAATTCTAAAATTTACCATGGCAGTAGTATGCTTTGGAAAATGTTTGGCAATAGTGCTAATATGTATGCGAGTTGTATTTATTGGGCTCAAATATGCAAAATCCCCAGTATAGTCCTTTAAAAGCAAATCAATTAATGCAGGTAAAATAAGGCAGGATTGAAGAAAAGGGATTCTGCTTTTTCCTTTAGTGACACTTGAAGACACAGGAAATAATGAGTTTTTATTCTTGCTTCTTTCTTCCTTGGTTCTTATTTTGTGGCACTCATGAGGTATCACTCGTGTGAATCTCATGCTTTTTTTTCCCTTCTTCACTTATCTGCATAATGCACAATGACATTTGCAATCAGGAACAGCCGTATTTGCATAGGCCCACGTTTGAACTTCCAGTTGACATGGTGGCAGCGTTTATTATCGGCCAGTGTTTTGACAGGCAGAGGATGCCGCACCTTCAGACCTGGTATTCATGAGCACGCAAGACAACAGCAGCACTAATGGGCGCCGTGTTCACAGACTTCAAATATAGTCTCATCAGAACCAAACAGCCTAATATTACATAAGACTGAGGGAGAAGGAGGTTGAAGACGTGTCATCAGGACAGCAGGTTTTGGGAGACAGATGCCTGCTTTCATCATCCTCTCATACTTTTTCAAAAGGAGCAGGGCCATGTTATTTAAAGGACCATACCACCCATTTTGCATGTTAGAGCCTAATATATTCAATTTTCATACATGTTGCGTTACTGGCAATCATTTCCCAAAGGATAAAACCGTATTTCAGCTTTCCTGATATTTTGCAAAATATTGTAATCTTTCAAAATCAAATATTCAAGGATACACCCACCTTAAAAATCAATATTTCACCTGCTAATAGTTACGCAAAATTATGAAGTTAAAGTTGTTTAAATTTTTTGATAAACGCAGGTCTTCGTTTGGGACTATATCCTGGTGGAGACATACATTCACTGTGCACTTTTTACCGCGCTTAATGCTAAAATTATGTAACTTCTAAAAAAAACCTGAATACACATGTTGTTTGCGATGATGGAATACCTACCCCAACAATGTTTCAAGTATCAAGAAGTTGATTTTAATAGCATACCAGAATGAACTGAAACCAGTGATGGTCTGGAAGGTAGGAAAAAAGCTTTTAACTCACTGTTCCAGTAGTATGCTTTGGGAAATGATTGTCAGCAACCTTACGTGTATAAAAATTGAATATAGGCTCAAACATGCAAAATAGATGGTATGGTCCTTTAACTGTAGATTGGCATTGATCTCATCACTTCAACTTTGCAAATTTCACAAAACTGAACAGTGCATCGTGTGTGATGAAGACCGAGTCATTTCAGTGCCTCTCGTTCATGCATAGCTATTGGCTTATAGAACAGCCGTTGCAAATTAGCTTCATAAATCTTCATACGATACTAATGTGTCAATCTAGTCATCGGTTTTACTGTCAGGACATCCAGGTGTTGTAAAGATCAGTGGGTCTGTTCTTTGTCTGCTGTGAGAGGATGCTCTTGAGTGAGCAAGCAAGAGGACATCCAAATACCCTGAGGATGTCTAAACTCCTGAAGCACGTCTTGATCTATGTTCACTGGAGACATTTACTGTCTGCTTATATTGTTCTTTTCACTCTCTTAATTTATTTCCATACAATAGTGCGTGGCTGTTAAATGTTAGATTGAAGTATTACTGTCTGCTGTGTCAGGATTCTATAACTCAGGCTTATTTCTCAGTACTGCAGTTTTTCCTCTTTCTTTCTTTCTTTCTTTCTTTCTTTCCTCCCCTCAGTTACTCATTCCTTGTAATTGTTTTTTCNTCTTTCTTTCTTTCTTTCTTTCTTTCTTTCCTCCCCTCAGTTACTCATTCCTTGTAATTGTTTTTTCTCTCCAACAGATCTCCGCACTATGCCTGTCCAGAGGTCATAAGGGTGAGTGTTTTTTCATCTATAGCCTTTGGTTTTTTTCTTACCCACCTTAACACTCTAAATCAATAGAAAAACTTCACACATTAAAGTGTGCCATACAAAAATTAAAACCCTTACAATATGAGTACATAAAATTATTGACACCCACGTTGAACTGAAGTCCATAGTGTTCACATAACAGCAACATTTCAGTTGTTTTGAGTCTTTGCAGAAATTTCCGGAATCATCTGGCGTACCACTATATGGTGCTTCAAGTTCCACTGGTGGTACGTATACCACAGTTTAAGAACCACTCTCTAAATCAACTCTGTCTTTCTTAGGGGGAGAAATATGATGGGAGGAAAGCGGACGTCTGGAGCTGTGGCGTCATTCTCTTTGCTCTGTTGGTGGTGAGTGTCAACTTGTTCTTAACTGATGGTTACTTGCAAATCAAGTCACATGACTTAGACTTGACTTGGACTCTACTCACAAATTCGCTGACTTGAGACTCAACTTGATATAACCAAAAAAGACTTCCAGCTCAAGTTAGACTTTGATACCACTGACTTGTGTCTTCACTTGGACTTGAGCATATTGACTTGGAAAGACATGATACCCTCCCCAAACCAAAGACAAAAAAAAAATTATACAAGTCATAACTGTGTATTTTTATCAAATTACATGGTTTATCTGAAATTTTATAAATATAAATCTTAAAAGACATCCATATTTTGTTTAAATCGACTTTACAAATTATTACCTTGGCATTAAATTTGGTATTGCACATTATGGCTTTACCAATGCTGCTTGTCGCTTATTTTGTGTGTTTTCTGTATTGTTTTAAATACCTTATTTTATCCTGCATTTGTTCTCTGTCTTGCTGATTGTTTTATTTGTTGTCAAAGCACTTTGTAAACTCTGTTTTTAAAGGTGCTATATAAATAAAGATTATTATTATTATTATTGTTATTATTACTATTATTATTGTTGTTATTATTATTATTATTATTATTATTACTATTATTATTGTCAGTTTTGACTTGTGACTTGATTCTGACTTGCCTGTCTTGACTTGAAACTTCAGCCTCAAGACTCCAAGTGACTTGCAATACAATGACTTGGTCCACCCTCTGGTTATTGGACAGAAATATAGTTTAAAATGCTACAGAATGTCCCACGATGAGGTTGAAGGAGAAGACGGTGGGAGATTGAAGTTATCTTAGTTTCAAATGTGAAATAAAAGTCCAGGAAGTTAAATTCAAAATTGGAGCATTTACAAGTCCTGCTGTCACCCTCAAGCCTATATTCTCACACAGCAGAAGATCAGAGAATGGAAGCATCTTTTTATTCATTATCCTGTGTCCACAAACTGCAGTATCCATAATCACGTCTCTTTTCCAGCTACATTATGTCTGTTGTTCTCCAGCCATGCAGCCCTGAAGCCTTGTTTCATCAACAGCTGTACTGTAGATCCTACACACTCTATGCATAATTCATGCAGCCACAATGAAAGAAGAGAGCCCAAAATAAATACCAATGCTGACAGGGCGGCTTTTGGCCACAGGGCTTTTGTATTTATCTTTGTTTTTGCCTCTTATTCCTCATTCACACTTTTTCCTCTCATATCTGGGTGTTTGTGTATCTGTGTACTTTTTCTAAGGACAGTCTTCTTTTTACTCCGTATTGCGTAAACTAGATGTTGAGACCATGTGTCTGCAGCATCAAATAAAAGTTTTCCTACTTACTGTGTTTGACTACAAATGAATACTCTCTGCCTTGTGTTCTCCTTTTGGTAGTCCCTCCGTCTGCTGTCTGGCTGGGAGATAACCATTTGTCTGATCGTGGGAGACACACACACTCCCCAGCAGTTAGGCAGCACTCAGATCATCTGTTACACAAGCCTGCCCTCTCTTTTATTCCTCTTCCGTTTTCTCTCCCTCCATCTTGTCTTCGGGTGGAGGTTGTCATTCATCAAGCAGCCACATCTGTGAGGTGTCAGCTCACTCTGATAAATGACTCTGATGAGAGAATGCTAAATGAACGAGGTAGATGAGAAAGCTGGGTAATTATTAGAAAAGCCCTTTTTTCTGCTCACCGCTGTTATTATTTATTTAGCATTGCAGCTGAAGGCAGAGTACTCCAATTACAGAGTTCTGTGCAGGAATAAAACTCAGATTTTGTTTTGTTTCTTCTAACCTTGTTGTTTGTGTTTTGTTTCTTTTTGCTCATCATTGGATCAGGTCATAATTTTCTTCTAACACTCATCTGATGCTTTTATTTCCCTCCCTCTCACATTGTCATTCACCATTCCAAAAATTCCATTTTCTTATTCCCCCTCTCTACCTCTGCCTCGTGTCTGTCCAGGGCGCCCTGCCATTTGATGATGACAACCTGAGGAATCTGCTGGAGAAGGTGAAGTTAGGAGTCTTTCATATGCCCCACTTCATCCCTCCAGACTGTCAGAACCTCCTCCGTGGCATGATTGAAGTGGACGCCTCCAAACGACTAACGGTCAGCTCATTATTTAAGTAACGGTTATGCATCATCTTAGAGTGTGTTCCTAGAAGTTGGATTGTTGAATTATCTGGATAACTTTGCTGATAAAAGCTGGAGAAGATCACTTTACATCCATCCTTTTTTCAGAATTGAAGGGATTCTAGGTTTCATTTAGCAAAGTTTTATCAGATACTTAGGTAAATCTTCCTTTTGGAACAGGCCCCAGATGCTGTTAAAATTTTGTTNAGTTTTATCAGATACTTAGGTAAATCTTCCTTTTGGAACAGGCCCCAGATGCTGTTAAAATTTTGTTATTCCCCCTCAACAGTAAACACAGCAGAACGAGCCAATACACACAAAATGCAGGTTTTTCATTATTAAGACAAACTCAGACAGTTATTTCTGTGAATTTAAGTCTAATTGACATGGTCAAAAAATAACGAGAGGTCAGAAGGCCAAGTTGACCTGAATTATATCTGCATGGAAAGTGTCACATTCGTGGTCAACTACTAGTTATATTTAATAAAGATGTTGTAGCAGCAGCAAAACATTTAGATTTTATTTCTGGAGACAACAGTCCTGGAAATATCCAACTCCATCAGGTCTGGTTAAAGAGAGGAAATTCAATATTTTGCAGATATACAGCCAGTTGGGAAAACTTGTAATGCCCCAGGGAGAGAGCATGATGCCAGAGATTCCAATTCAAATTAAAGTGACAAATACCAACTCCACCCTGCCGAGCAAACCATTGTCTTTTTGTTTGGTACTTCTTTCCTCTCTGGTGATTTGAATGTGTTGCCTCATCCCCAATTCTCTTTGAGTTCTTCCTCAAGTACAGGGTGTGAATTCAGGAGAGGGCTGCTGTTTGTGCGCACGGTTTAGGGTATTCATCACAATGCCAGTCCCTCTCTGCACAGCAACTGATCACCTTGGCAAGGTGGCTGGAGGAGAGAGCGAGAACAGAGAGATGTGGAAGGCAGAGAGAGAGAGGGAGAGAGTGATTGACAGAGGGAGATGTAAATAATGAAAGTGGTCAGAGATCTCAAAGGGGATGTACTTCACAGAGAGACGGCGCTGCCCTTTGTTCTCATCCTGTATTTCACATTCAGCACAGTCATACAGCCATGCTCGCAAGACATCTGCATGCATGCATGCACAGACAAAATAAAAACAGTCCTACAACATATACATTATCTTTGTGTGTCTGGAGCATCAGGATGGTAAACAAAACTGTGTGTTCATGAATTTGCATCCAGTATACTATTTCTTATGCCTTAGCTATCCGATACTGCACAACTGAGTGTCAATATGCAGTAATCCAATACAGAAGGCACTTCCAGAGCGCATACCTCCACCAAGGACAAAATCCCCAATAAAAAAAAAAAAAAAANTTTTTTTTTTTTTTTTTTTTTAATGAGCCACCATGCTAAATTTCATTGAAATCAGACCATTAGCACTAATTTTATAGGTTAAAACGTAGGCTAAAATAAGTTAAAATCTAGATGCTGGATCCAGAATATGATCTGGATCACCTCCAAAATGTAATCACTCCTTTCTCTTGACATTATCTATCTGTCCCCAAATTTCAGCTAAATCTGTCCATAACTTTTTGAGATATCCTGCTAGCAAGCAAACAAGCAAACAAATGTCGATGATCACAAAAACCTCCTAGGCAGAGGTAATGAGAAGGCATGCTGAGGGATGCTAGTGGAGGCAAAAAGCAAGGAGATGCTTCTTTAGAGGACAGCTGAAAGTCTGAGATCAGTGTTAGTGTTCAGCCCTTCAGATAAGCCACTGTGTTCAAAAAAAAAAAAAAANAAAAAAAAAAAAAAAAGATCTGGAATGGTCTGGAATGGCTTTTTGGTATGCTGTTTGTATGCTATAGTGTATGATATATTTCTGTGTACTCTCTGCCTGAAGAGGACAGGTCACCCTGAATCCCCTCGACATGTCCACTAGCCTGCAGCACTGTCCTCGACATTGGGTTACGCTCAGACAGAGCTGCTGGGAGAGAATATGCTACCTGTCCACCTCCCCANCCCACCCCCCTCTTTTGCATGTGAGCTCCAAACAGCCCTGGGGAAGCTGTGTAACCTCACAGAATGTCAAACAGCCCTGTTAGATTGAGTGTTCTTGGACTTTAGTGGTCGCCACCCAGTCAGACAAGAACAGCCAGGGGTGTAATGACATCATCATAGAGTGTGTCAAACTTTAGTCAGGGCTTAATTTATTCTTACAATTGTTAAAAATAGGTTGTTGAACTAAAAACTTCACAATAACGATAAATATGGTAATTAGACACTAACTGCTGGCTGTGTGTCTGCATGCACTAACAACTATTGTCACCCTCTTAATGAGTTTTCTTGAGGAGACGCACACTTATACAAGTACACACACACACACACACACACACACACACACATCCAGCCCTCCGTTAAAGGACAAGACCAGTGATCTTGCATGTTTGAGTCCAATATATACAGATCAACCCATACTAATATTGACAACCATTTCCAAAACTATACTACGTTAGCTAGAAATTTTAGATTTTCTTCCTACTCTCCGGACCGCCATTGGTTTCAGTACATTCCAGTACACTATTAAAATCAATTAACTGAGACTTGAAATGTGGTTGAGATAAGTAGTCCATCATGGAGAACACAATGTCTACTACATTTTTCTGTCAAAATGATTTTATTTAACCAGTCCAACAGGAGCTGCACAGGAGACGTGTATGTCTCCGCCAGGGTATGTAGTCCCAGAAGATGATGGCTTTTACAGAGAAAATAACCATCCCTTCTAGATTTGGGCATATGTGTTCATAGTGAAACATTGAATTTTAAGGTGGCTATATCACCTGAACATTTAATTTTGAAAAATTAGGGGATTTGGCAAAATAACATGAAAACTAAAATACGGTTTATGTTTTGGAAATTGATCGTCAGTAACGTAACATGTATGCAGGTAGTATTTATTGAGCTTAAACATGCAAAATCACCAGTATGGTCCTTTAAAGTGTCAGTGTGATGATGTTGGGAGGGCACATACACATACAGACAGGAAATGAAGAAAAAGGCTTTAAAGGGGGTTTAAAGGCTTTTTCTTCATTTCCTGTCTGTAGTTGGGGTACTGGAGACTACTCATCAGGCCACCTCAATACACTCATCTCATCGTCACTATTCAGATGAACACAAAGATGCCAGAAAGATCTGCTGCCTCATGAATTCTGGCTAATGAAGCGGATTGGCTAGCTTATTATATTAAAGAGTAGTTCATCACAGAGAGATAATACCCTCGAGGAGACAAGACAGATGAATTACCAAGGTTGTTAGAGTGAAAAAAGGAAGTGTTTGTGTGTGTGTGTGTCGGTCTGCCTATGTTTATAAGCATTAAATATAATTGACCTCATTCAGAAATGATACAAAGGAGTCACCTTTGAGGAATGCACTGAAAACACCTATTTCTTTCATTTTGGCCCCATGTGACCCTCTAAATGTTTGTATTCAGAGAGAATCTGAAGGTGTTAAGATGAGTGTCATGGCTCTACATGTATTTGTTGCTCAGCCTTTTTGTCTTTCTAAGGGACACTTGAAAGATCATTATGTTGCTGCTTGCTCAGCAGTAATTCTTACAATCAGTTCTCACTGCTCTGCAGCCTTGATATATCTTCTTTCTATCAGGAAACGAAGACATATCAGGGACAGCAATATGATTTATATAATCAAATCAAGTCAAATCAAGTTTATTTCAATAGTTCAATATCATATTATGCAATGTCTTGAAGCGCTTTACAGGCCCACACATCAACGGTTCCCAACTCAGCCCAAACTTTCTAAGAAAAGAAAGAAAAACTCCCTTTAAAAAAACATTATATAAGGAAAAAAAAATGGAGAAAACCTCAGAAGAGGCAATTCAAAGAGAAATTACCTCTCCTCAAATGGCCGTGTGTGCAAAAGGAAAGACACAAATATACAGTATGTATTCTGGGATTGTGTAGCAGCCTGGGAGCGATGAGGACCTCCCACATCTGAGGGGGACACTCTCTCTGAGGAGACACCGCCAGGCTAGGACATCGTCAGGATCAGAAGCCACATGGCAGATCGGATTATGTGGCTTTGGTCACTTCTGGACACAGCAGGGTTTCAGGACTCTCACGTTTCATAAAACATACAAGGATGCACAACACACACCTAGCCAAGCCAATATTACAGCAGTGTTCCTCTCTGAGTGAACCCAGCTGGCATCGGTACAGAGATTTTCAGCCTGATTGATGTGATACCGCATCTCAAAACACATCACTCTCAAGCCTGTGTGTGATATTGGGCTCTTGCCTGCAGGCTTTCAATAAATGTGGGTGACAGTAGGCCACCCATTGGCTTCTATCTGACAGACGGGGTGTCATTTCAATACCATGTCCCCTATGGAAAGCAGGTTACCTATAGTCAGTAACCACAGCCAGTGCAACCTTGTGATCACACTGTATGTAACATGAAGGCATTCATCAGCCATGAAACACACAAGCAAACTCATTGATGAGCAGATAGATGTATGAAGACATTGGGCCTCAAGCAAGAACCAGTCGCAAGAACAGATTCGTTCTTAAGTGGCTTGTACGAGTAATTTAGGAGAACTTGCTACATTCACCAATTTTCTCATATTTTGAATTTTCTCAGAATTTACGAGTGGTCCAGACCTGGTGTATAGTCACGCATATTTAGTCTGCTGTTATCCAAACCTACGTTTTTCACTACAGATTGTATATTTCATTGCTTTAAAGCAATATTGAGTTTGAAAATCCTATATAAATTAACCTTTATAATTATGCTCACATTTTCCTGTTTGACTCTGCAATTCGAATTATAATTCTAAATTTATTCATAGCATAATCATTCNTTTCCTGTTTGACTCTGCAATTCGAATTATAATTCTAAATTTATTCATAGCATAATCATTCATTTAAATTGGGTATTGATGCTATTGCAGGCATATAACTCTGCAATATTAATATGAACATCTCAAATTGCAAACAACTTAAATTATGCACTAATTGAAGTAGTTAGTTTATTTGTCTCTGTGTATAAGGTTTAATGGGAAGTGTAATCAGGTACATCATGGCTGATATAGATGCCTTAGCGTGTCAGGCCCTTGGAAGAGAGCATGTCTTTAGACAGCGTGTTGATAGATTGGCAGAAACAGATGAATGGTTGTTCTCCCGGTTCAGGTTACCAGGCTGTGCTTCTTCATATCGCTGCAGCTCCGCAGACAGACTTGCCAGTCCAACCCTATTCCTGAAGCATGCGTAGCCTTATATATAGTAGGCCTATTATTGGGGCGTGTAACTATGCTAATTTACAATTCTCATGAACGCACGCGCATTTACGCACAGGTGGCATTCATCATGTTTACGCAGGCGATTTACGCAGCTACCTGAAGTTAGGAGCTTTTGCTGAATCTGACGTGGCACACTCATACGAGCCCACCGTACGAAAAAATGTAAGAGAAAGTTAAGATAAGATAAGAATACGAAATTGTTCTTGCATGAGGCCCATTGATACACATCCAGCAAACATGCATCAACACAATCACACATACACGCACACACACATACCCAACAGCTACGTCTCAATAACTGACAAATTAAAACCTCCCAGCACCAGCACGACATTGATCCTTTCCTACACTGTTGGCAGTTCAAGCACCATAGACCTTCTAACACACATCTTCCTTTTGCTCACCTCTTCTCTCTATTGCTATTCCTTTCTTGGTTAAAGTCAGTACCAATGGCGGTGGTGACGAATTGGCCACGGGGCACGGGGCAGGTGGCAACAAATGGCAAGGCTCACTAGTGAGGAAGTGTGGTGACAAAAGTGTTATTGAGAGAGCAAGATGGAGTGTGTGTGCGTGATTAAGAGAGGTAGAGAGAGAGAGAGAGATGGGATGAGAAAGCGAGTGGGAGATTCCCTTTAGAGCAGAGAGCTTGGCAGCATCAGCTGTGTGTNGTGTGTGTGTGTGTGTGTGTGTGTGTGTGTGTGTGTGTGTGTGTGTGTGTGTGTGTGAGGGAGATAATTCTCTGTTTATGGCTCAATTGTGTCGCTTCTCTCTTTGTACTTGTTTTTCATCTCTCTCTCTCTCTTTAGTCAGTAAGTATTTTGAAGGACTCATTACTTTCTTCCGTCCTTCAACCTGCCAATATTCTCCTTTTGCTTTTTCCATTGAGTTAGTCAGCGTACACACTAGTAAAAGATTCAGGTTTGTTATATGCAGTCACGTTTTGCTCAGTGGTTCTGCTTTTATTTCGAGGACCACAAGATTCTTCTGTGCTGATCTGCTGTATCTTCTCTCTTGTCTATTACAGTTAGACCAGATCCAGAAGCACACATGGTACATGTAAGTATTCCTTCTTTCCTTCCTTCTATACCCTCCTCTTTTTTACTCTCTGAGTTCTGCTGGGGTTGGGGACCTGAGGGGAACTACCGCGTGATAAATGTCTTTGAGTTTGAGCGCTGTACATGAGAGCGCATTTGAGTGGGGCATGACTCCACTCTCGGGGATGTGGGGGTAAACTGCTAGTGCATAAAAGAGGATGTGGAGCATATGGACAGCCGAGCAGAGAGCGGGGAGGAGGGATGTAGTGGTGGATGAACCGAGCTAACCTCAGTGAGATAAAAAGGTAGAAAGCATGAATTTGTGGTTTTCTGAAATTATACTATATAACAAAAATGTATATTGATGATTTGTTTGTAATGGTTGATTCTCTTGATACTTCTGATGATCAGATGATTGCCAATTTTGGCATCCTTTACAAATTCCAATATACAGATTCTAAATAAATTCAGTGAATTAAATTGAATGAGTTGGTAAGGGTCGATAATATTCCTACAGCAGCAGCTCTTGAAATCTGATCAAACTGTGTTCATCGGGATGAAAATATCAGAAATTCCAACAGAACGATAGGCCTGTTCAGTGGTCAAAAAATTTAGTTTTCAGTGTCATACACAATAGATCAGAGGTATACATGTATCTGCATACTTCTATATTATAAAATATACATCTATTTAGGGTGTACAGTATATGTGGGGTTTATACTGCCTTGCTAGCAAAAAGTAAAAGGAATAAGATTGTCAGAAAATAGAGATAGTTGTGTATTCATGCATCTCATATGTGACACTCTCCATCTCAGCCTTCATTGAAGCAGGTCTGTTCCATGAAATAGACGAGTAAAAATGTTCCACAGATGGTTAGATGGTGTTATTTTAAATCCCAAAGAATACAGCCTAGCTTGTCTGCTCCTTAGACAGGATTGATATAACTAGGACAATAGTAGGAGACCTGGAAACAAGAAAGACATGATAAACTAACGATGTGAGAAACAAGCATGGAGGATAGAGGGGGATTACAAGAACATGACTGAGTCTTCTGTCTTGGTGATAATTCTAATTCAAGATGACCCTGGTTCACCCAGAGAAGCACATATGCAGAATGACTGAAACCTGAAGTAACCACAGGCCTGTGAAAGATTTATAATGGGAAGCAGGTTCATAATGAGGGAAACTTCTTATGCCAGATGAACAAGACCCTCAGCAAACATACATTCAGATTTGTATATTCTCCTACACCACAAAATCTGCAAATCCATCCACCCTGTTCATACAGTATATATACAGTATATTAAAGTAGATTTAAACTCCTTGAACTTAATGAGAATTGTTTGCAAAGAAATTGGATGACCATCTCTTTATTTCTCTGCTTTCCCAGAGGGGGGAAAAATGAACCAGAACCAGAACAGCCAGTGCCCAGGAAGGTGACCATACGCAGCCTACCATCTGCAGACGACATCGACCCTGATGTACTGGACAGCATGCATTCCCTGG
Source organism: Lucifuga dentata (assembly GCA_014773175.1). Lineage (NCBI taxonomy): Eukaryota > Metazoa > Chordata > Actinopteri > Ophidiiformes > Bythitidae > Lucifuga > Lucifuga dentata. The sequence goes on from VXCM01000835.1 coordinate 143,962, forward strand.
GCTGCTTCAGAGACAAAAACAAACTACTGAAAGACCTGCTCTCAGATGAGTGAGTGGATGAAAGGATAAAAGAGAGGGATGGGCAAAAAGAAGAAGATGAAGAAGGAAATGAAAGGAATGTGGAGGTGGTGGTGAGGCAAGGTGAATGAAAGGAGCGAGAAGAGGCAACAGAAGAATATAGGATAGAGAAGGAAGTGAAAGCGCAGATTGAAATGGGAGAAATAAAAGCAGCTGAAGATGAGGAGGAGAGGACATGGCTGTGTGATGTTGCAGTAAAAGGAGAAAGAGGACGGCGATGGAAGGACGGGTGTGTGTGTGTGCATTCGGCTCTCATGAAATCCTGTGAAGCTGTCACTTTGGATGTCAGAAGCCATAGATCATTTAACTGTTATCACACAGTGCTTACACTGCTTGCCACTGGATGGATTTCCCGCAAACTGATCATGGCTCGCATCACAAACACACTCCTAGGTCACATTGTGTTTGTGTGTGTTGCTCCTGTGAATATGCATTTAGAATGAGGATTTCTGCCCTGTTGGCTTTTATGAGCCCGTTTTGTATTAATGCAATACAGACATTACTTCACTTTTCTGCTGTTATTTTCTGAGAATTTCTCTCCTTTCCTTCTATTTTACATTTGCCCAGCCTCTAAACTAGCATTACACCACCGCTTTCCCCTCCGTCCATTTCTTCTGTTAGCTTCCCCTCTCCTGGGAATATCCAGTAATAGTGCCTGGCTGGAGGAAAGTCCTGGATCTCTATCTCCCTTCCCTGGGTTCATTTTAGCTGAAGTTGCAGCTCCTTGTCTCTTTGCCTCCTGCTGCTTTCCAATCTGTCTTTATTATTGGGGGGGCCAATCCCTGGGCCCTTTGCATAGAGGAGATTGCACTAGAGGCTAAAGATATTACGCTTCCTGTTTTACTGGGAAAGTAGAGGAACTCATTACGCTTTGATACTTTCATAAACTTACTAGCAGAGTCAGTATTTGGAGACATGGCAGCTTCTAACAAATTTTACAAATTCTGTGATAGTTTAATGATCTGTAGAAATGGAGCTTTTGCGGTAATGAGGAAAGCTATTTAGTAGCTGTTTCACAACAAACCCTAAATGATTTAAAGGCATTAATCATAGTAAGAGTTTTTTTGCAGTTTTAGATTTTTTTGTGTTTGAAGTGCTGGTTAACATGCTGTGATTCATTAGCAATATAGGATATCTATCTATCTATCTATCTATCTATCTATCTATCTATCTATCTATCTATCTATCTATCTATCTACACACATACATACAGTATGTGTATGTGTGTGTATATATATGTGTGTGTGTGTGTGTGTGTGTGTGTGTGTGTGTGTGTATATGTATGTGTGTATATATATATACATATATATATATATACACACACATACATACACACACACACACACACACACACACACACACACACACACACACACACACATATATATACTGTATATGCATTTATATGTAGAGAGAGAGAGAGATATGTTTGTGCATTGGGCCATGTGTTGTAAAAAAAAAAAAAAATTTGTCCCCCAGATGTCTCAGTAATCTGTTTTAATGTCTCCTCTTTGCAGCGACAACCAAGAAAAGATGATCTACTTCCTGTTACTAGACCGTAAGGAGCGGTACCCCAGCCAGGAAGACCAGAATCTTCCACCTCGTAACGAGATTGGTGAGGCTTTGGATAAAAAGACAAGTGCAGACAAAGAATGTAACACAATAAAATACAAATTGAAGAATAAGTATGAAAGAAAACACCATAGCAGAGCAGAACAAAATAGATCTAAATCTGAGTCAACACAGCATGGTACACAGTATGTTTCAGTAATACCAATCTATGAATGGCATATTTTACTTTAAATGGCTTTTCATCTTGTACATTGAAAACACAGCTCTTTGCTCAGACAAAACAAACCAATTTAGACTATAATAAGTACTGCAAAAGAGGTAACATGAATGCTCACAGAGTCTGCAGTATTCAGCAGGGTTTTCCTCCCTGAAGAAATTGGATCAGCTCCAGTAGCAGTAGATTTGCTCTCCAGTAGAAAAAGCTCTGCATTTACTGAAAATAGACATGCATCACTATGAAATAAAGTAATAGAAATAGAACCTGTCAATAGGCCAGAGATTTCTCTGAAAACTTTATACACCGACTGCTTCGGTTCAGATATGAACTCATAAAAAAGGAATATTCTCCCATTCATACACCGCAGCCCAACACAGCCTAGATTTCCACCCACAAAGATCTGAACGTACACAACGAGCACAGACGCTCCACTTAAGTTCCTCCCAGGGTTACTTCCTGACAAGAACGCTGCAGACGGTATGTTTGTGTTGTGAGAGATCAACACTGTATATACCGAATACACTCCCTCTTGAGCAAATGTGATGTAGTCAATACAGTGGCCATTAATTCAGTCTGAGAGGAAACGTTATTCCACATTGATCGTGTTGACATTTTAGCATCAATACGATCGATTACATGTCAATATGATCAATTATGTGTCAATACAATCGATACGGTACAATTAGTGTCAATATGATCAATACAGTGAAGTGCACGAAGCAGTTAGAGACAGTGAAATGAAACTGCAAGCCCTTATCTTACCTTATTATCAACCAAATGTGATTAAAAGACCATACCACCCATTTTGCATGTTTGAGCCTATTCAATTTTCATACACGTAAGATTACTGACAGTCATTTCCCAAAGGATAAAACCATATTTCAGTTTTCCTAATATTTTGCAAAATCTCTTAATCTTTCANTTCCCAAAGGATAAAACCATATTTCAGTTTTCCTAATATTTTGCAAAATCTCTTAATCTTTCAAAACTACATATTCAAGTGATACACCCACCTTAAACATCAATGTTTTGCCTGCTAATAGTTAGGCAAAATTATGAAGTCTTGGTCATTTAAATTTTTTGATAAACGCAGGTCTTCTTGTGGGACTATATTCTCGGTGGAGATATACATTCACTCCACAGTATTTATTATGCTTAAACGCTAAAATTACAAAACTTTGAAAAAACCTGAATATATGTGTTGTTCATGATTTTGGATTACCTATCCCAAGAATGTTTCAAGTATCAAAAGGATTTGAAAAGCATGCCAGAATGAACTGAAACCAATGGCGGTCTGGAAGGTAGGAAAAAATTGTTTTAACTCACCGTTCCAGGAGTATGCTTTGGGAAATGATGGTCAGTAACCGTACGTGTATGAAAATTGATAGGCTCAAACATGCAAAATGGATGGTATGGTCCTTTAAGGGTGGACTTGGTTCTGGTGGTTGTATTAGCTGGTGGAGAGATATTATGAGTCAGACGTGTATCATCTGCAGAGTTTGATATTTCTCCGACCAGTCTTTGGGTCTGTATCCCTGGATGTGGCCCCGGGGGAAAATTGAGGCAAGATTGAAGAGAAGGACTGATCAAATTGTGGAGAACTTTAAAAACTTTAGTTCAGACCCAAGTTAACCTTCAAAAATACAGAAAATTTCTCATTCAGAATTACAGAAAGCACTTGATTGTTGTTTTAATGTTTGTATGTCAGCTGAAAAAAATCACTATCACTCCCACTTATTATCTATCAAACAACGTTATATCCCACCTAAATATCCATTTTCACCTGGGAAATTATATCACATTACAGAAGCTAAATGAGTTCTAAAAGCTTCATCTTTACAGATGTAGAAACATACATGCACGTTAACACATGAAAATGCATTGTTAATTCTAAGCATCTGTCTCATCATTAAACACAGACCCTCCAAGGAAGCGAGTAGATTCTCCTATGTTGAACCATCACGGTAAGAGGAGACCGGAGAGGAAGTCCATGGAGGTACTCAGCGTCACAGATGGCGGCTCGCCGGTACCAGCCAGGAGGGCGATTGACATGACACAGCATGGACAGAGGTACGGATGTGATTTGAAATTAAGGCCATGGTTGTTTGTGAGTGTTGTGTTGTTTGTGTGTGTGTATGAGTCAGTGTAAAGGATCTCACATCCCAGTGGTCCTTCTGGCTACATTGTGGACAGACACAAACACACAGACTCTTACTATCTGCTCGTTCTGTTTCCTGTCTCACTGTAGTAAATCAGTGTACAGTAAAAGCTTGGATATTCCTGAGGCCGGTACAAAAAGCAGCAAAGAAGAAAGGTATTCACTTGACACTCACTCCTCTCCCTCATCACCCTCCTCGCTCTCTGTCTCACTCCCCATCTGGTGAGATGTCATGGCAGGAGAAAGATGCAGTGGTGTTGACATATGGAGCATGTGGAGACTTAAGGAATATGCCATACTCAACATTTTAATAAGCCAGAACTCATAAGAATCATCTAACAGTCTCACTCAATGTGACAAATGCATGCACTGTGTTTCCAAAATAGTTGTAATAGTAGTAAATCGTAGTTCACTTAATTAACTTAATTTTAAAACCAGAGAAGACTGAACATTTGCAATTCAGATTCTTCATATCTACAGCCCCCCTTTTCCAGCTCAATTATCTTTTCTTTTCATAATGCACAGATAATCAGTTGCTCCCTCACTGTGTCCCACTTTATCTGGTGCAGAACATTTCTCCATTTGAAAATTTTCAAGCTCAGCCAGAGCCACACCCCCACAAGGCACAATCGATTCATTTGAAATCTATTTCCTCATCTTATTTCAACAACCAATATATCATCATGCCACACATTTCCACTCAGAGGCAGTGACACTTGTGACAGCAGGAAAGATTAAATCTGAGGGGATGATGACCTGATCTGCCTAATGATAGGCAGATTGGCAGACTAATGGAAAAAGCTTTCTGGGGTATCGGACGCATGCACAGGCAGCAGATACAAACAGTGTAGAGATAAAAATGTATACTAATTTGGCCAAAAATATTAGTAGACTTGCATTTTTTAAAATAATACATCATATTCTAAGTCCCGAAAAGTGTTCAAATTAAAAAGATCTTTTATCATCTACATGCATGTCTTACTTATTCTACCAAGACATTCTAAAATGGCCTGGAGAATATTGTTGATGCCCTTTAGAAGGTATAAGAGATAATTGTAATGATACTTCAAGTATGTTTTTCTCTTTTAATTAGTACAACAGGTGTCTTAGTTTTAAATAGAGAAAAGTACTCACTCTGCTATTGTATGTCACTGTGTGTATCACACTCAACACTGGGACCACATCCAGCATCCTTAGATGTGGCCCCAAGAGGAAAATTGAGTCAGATCAGAGAATGAACCAAGGGAAACCTTGAAAATAGATCCAAGCTCACCTTCAGAAGTAGAACAGAAATCTCATTCAGAGCTACAGAAAACACTTGATTGCACTTAGTGATGGTAATTCAATTTTAAAAAACCAAACAAAATAACTACAAGGTCATGCAAACTAATCGCTGTGAAAACTGAAGCTCATTCATAAAACTTCCCTGACGTTAATTGGTGCATTGCTGTCCCGTCACTGACATATTGTTGGACTATTACACGTAAAAACCAGTGAAGACTGACAGGTTAATGAGCTGCTTCATATGTAAGAGTCATGCTTTGTACTGCTTCCTCTGGTGTCAAAGCCAAATGGACATGTCAAATCAGCAAAGAATCCAAAATTCTCTGCTTTAGTGCTCTGCATTTTAAGAGATTGACACACTAAGATAAACACCGATTCAACTACAGGGCTCATGCAGTTTCAGATTGTGTCTAAATCTGAAACTGCATGAGCCCTGTAGTTGAATCGGTGTGAGATCAGGTCAAAACTCAATTTATCTATCAGGTTTATTGATCATTAACACTTGAGGGAAATATAGTGTAAAACATCACCACAAGACTGCAAAGCAGGTCTTAATTTTTGCATGACATGTTTTATGAAAAGCTTCCCTGACATGTAAAAAAGGAACGTAGCAACCCCTCTTTCAAGGCAAATGCTAAAACAGGCTGTGTTTATGAATTAAGGAGTGTGGTTGCACGACGCCATTTATCGTTATGTTAAATCTGCCACTGTGTTTTATGAATATTATCACATTGTTTCCAAAGGCTGTGCCATGAAGTAGCAGGTTAACAGTATTAATATTCCTTCCCATCTTCATTTTTTTATTACTTAAAATAATATAACTCATAAATCAAAAGCAAAGTTTCTGTTCTAGTAAATGTAACAAAGACCAGTGGATAACAAATATTTTTGTCAGGTTGAGCTTAGGAAAAAATCTTGACTTTTTTTTTTTTTTTTTTTTTAAGTTGAAGGGTATAAGTACTTTCTATATTTATAGAGCTAAATATTCATCCAGATGGGAAAATAACGTCTCACCCTAATAGTTTTCCTAGAATACAAATACTCAGAAATGATTTTCAAATTTGGGCTTTCACATTTCAGTAGGGGAAGCCACTTCAAGTGCTCCCTCCTCTAAACAACCCTGCGTAATTCATGCAGTCCTGTTGTGCCTCAGAATTTCAGCTTCAGATTGATCTTCTTGTTTCATTGCCTTTACTTTACCCAGCACCTTCATCCCTTCAGGCAATCCAAGTCTTATCTCCTCCTTATTTAAAGCTTGCCTCACTTTAGAAACTGCCTTCCCTCCCTTCTTTATGACTCGTGTGTCTAGCCTGGAATCGCAAAAAAGGTTTATTTACAATGGCTTTATTGAGAGAAATAGTGTCAACATCGGTTCATATATCATACACATTTGAATGGCGTGCCATGTCGAAATGAATGTGTTGAAACTTGGGACCTTTAGGTTCACCCAAATAAATCTCAATAAGAGAACACATCGAGGCAGAATGGAAGCAGAATATAAAATAGGTTTGTCTCTGAATTCTATATATCAGCAGCAACAATCATTGAAATCCTCCCTGCATCTTTCTTCCATGCTACCTTAAATGAGTGTGTATGTACCTCTCTCTCTCTCTCTCTCTCTCTCTCTCTCTCTCTCTCTTGCTCGCTCTCTTTTTTCTCATAGTCCCCTGTGTGCAGCAGCTGACCTTCAGTCCCCCCCTTAGTATGGAATTGCTATGCTAATGTGAAAATGCTGCTAGTTTCTCTGTCTGGCTTCCTATCAGCTTTGGTGGGTTGTGGGGGGTTTCTATACTGNGCTGCTAGTTTCTCTGTCTGGCTTCCTATCAGCTTTGGTGGGTTGTGGGGGGTTTCTATACTGCAGCTCCTCCACCTCATAATCAAATTGAATCTCTCTGACGCTATAAGTTTCCCCTCACCCACCCACCATTGCCATGCATAGCTCAATATCTGGTCAGTAGGAGAAAGATCTTTTTTTCTTTCTTTTGTTTTTTGCCTTTTATCACGTCCTTGTGTGCACTTTGTTTGATCGTGCGTGTGCTCGTGTTTGTGTCGTGGTATGGCGTTGGGGATGTTCGCACGTAAGAAAAGAATATGCAAAGATTTGACTAAATTTCTGTCATATTAACCTTATTTTCCCCGACAGCAAACTTTTGTCAACAGCACAGAAGTTTCACAGAACTTCAGATCAGACATGTCAGAAAGAGGACTGACTTTGAAACGTGTGTTTTGACTGCACACATCTCTGCTTGCACGAATGATGGAAGACAGAGAAAACTACTTTGTCTAAAATTACACAGCAAAAATGCCCGAGCCTGAATCCTTATCCAGCATTTTGCCTCTCGTCTTGTGTAGCAGCTGTCCAGGCTGCATTTTCATACATGTGGTTGGTGACTTGACTGCTTCTGTGAAGTATAAATGAAAAGATTTGGGATAAAACCCTGTAATACACATGGAGACATTCTCACATGACTGCCCGTTTCATTCTTTACATCCAAATATATCCTAAATCGACATTTTAAAGCTCAACACAAAGCACAAGAAGTCCCACAGATTTAACTTGAAATCTTAACAACATGGTAGGAGAAATGAAGGGAGGTTAATGATATGTAAATGAAATATGGAAAAGTGCTGCAGTGTGAAGAAAAAAAATTTCAATACATTTTCTGCTGTGCTCTAGTTGCTTCATGCAGTTTTCGGTGTGTTAGTTTAGTCTGGGTGGTCTTAACAAGTTAGGCGTTCATGCTAATTATTGACTCTGATTTATTTAAGAGGCTCAAATGAGCACAAATACCGCAGCTTTAACACCGATCTCTACAGCAGAAACTGCAGGGGTCTTGCTACATTTAGAAATTGGAGAAGCTGAGCTGTGAATATTAATGCTCTGAATCCTCGGGGAGTTGTCAGAGCTCAGGGAAGGAAATGAATTTAAGCAGTGTGTTGATTTATATGAAAATCTACTCTGCTTAGAGTACCTCCATTGGCAGGGCAAAGTCAATAGAGATGGAGAAGAAGCAAAAACTTCAACTTTCTCCACTTGCCTTAAAGGACCAAACCTGCAATTTAGCTTGTTTGAGCCCAGTAAATACAACCCGCAAACATGTTACGTTACTGCTGACCATTTTCTATTTTCCACAACATTTTCCAAAACATACTACTGGAGCGGTAAATATTAAAATTGTTTTTCCTACCTTCCAGGCAGCCATTGGTTTCAGTTCATTCCGGCACACTTATAAAAATCAACTTGTAGACTTGAAATGTAGTAGTTCATAGTTCAGCCACGCTTTCTTCTTAACTTGTTTTTCTAACGCTATAAAGGTAGCTAGTCTTCCTATGTCTAGTTAGAATCTCTTGCATATCGCATGCTGTGTGATTGATTCTCCTTCTTAAATAAGCAATGCTCATCTGCTTAAGAGGAAAACTGCTTCAGACTTATTATATTTTAAGAATTCTACAACAATGCGGGTAGTGTTTATTCAAACATGCAAAATCGCCGGTATCGTCCTTTATATCATGCAAGCAGAGAGGAGCATCATGTTTTTTGCTTTGGTTGTATTATTTGTATGGTCTTGTTTGACTCTTTGCAGCATCCATTTAATTTTGTTTCAATTCCATGCTTCAACCCAAAAACTCTTGCACTTGTTCCATTCCTGCAGCCCAACATTAGACCCCCATGGATGGGAAGGGCTTTGGAAGGGCCCCAGAAGAGCCAGCGGTGATGCACTGAGGACATGGGGCCCGTTCCAAATTAGGCTTGTGGGAAAAGTTAGCTCAAGGACCAATGGATAATAGAAGGAGTAGCATGTATGAACACACACTACACATTAATACAGAAATACAAAGTGACAAGCTGCTTCATCTGCTTCTAATTCAATAATGTGGCTTCTTTGTTTCCGTATGATATATGATTAGTAAGTTCTTTGCTGTTTACTATAAATAAAACGCTTATCAACAATAATTCATCATCCCTCCAAGGCAAGAGTGGGCATCTGACAGCCCGTTGCTGTACAGCATAACCATCTGTAACATTAGCTTTATAGAACTGCTGCTCCCACACGAACAGATGCAGAGTGCCTCTAACAGTATGCTCACAATGGCCTGAGGACTCCCATGTTTTGGCCATGTTTAGATGACATGGAATTGAGTGTGTGCTCACAGGCGCCGTAGTGAGCCACTGTAGGCACATCTCAGTGGACCAAAGGACTTAAATGTAAATGATATCAACTATCTGGTCAGCTGCTCTCTGAAAGAAGAGATGCTGCCAGCATGGTCTGTGCAACACCTACTCACATGCATGAGTGTGTGCAATAAATACACTCGCAGAAGAGGGAGAATTAGAAGAATAGCTCAAGAGTGGGTGTTTCTATATTTTGCTCTCCGTCATGATAGCTGTTAACATCACTTCTGTCTGATTTGTTTTTGCCTCTTAGCTCTACCATTGGCCCTCCCTTTAGGTCTTATTATAGGAAAGGCCCAAAGATGGTCAGAGGACTGAACCCAGATTACTGCTGCTACTGTATCTCTGCATTTGGAATGATGCTCTGTCCATGTATGGATTCCTCTTGATATAATCAGAAAGTCCTGAGGGACGTTTCCAGCATCAGCAATGAGCATCTGTCTCAATTACTCCATCCCTTCCTTTCCTCCTTCATACCTACATCCCTCCTCCCTTCTTGCATTCCTCCACCCCTCACTCGCCTCCTCCATTTGTGCAGACGTCCACAGGGTCTTCCTCTATGACCTCTGCACTTTGCCCTCTTTCTATATCCTCTTCATTCTATATCCTCTTTTTATAAAGACAATGGGTCCTTAGGCTTGGCCATATGTTCCCAAACTCATTGACAGGGAAATGGATAGAGAAGGGAGGATGTATTATTAGATTTGATGACAAAAAGCGACACTGTTGTGACAGTGAGCAGCTGGTGTTTCCGAGTGTTGACAGGAGCTGTTTTTGTGCTTGTGCGAGTGCGCGCATGTGTGTACATGAGTGCACGCTTGCTTGATGGAGACAGATTGTCCTGTGATTGTTCATTTCTGAGCACAACTCCGCTCGTAGGGGTTATTGACGGCATCTATGGGAAATGAAAAAGCATGACAAATGGCACTCGACCACATGTCCCACTTCATTTTAGCCTTTAAGATATTTTCTCCTGATCCAGGAAAAAGGCCTAAAAAGTCAACATGTTTCATTTATGAACAAACTATGGAAAGGCCTGAAAGTTAATTTGAATGCTGATCTGTGGAATGTCGTTTATAGATTTCTGGGTAAAGCTGCAGGCGAGTCAACATATTAATATTTGTAGTTAGTGCTGCTGCTGTGTGTTGCAGCGCTCTTTCCCTATGTGTGTGAATAGGTGGGCTTGATAACGGCCATTGTTTTTAGTAGTAGTGCACTAGTGTATGCTGTAGTGCTTTGTAGCCACGTGCAAATCTCTCCCCTCCACCTGTGTTCAATGGAACATGTAATACATACATATGTTGATCCCAAATTCTGTATTTTGTATGTGCCACAGGTCACGGTCTATTAGTGGAGCAACCTCCGGCCTCTCCACCAGCCCCCTCAGCAGCCCGCGGGTAAGTCACAACCCTCAGTATCCAAACACACACACACACACACACACACAACAAGTTTTGACACACTTCTTAGATGTTATGTCACCTTTTCAAAAGCTACAATGTGGGGACTTCTGAGCTTTAACAACACACACAAGCACATTGAAAGCAAATATAACATTGTCATATAATATTGTTCTGTTCCTCTACTGCATATTATTAGTTCAAGATATAGGATCTGTATCATCCCCTTTGGATTTGCATGTTTGAGCCCAATATTTACAATACAGATATCCATTTTCAACAACCATTTCCTAAAACATACTACTGGAAGTTTTATATTGTTTTTCCCAGCCTCCCAGACTGCCATTGGTTTAGTTCATTCGAGTACACTAATAAAATCAGCTTGTAGACACTTGAAACCTGCTTGAGATAAGTAATCCATCACAGCAAACATGACGTGGATTAAATTTTTGTCAAAGTAACTTTATTTAACCGGTCAAACATGGAGCTGCACCGGGAATATAGTCCAAGGGAAAAGAAGGCTTTTACTGAGAAATTAAAAACAACTCTGCCTTCTACACTCTGTTTGCATTAGCAGGTGAAACTATGAATTTTAAGGTGGGTGTATCACCTGAACACTATTTTGCAAGACTAGGAGATTTGGGAAAAAGAACAGGAAAACTAAAATTTAGCTTTGTCTTTCCAGGAGGTAGGATTACTCTATAAGATGGCATTCTCTTCATATCCACTGTTAGATTAGGCTTTGCATGAGTTATTATTGTATACTTATACGTTGGTTATGATTGTTTGCATCCTGATGGACACACACAGGAATGAACAATCACCCCAGCAAACTTTCTCCTCCCTCAAAGCTTCTTATTTCCCTCCTCTCGATTTATTATATGTCTTTCTCCATGGAAATCCAGCTCAGGGAATGCTTCAGAAAATCCCTCTTTTCTTGCTTAGAGCTGGGGAGCTTGTAGCAAACTTTTCCAGCTGACTAACCTGAGAAGGCTCAAGACTAGCCAGGATCCTAAGACAAGCTCTTCTCGCCACAAAGGTTTTTTCAGCCTGATCTGAAAGGGAAATTGATTTCTCAAGCTCACCCAAAGCTGGGATTGTGGTCTCACCATGTGATTTGTGTGGATCTATTTGCGTGGCAGAAAAGGGGGAGGAGGTTAGAGGGGGTTTCCAAGGGCACATAGAAGGTTGGGGAAATAGGTTGTCACTGTAACATTCTGACCATTACAACTCAGACAGCTCGATAAACTTCTCCAGGCCTCCATTCAAGACTGAAAATCTCCAAAATTTCCAGACTACAATTCAATCAACCTGTTTGTGTGTGTTTGCTCTATTTTATTCTCCATCTTTTTGTGGCAATTTTAAGTTGTGTGCAGTTTTTTCTGTTTAGTTTTGGTCAAATCAAAGTCCTGTTTTGTTCTCTTGATGTGAGTTATAAATGGTGTAACTGCATGATTTTCCATCTTTTTTTTTTTTTTTTTTTNTTTTTTTTTTTTTTTTTTGCAATGCCTCCATCTCTCCCGTGTACGTACACGTCTCACCTGCCTCTTTATTTTTGGGGCTTCCTCTCCTGCTGGCTGTGTGGTTATTTACACTTCCACACACTTTTTCCTTGCTTTATCTGTTTGTCCCTGTGTGTGTTTTTTGTTGTTTTCTTTTCTTCCTCCACCTGCTTTGGCTCTTTGCTGCTTTGCGTTGCGTGTCCTCATGTCGTCTGTAGCCTGTCAGAAAGTTCTGTGTGCCGCCTCAGTCTCCAGATTTATCACATTCCCCCATCACCAGCCCCTGCCAGTCTCCTGAGCCCGCTCCCAATCGGAGGAGCCTACGTATCTCCCCCAACTCACTTGCTCCAAACAGTGAGCTTCTACCAGCAGCTCTCAACAAAACCCAAACGCTCCCTGCCAAGCCAAGAGTTGTCCCCAAGCCCCTCCACGTCACAAGGTCCAACCCTCTACCCGAAACCTCCCCGGATCCCACATCCATGACAAAATCCGAGCCTTCCACTCCCTGCCAGCTCCAATCAAACAAAACCTCCGCCTCTGTGCCCCCCACTCCCACCTTCCCATCCTTCACCTCCTCCCCGCCCTCCCCATCCTATGCATCCTCCATCCCCATTGTTCCCATCCCAAACAGCCCTCAGGTACATCGTAACCATTTTCTTGCCAACCCCCAGCTCTCTGTGCCATTCAGCCCAGTGGGGCCCCCGTCACCGATCCGGCTGCACCACTTTCACCCCGTGGCACCTCCTGCATTCACTGACTACCCACCCAAATCTATCCCCCTCATACAGGTTACCCCTCACCCTTCCCCTAGAGGCAGTCCCCTCCCTACTCCAAAGGGCACCCCGGTGCACACTCCCAAAGACAGCCCAGCTGGGACCCCAACCCCAACACCACCGCCCAGCCCCTCTATTGGAGGAATGCCATGGAGGACGCGCCTCAACTCCATCAAAAACAGCTTCCTGGGGTCGCCACGCTTTCACCGCAGAAAACTCCAAGGTACTAAAAAAATACAGCCCTTGCTGCAGCGAGTTTTAATGACAAAACTGAATAACCTCATGATGTTATAAATTATTAAATTCTCATAGCTGCTTGTTTTTTTGTTTTTTTTCCAAGCCTCCTAAAAATCTTAATGTACCAACTAGTGTGTTCTGCTTGTTCTCTTTTTTTGGTGCGAACCTTTGAGCTTTGTCTTTAAATTCTGCTTTTCTATAGTTCCCACACAAGAGGAGATGTCCAGCCTCACACCAGAGTCATCCCCTGAGTGAGTGGATGCTAAATATTTCTAAACCGCTACCTTGTATCTCACATGCATAGCCTCACTGACTCAAACAGGCTCACTCTTGATATCCTGAGATTGTGGAAAGCATTGCCTTCGTGAATGTTTGAATATGATCATTGCGTGGTGCACAGGCAGGGATGAACACACACCTGCTGCAACCAAACATTGCGGAACACCATAGAACACAATCCTGCAAATTTACACAAGTTTTTATTTATAATTCAGTTAGAATTGACGTTAAAGGAGAACATAAGAGAATGCCTACTTCTCTTACTTACATACACACACACACACACGCTTACTTAACCATACCCAGTGGCGGTGAAGGTGAAATGTCAGAAAACTTTTCTCTCCCGTGCACAGTTTTAGCACATTTCCCTCAGGACATCCTCCGTTTGCTCCTTTCTATTTCCTCAGAATTGCTTTCCATTATCTCTCTCTCTCTCTCTCTCTCTCTCTCTCTCTCTCTCTCTNCTCTCTCTCTCTCTCCCCCTCTTCCCCCCTCATAGTTGAATGGGTATGTGTATGTTCTCTCGCTCACAGTTGGTTGAATGGGTAGGTGGAACAAAAGCAGGGCAAAGGAAATAAAAATGTTCTCTGGTCGGCCTGTGCAGCACTAAACAGCGTAACTGATCATATATTTTTATTCTTGTCTTTTCCTGCAGACTTGCCAAAAAATCCTGGTTCGGTAACTTCATCAACCTTGAAAAAGAAGAGCAGATCTTCATAGTCATCAAAGACAAGCCTCTCAGCTCCATCAAAGCAGACATTGTTCAAGCCTTTCTCTCGGTAATATACTAGCCTGCTCTACTTTTCTAATTTTCCTACTTGCTTTTTCCTTAGCTCTAAGTTCCCCTGACTCTTATCCTATGCTTTCCTGTCCCGTGTCCCATGTTCTTTCATTATCTGGTTTTGTAATTCCAGTGTACCTACTGTCTTATTCAGGATTTTGCATGTTCTATCAGCGCTGGTGATTGGCTTTGCTGTGAGGCAGGCTTTCTCTAAGCATTTGCTAACATGCTTCTGATTTATGTAGCAATTCAGTAAACTGCTTATGTTCAGCACTTCTATTTTCTCTCTGACTCACTTGAGGTCAATAGAAAATCAACAGAGAGCATTGATCATTAGCATATAGATGCTTTACCCCTCAATAGCTTGTATAGTGTGTGTGCGTTTGTGTAGATGTGCATGCTTAGATCTGTAGAATAACAAAACGGAGAAACACAGTATGTTTGAGGTGTGTGTTTTTAATAATGTGGATGTGCATGCATGGCTGCAGGCAACATGGGTTTCTTATTGAGCTCTGCAGCATCTGTAACACAAACGTTGGTAGCTGATATTCAGCGAACATAATAGAACAGAACCTATCCGGACCCCAGTTAGATTTAACAAAGCTAAGTAAATGCAAACTCTGTCAACGCAGGCCAATGTCAAACCTGTTTCCTCATCCCCGGAGGTAACTTTTTTCTTCTCTAGGTTAAGATGGCTGGTATTCCAGAAAGGAGATTGGCACCTGAATCAGTGGAATTATACCTCTCAGCGCACTCATATTAATGGAATGTCAAACTCTCTCCAGCGCTGTAGCGAAACGTGACCATTTCAGAGCTCACCTGTTCATTGGGCATACAAATTCATTTTTTGGTAGGAAGGTGGAGTGTTGTCGGATGACTCAAGATCACATTAGCTTAAGTCTCCCTTGCATGCAAGGTTACTCCCTGGGGCGTTAATCTCCTTAGAGTTTCAGCTGTAGTATGGAGGGTATTTTAAGGTATTCGCCTTGTCTTTTGCAAAGATGTTGTCTGCGTAACCCTGTTTTATTACCTATTCCCTCCACTTTGTCCCTTTTCCTTTAGTGACTCCTCTCTCTTCCCTCCTTTTCTCTCAGATCCCCAGCCTGAGCCACAGTGTGATCTCACAGACCAGTTTCCGAGCAGAGTACAAGTCCACAGCCGGCCCTACAGTCTTCCAGAAGCCGGTCAAATTCCAGGTGGATATCACCTACACAGAGAGCACAGCTGCCACCAAGGAGAACGGCATCTACTCTGTTACCTTCACCCTGCTCTCAGGTCAGACACACACATCCCAGCATGCATTAGGAACACCCTAGACAGATCACGACTGTCACTGTCACTTGAATTTTCTATGATGCATGAGTTGCAGAGTTTTGATGCTTTAGGACTGCGTTGGTAAAACACAATAGCAGAAAGTGGGCTAATATTTATAGTTTATAATGGTTTTTGTTGGTGTTAAGTATTTTACCTTTATTTTTGAAGGATAAATGTACCTGTGCTTGTAAAACAATTTACTGGCCAGAAAAAAAAAAACCTTTAAAAAACTGGTACGAGGAGCACATGAAGGCAGCAGTATTACATAGGACCCTGCCCCGCTTCATTTTATTTTAAATGAATTCCACCCTTTCTTTAAATTTTCTCTAGACGTTTCTGAGCTTGACAAGACAGAGGTCCTGCTATGGAAGCTTACAGATGGTATTACGTGAACACGTGTGCATAATTTACAAAAATGCAAGCATGCTTCCTTTCTTTCCGTCATGCACACACACTATCACACACATGCCGCTGTGGACACACTGAAGCGGAAAAGGATGTAATAGCAGTTATTTGGAGCCGGCTGGTTTTTTATTGTCTCTGATAATAAACAGAATAGGCACAGCAGGAGCCTACAGTAGCATTCCTTCTTGAACTCCACTTATTGTCTGCAGCTTTTTTTCTATTTCCAGCTTTTGCAACTTATATTTCACACCTTGCCTATTCATATCCTTTCCTCTCTTCTCAACTCTTTTGTTTTCGCACTTGATTATTCAGAAAAATCTTTGTCGTTGCAGCTTCTTTACTTCACGCTTCCACGCCCTGGCATAACAAATGTTTTTGTGTCTGTATAGGACCCAGCCGGCGTTTTAAGCGAGTAGTAGAGACAATTCAGAGCCAATTGTTAAGCACACATGACCAGCCTGGAGTCCAACAACTGTCTGGTGAGTCAGACTCCTACCACCATTTTTTCCACAATCTTTACCAAAAACTCCTCACCATTCCCCTTACCGCCTCATCCGCCTATCCCACTCCCTTATCCCACCCTCACTGCTGAAGCTAAGCTAAATCCTCCCCTCTCCTTTCTGCGCTTGAAATCCTTTAGCCTTCTCCGCTTCCCAGATCGGCTTCCTCTGCATGCGTCTGCCCACACCTCGCTGCCGTTAAAGGGTGGAAGTTCCTCTCAAGCACCGACTCTGGCTCAAATGTTTTTTTTTTTTAAAGATAAGAATAGATGCAGGGCTATGAGCTGATTCATATTCTGTTATTTCTACTTCCACGACTGATCATCGAAGCCTGTCGCCATGGCAACATCAGTGCACCTCAACGCACTCCCACAATGCATTGCACAGCCACACCTGACAAAAGCTAGCTCTCTCTCTCTCTCTCTCTCTCTCTCTCTCTGTCACGCACACACACACAGAAAATTCTCCTCCTGACAAATGACATCAGAGCAACAATCACCCAACAGCTCAAACCTCAATCACCCCCTAGCAGTTCACCTGTGAGCTGCATGACATTATTAGAGTCTCCCCGTTTGATTTGTTCTTCTCATTAGTCACAGGGTTGATACTGAGTCCCTGAACATGTATAAGCCTGCTATGTCTCTTTCCACCAAAACACAGTCTGGAGGAGAAAAGGAAAATGAAGAGCAAAACAGGCATCCTCCTCGTCCCCGTCCTCCTCCCCTTCTGCCCTTAACATGTCTTTCCTTGTGAATCATTGCCCTGTATGTCTCAGTTGCCATTCTCTTGACAACAGCTCCACCTGCTGGCCAAAATCAGAA
Source organism: Lucifuga dentata (assembly GCA_014773175.1). NCBI lineage: Eukaryota > Metazoa > Chordata > Actinopteri > Ophidiiformes > Bythitidae > Lucifuga > Lucifuga dentata. Next base: position 161,457 of record VXCM01000835.1, read on the forward strand.
ACACCACATATATGTTCAGATGATCAGATTCAAGCAAATATACTGTACTTTTTCATTAGGAAGGGGTGTGCTGTCTGTGATGACCTGATATTTCACCATCAGAGAGCTTGGTGTTATAGTTCTGCACATGCTATATGTTGATTTCATGCCATATTGTTCTCACTGGTAGTAATCAGAAATGAACAGAAGTCATGACAGCTGTTTGGATATTTAACATCGTTGTTGTGCCTCAGTAACTTTACCACGCCACTTATTTCTGATTTTTTATATCGTAGAGCTAATTTACAGGCTGAGGCATGGGAATGGTAGATGACGAACAAGAACATTTTGAATAAATTATATTACATTAAATTTTAACCATCACTTTGGGTTTTTGCAGAAACAGAGATGAGATTGTAAGGCTAGGATCAATTTCAGAATGTCAAATTTAATACAACCAGTTAAAGTAATGGACATACTGAGTATATTACAAATATAATAATTAGATCTTAATTAGATAATAATAATAATAATATTATAATATAATAATAATAATATATATAATAATAATAATTAGATAATATTTACCTCCCTTCTCAGAGTTGGTATGAACAGTCAGTGGCAGCTGTAGGAGCAATTTTCAGTATATGAGGGTCACTGTGAACTGTGTCACAGGTCAAAAGTACTATTATGTTCTTTATAAATAAAATGTACACAAGCATTCAGAAGTGCAGAATCACACAGAAATTATACTTTTATTCATCAGGGTGGCATTAAAGTGATGTGTAACCAAGACATTAATAATGTTACAAATGAATATTATTGCTGAAAATGACTGATTTATAATTAATTATTCATATAAAACTGCCATGTCCTATTTCCACAGCCATCACTCTACTGTTCTAATGATAAACTCTTTTAGCTCATCTTTAATTAATCATGTTTAAATGCTGATTGGTTATTAGAGCCACCTTTGTAATTGGGTTAGCATCCTGGAGTCATCTTTTCACTGTCGCAGATGACACTGGCATTTGACATGTAAAGACACAGCTGAGGACCTGTGAGGCATCTGTTTCTCAAACTATAGACTCTGATGTAGTTATCTTTTTGAACAGTTGTGCATCTGAGCCTTCTGCTTCTTTTCCTGTCCTGTTAGATCCAGTTTGTCCTTTTCTCTCAAGACAGTGGTGGACACATTTGTAAGAAATCTTCAGTTCCTTGGCAATCTGTTGCAGAGAATAACCTTCATTTGACAGAACATTTGGCCATTTTCAAACTCGGGATTGAACTGTAGTAACTTGCAGCCCAAGTAAAGACAATTTATCTGTTTATCTGAACATAATAATGGGTTTCAGGTGTGCTAACACAATTACAAAGCTGTGTCTCATAGGCAATTGGTATTTAAACATGATTAATTAAGGATGAGCTAAACGAGTTTATCTTTAGGACACTATGGTTAATGCCTGCTGAAAATGGGGCTTTGCAATTTTATGTGAATCATTAATTATAAATCACCTTGGTGAATAAAAATATCAATTTCTATCAAAAAGTTGAACATTTCTGGGTGATTCTGATTGTTGCTAGTGTATGTCTTTCCACTGATCTCTGTCAGTGTGTTTTAACTGTAATTGACAGCATTGTTAGATTAAATCCTGGTTTCTGTCTTGGTTCCCTCTTTTCTTTGACCTCCTTTATTGGCGCTGCCTGACCACAAAGCTTTAGCAAAAAGCCACTGCTGATAATTAGAAATAGACATGACTTTGCATACCAATGGGCATTAAACAAAAGGCTTCATTAAGTCTAGTCATTATTTCTGCTAATCACCAGTAATGGCAGGCTACCTGGAAAAGTGAATGAATGAAAGGAGTTTGGAAGAAGGTAGAGGACATGAGATTACTGGGGAGAGTCTTTCATATAGAGGAGAGTGGGAGTGCACTGTTTATGAAACTGGCAAGATCATTTATAATTTCATTAGTATTTTGCATTAGAAAGGAAGAGAGAACATTTGGAAGATGTGGACTGCCATCATTATCCAGCTGGATAACAGATGAGTCAAACCAACTGCGGCACATTCACATGTGTGGATGCAAGCTTATGCAGACAGACAAACAAACACAATCGCACTCCCACTCTCACACATTCATGCTTTGATGAACTTTGCCCCATGTCCAAACTACTGATAGCAATCTTCATATTGGCAGTATGTGCTTATCGTGTGCTGAATTTTGGAATTGAGATTTTTAAAAGCAGACCGGCTGTAAAAGCGATTCCAACAAGCTTTTATTAAGTGTTGATTCACAGACGTTCTCCAGTCCAGTCTAGCACCCCTCCTGTTTTACTGAGGTTGTCACCACTCATTTGTTGGCCCACAGGACTCTGTTGTACAAATGGCTGTTCAGCCAAGTATTCAGAAACAGTACTTTTTGTGACTGATAATTCCCAGAGATGCGCCGTGTGCGCCATTAACAAAAAGAACATCGACTCTTTATATGCTTCATTTCTCATGTTCACTACTCGCTCTACCAGCAGCGGGACCATTAGGACAAAGTGTTTGTGTTTAGCTGGAGATCATTCGCATGCATACTGCAAGGCATTACACAGGCATACAAGGTTTTGCATAGTCCAGCAGTGGGACAGTAAATGGCGTTTCACACAGCAATGACATGAAAAACATACAAAAAAAAAAAAAAAAAAAAAAAAACATACAAAAAAGCACATCACCTGCATGCCTTCAGCTAACAACTTTATAATGGGTACTTCTGAAAAATGTCCAAATCTAGATGTAGGCCACTCTACAGCAGTTTATTACAATGGCACAGCTCTGTTGAGGGCAGAGGTAAATCACAGGTGTGTCCTGTTCCAAAGCAGACCTTTAACAGCTATGGGGTCAGCATGGTTATTTCCTGCTACAAGGCTGCAAGGAAATGCAACTTGGCCTGGTCTGTGGGGAAATTAGGATAAGAGAGAGAAAGTTAGACTTTTTCACTTTGAGCAGCGGCACCATCCCTGAAGTTGAGGTCTTTGGCTAACTAGCTAGCGAGTGTGTAACTGAGTTTAGCTGTAGGCTCGTGTTGATCATTTGCCTCTTTGTTCTAGGTCAGGGGTGGGCAACCTTTACTATCAAAAGAGCCATTTTTGGCCCAAAAAAAAAAACAACAAAAAACTTATATATATATATATATTTGCATGGAGCCGCAAAACATATTTAGCCTGATAATGAAGGTAACACAGCCTATTAAGTCTAAATTAGCCTATCAACATTACACCTAGGTAAATGAGCATTCATTAAAATGTTTTACCACGTGACTACTGTGCAGTGGGCTATTTATGATTACTTGGTACTTTAACTTTGCATTTCCATTACAATAATACCATGTTTTGTTGCATTCATGAAATTATAGAACTACAGATCTTCTCAAATTAAAAAAAAAAAAATAATATTTTGTCAACTAAAATATACATCATAGCGTACATCTGCTGCCTGGTACCTTTTCCTCTTAATTTTGCCAAACCTCAGTAGCGGTTGCTAGCATGGATGTATACATAAATGGCTAGTCTTGAGTCTCCTGAGCTATGGATTACTTACAACAATGATGAATTAAAATTAAACTGTTAAAAAATAACCATTGTTCATTTCCATATAATTTTTTTTTGTCAGAGCCACAGGGAGCCACAGGACATGGGCAAAAGAGCCGCATACGGCTCTGGAGCCACACTTTGCCTACCTCTGTTCTAGGCAGACTAACCCCTAAAATCACTGTGTCACATTTACTTCACTTGGTACCAAGTCAGACAGCATCTAACATCTGAGCCAAGCCAAGGTTCAAGTTTCCCTTGAGTTCTCTAACCCTAACCCTAAAAAAAAAATTAAAATAAAATAAAAAGGCTGTTTGGCAAAGTGAGTAGGGACATGAATCTTTTATTAGCCTTCAAGGGCAACTTTATCTTGGAGCTCCGAGCCTTTTGTTGTCCTTCTTGCATCATCTGTTCTGCTTCTGGCTGCTCAGCCCTGCTTGGGATCCGCTGCACACAGATAACCCATCTCGCCTTATCTTTTTGCATCACACAGTTATTGTAATATACCACTTAAGATTTATAGCTGCAGCGATGACTGAGCCCCTGATGATCACAGCAGTCTACAGTTTCCTACAGTATGACTTCAGTCATACTAATTACTATAATTACTAGTTTTAGATTGAACCACCACTTGTGTGTTTTCATTGGCTGTGCTGTGACACATGCATGATTAACGGGCGCTTACACATTACGTAGTTCTGACATGGCTGTCCCAGCAGGTGTCATCTTTGCTGTCTCCGCTGCTCCCCCCCCCCCCCCCNCCCAGCTCTGCTCGCTCTGTCTCACCTGTAGCCACGTCTCGTAAAGTCTCTGTGAACCCCCATTTGTTCATTCGTTTGTTCTCTTTCTTCTCTCTTTCCCCTTTTTGTTTTCCTTTTCTCCCCGTCTGTGTACCTAGGCAGCCCACTGAGTAACTTCTTTGACGTAATTAAACAACTTTTTTCAGACGAGAAGAACGGACAGGTGCCGTACTCCTCGGGCACGCCCTCCAAGCGCTGCCCCTCGCCCATGCACGTCCGGAGGCACGAGCCCGAATCTAATGACACCAAAAGCCCTGCTGCAGACAGAGACAGAGCCAAGGTGTCGGTGCCGTCTGTGGGAGCACCGGAGGAGTCTTAGATAAGACAATCTGTAGTCAAGCCAGTGCTAAAAGGAATTCTGCTGTGGCAGTGAGAGAATGTCCTACCTGTACATAGCTAGATGTACATAATCATCTATGGACATTTTTGTAAAACATGACTTTATATAGATAGAAATATATTAAGAGAATCAAAGTGATATTTTACAGACAATACTGCACCTACACCAACAAGGACACACTCCCTCCCTTCCTCTCCCCTCGTCATAACCCTTCAGTATTCACCATCATCATCCACCCTCTGCCCCAGCCATCCATCCACACACCTGTGACCCGTGTTGTTTTTGCTCCCTTGCTGCTAACCTGTGTGATGACACTTGTTTCTGATACCAGGAATTATCCAGAAAACCTATTAAGTCCCTCCTCCTGCTCCGTTCGCCCTCCCTCGACCGCCCCCTCCGCCCCCCGAGCGCGCCGAAAGATGGACATTTGTTGACGGAGGACTGCTTTTAGAGGTGCGGAGGGGGGGGGGGNGGGGGGGGGGGGGTTACCATGGAAACAGACCCTTCATGCAGACTTCTGCCTTCACTTCCCTCTGCACCCCTTCTCCACCTCTGGCAACCATCACTAGAAGTAGAAGTAGAAGGAAATACCCTTAGTGTTCCCGTTCTTATACACATACACACACACATACACATACACACACACACAAGCGTGCACAACTCATACCTACCATACAAAGATAATCCAACAAAAATAAAATGCACAAACCCCTACCAGCCTAACCCTTCCTCCCTTTTATGCTCAGTTGAGCATTCTGTAATTGAAAACAAAGCATTTTACAAATACATAAGCTACACAGACACTAAACACAGAGGACATACAGTATATAAATATATATGCATACATACACAGGTACAGTATGCACAGAAAACTCTGGGATGTATTAACAAGAACATGAAGGAAAAAAGAAGACAGGAGAGACACATAGGATTGATTAGAGGAGGAGAGAAGGGGGAGGAGTTTTGTGGATAAACCCAAACAGCCGATGTGGACGCTTGCTGGATTGTATTGTTTGCTTTTTAATGTACTTTCTTTGTGAAACTGGGTTTAAAATACTAACTGAATTTAGTAGACTTAATACTATTGCTGCAAATGGACTGGAATTTTGATTTCAGAGAGGACAGGGATGAAAGCAGAACAGGGCACGGGGAAAATTGATGATAATAGAGTGTTGGGNGGGGGGGGGGCAGGGGGGTGCGGATGGGAGTGTGGGTATTTAAAATGAATGATCTATTCTGTTGTACAGACTGATATTGTTTCTTATGTAAAAACAAAATGTCTGGTTGTGACGCTATGTTTAGATACCATACGGCCGGGTTGGACGAGCTGCCCTGCCACATATGCTATTATTTTAATTCTTTCCCGTANATACCATACGGCCGGGTTGGACGAGCTGCCCTGCCACATATGCTATTATTTTAATTCTTTCCCGTATTTTTCTTACATGATTATTTCTGTCTCCGTTTGATTGACCTCATAACGTTTCCTGTTTCCTGTTATCTGCAGCACTTTGTCTTTACGTTTTCATTCATACCTCTCTTAGTCTCATCAGCAGTAGGAGGAACAAACGTAACGTGTTAAATTCAACTGTGGATATTTTTGTATCTTTATCCTTATTTATTTATGTTTGTTCATGTCACTGTTCGATTTCATAATTTATTATAACTCGGCTATTTATATGAAAGAAGCTGTTAGGTCAGTTGAATGTTATTTATTACCCTCTTGTGTGTTTATAAATGGGACAGCATCTGAGTTATGTGAACACTGACAGGTCACACATTCTCATTTCCCTGACGTTTCTAAGAGGGATAGAGAACTTGTGGCATCTTGAAAAAATGATTTACCAGTAATTTAAGAATGTAGACTTAGCCTCTTTTCGGAAAGGAAATATGCTCTTCTATTGATATTCGTCAGTTTCATATCATCGTGCGTGTAGGCCAGGCCTGAGGAGAAGACCACCACTGATCCCAAATCACTTCTTCTCTTTGTAAATAGACAAACCTGTGGGTCGATTGTCTTCTCAACCATGCTGGGGATTCCTGCTCTCTGCTTTTAGCTTGTATTGCTGTGTGCATGTCAAACATGAGCTTTTCTTTGCATGGCTTTAGTGTTAATGTTCCATACCAAACTCGCTCCTTCTCTCAGCCTTCATCAGTTCTCTCTCTCCACAGAACTACCTTGTAACGTCTCAGACCCCCTTCTGCTCATTTCTTTTATTTCTACCTTTCCTTTCTCTTGTTCTCCTTCCTCCTCCTTCTGTCTCATGCACAAAGTTGCTGAATGTTGCTTCCTCTACTCTGTACCTCTCTATGGAAGGATCGGAGGTCTGGTCTCGCTCTACTGTAGGCAGAGGAGGCACAGGGAGGGGATACCGGTACTACAAACACAAAGCAATACCCTATTGTTCATCCTCCTATTTTCTACAATGGGAAGCTAGCACCACTATGGACATCCGATGATTCTGAGGCCCAGGGCGGTCTTTTGACAGAGCAGGAACAAAACCGACTGATGTAATCCCCATATAACTGTGAGCATCTTCAGTGCTGAAACAAATAAACTCATTCAGTTACGGTGTGCTTTTCTTCTTTGTGCCTGTGTCTAAAGTGTCTAAAAGTGTCATAAACCTGTCAGCAGACCATGTTATTACTGAGGACGCTGTAAACATGTAAGTGTTACAGACTGTGGAAGAAGACGAGAGAGAGAAAGAGAGAGGGCTGTAAATGCTCTGATCATCATGCAAATGCTAATAATTGACAGCCACATTCTGCACAAACTAATGTAGCACAACTGCACTGATCATGTCTTTAGTAAAGATTTTCTTTACGGTCCAGGATGGAAAAATGATGTGAACCTCGGCTAAAAGTTTCCTGTAGCTGCCCAATGTTGAGGAATTTTAGACCATTCCTCCCCACAAAACTTTCAGTTCAATATTTCTGGGACTTCTTTACTTTAGGTCTGTTGGATCTGCACTCTGGTTTTTGGCAAAAATTCCTTCTTTCGAAATCATTTTCTAGTTGATTTGTGTGCTTTGGGTCATTGTTTGGGTGCATTAATGTTTTGAAAGAGTTTTGAATTCATTGCTCCCTCAATGACTGTAAACTGTCCAGGTCCTGAGGCAGCAAAACCTCAATGCTCCATCTGCCTGCTTCATAGTTGAGGATGAGGTTTGGGGGTGTTCTTACATTTTGCGTGATCACAGTCTTTAGCAAGTTCTAAAGATTTCTGCAGATCTTCCGCTGTAACCCTTTTACAGCTTCATGCATCATAATTCTTCTTCTGAGGTCCTCTGAAATGTGTTTTGATCAGCCAGCGCAGCTCAAAACTGTTGTGTACGTGTCCCAGATTTAAATTATATACCAGTGATTTTGCATGTTTAAGCTCAATAATACCCACGCACACGTTAATGTTATTGACAACCATTTTCCAATTTTCATGTTGTTTTGCCAAATCCCCTAATCTTTCAAAATAAAATGTTCAGATGATAAACACACCTTAGAATTCAATGTTTCACCTGCAAACAATCTACCAAATGTAGAAGGCATATTCGTTTTTAATTTCTCAGTAAAAGCTGTCTTCTGCAGGGGCTATATTCTCTGGCAGAGGCATACATTTTCCCTTGCCAAAAAAAAAAAAAAAAAACCCAAAAAACAAAGAAATTCTAAAATTTAATGCTCCAGTAGTATTTTTTGTAAAATGGTTGGCAGTAATGTAATGTAATGTGTAGAGAGAGAGAGAGATATCTTCTCATGCCTTTTAGTTCTTATTCCCATCAACACACTCACACTTTGTGAACACACTGTAGCAGTGTGTACCAGTAAATTGACAAAGTTTTTTTTTTTTTTTTANTTTTTTTTTTTTTTTTCAAACCAGGCTTGGGTGTTTATTACAATATTCGGCATTAAAACAGATATTATGTAGCCTAAAACTCATGTTGGATTCTGCTGTTGTACCTAAAAGCATTTAAGCTCAGCATACAGAAGCTTAATGAGCTGTTAGAGTACACGGCCTGGAAAAAGAAAACTAAACACAAAAGCAACTTTAACAATATTAATACTTAGCTTGGATTAAAAACAATAAAAAAGGGAACACCCTGTTAAATACTCTCACATCTTTCTCATTAAATAGAAAATGTCCATCCCACTCTTCAGCAAGTCTTTCTGCTAGCATACTTAAAAAAAATTGAAAATAAAAACATACAGTTACATAACAAGTACATTTGTTAATTCAAAGCTTACATCAATGTGGAGGCACCATGTCTGCTTCCCTCTTCATGTCTGCATCATTAGAACCATCCAGGGTCACCTAACCATCCTTCAATAGACACTTCAATCATATTTCTCTTTACAGAGAACCATTGATCCCCATCCTCTCAGGCAATGAGCATTTGTTTTCTCATTTTGTCCATTAGAGGGCAGCAGTGTTTTGTAATTCACAGAGTTGTCGCCTGTTGCATCCATCTGTTGCTTCTCTTTCCATTCAAGCTTACGGAGCTTTGGAAGAAAAGCATCACATTGAAACGAAAGGAAAGATGGAATCTTTGGGCACATGATATGAAACACTGACTTGTCCATAAAACGCAGTCCAGCTGGAGCCAGATAATCACTGGCCATTGTCCATTTCAGTGTCAAAGTACTGCAGAAGTTGCACCTTATGACAGATCTAAGAGCAGATCTACTAATTAAAAATCTGTCTTTTTTTGTTTTTTAGACCGCTTCTACATAAGATAAGATGAACTTTGGGCCCCATTCTTCCTCGTTTCTGTCTTCTCTCCTCAGTGTCTCTCATGTTGTCCTCAGACTCTGGAAGTGACATAAAGAGAGCGTATTCGTCGAGCCAGCGTGGCTTCCAGCTCCTCCAGAGGTGAGTCTCCCCAGCAGTGGACTAGCGCAGAGGTGGAGTTGTTCCCTGATCGGGTCCCAAGGGGCCCCAACAGCAGGCTCTTGAAGGCCTCTTTCTCCAGGAGAGCAGGCATTTGCTGCAGGAAGTAACCTTCACAAAATGAGCTCAGCTCCACTGAACCATGGGCCTGTGAAGGAAAGGTAAATTTAATACTTATTAACGTTACATTTGCCACATTAAAAATAAAAATGTAACATTAAAAATGCTTACTTGAAGGTAAGCAGAATAAAGCCTATTTTGTTTATGTACACCTCACTTATGAAATGGCTCATGAATCAAAATACTACATGTAACAATAATGAAATAAGCAATAAGCAGCAATGTAACATAAGATCTTTTAATAAAGCATAATTTCTTTTGTGTAAGGACTAACAAGCATTTCTATTAGCTTAATTCCAGAGGCATAGCGAGCACGGCTGCATTATACAGTTAAGCCTGCTATATGTTCTTTGCATAATAATTCAGGCTTCTTGCTCTGTGTGTGTGTGTGTGTGTGTGTGTGTGTGTGTGTGTGTGTGTGTGTGTGTCTCTAGAAGGTTGAAGTTGAATCACTGGACTGGAAAAAAAATGGCTTGAATATGTTTCACTTCTGAAAGGCTTCTTCAGTTCTAACTGTGGTGGGAAAAGAACTCGGCTACGTCCACGTTGTAGCTCAGTCCAGAGAGTACTCAGTCTCAACTACGTCCACATCACCGGAACCATCACATCGATGGGTATGTACGTTTTGGGAATAAATGCTGTTTCTGCTATTTCTGAATAAGTCTTTTGGATGAACACTGAAATGTTTTCATGCAGTTTTTTTTTTTTTTTTTTTTTTCAGTCCAGTGACTCAACTTTAAAGGACCATACCATCCATTTTGCATGGTTGGCCTAATATATTCAATTTTCATACACGTAAAGTTGCTGACAATCATTTCCCAAAGCATACTACTGGAACGGTGAGTTAAACATTTTTTTCCTTACTTTCCAGATCGCCACTGGTTTTCAGTTCATTCTGGTACGCTATTAAAATCAACTTATTGATACTTGACATGTTCAGATAGGTAATCCCTCATTGCAAACAACACGTATATGCAGGGTTTTTTTGAAGTAATTATGTAATGTTAGTGTTTAAGTGCAATAAAAAGCACGGAGTGAATGTATGTCTCCACTGGGAATATAGCCCCAAAAGAAGACCTGCATTTATCGAAAAATTTAAACAACCATGACTTGATAGGGCTGCGGAACTATTAGTAGGTGAAACATTGATTTTTAAGGTGGGTGTTATCGCGTGAATATTTAACTTTGAAAGATTAAGAGATTTTGCAAAATATCAGGAAAACAGATATGGTTAGAAAACAGATAGGTTTTATCTTTTGGGAAATGATTGTCAGTAACCTAACATGTATGAAAATTGAATATATTAGGCTCAAACATGCAAAATGGATGGTATGGTCCTTTAACCTTTTAGATGTTTCATCACCATGATGACTCAGATGAACCTTCACAGACAGGTGTGTGTGTCTATCTGTCTGTTACCTTGGCTGTCTTATAGATGCTGACTGCATTATCCAGGTTGATGTACTGAGAGCAAATGAGTTCACAATGTCTTTGTAGCACCCCCAGCTGGAACAAACTGGCAAGTGACAGCAACTACAAGAGAATGTACCACAAAGAAAATGTAAAGTCTGCTTGGATATTACATATAGATAATACAGTATAATACCTTATATTCCAATCAGCATGCAATTTAAGAAAATTATTTAAAAGGTAGAGAAGTAGGACACAGGTAGCAAAAAAAAAAAAAAAAAAAAAGCTAATTTTAAATACACACAATCTACAGGGTGTAATTTTTAACCCGAGAAGTCTCACTGTGAAGACTAAATTATTCTTACCTCCAACAAGTCAGAAACATTATTTTTAAGTGATTCTGTTCCTCCGCAGTACAGGTACGACATCATCATCTGGAGAAAGGTCAAAGGTCTTGGTTAGGAGCAGAGCAGCAGTTGGAGTAAATACGTGTGTTTTATTACAGGCAATGATGCATCACATCATCTCACGAAAAGGCTGGAAAATACAGTAAAAATACAGCCAGGAAAAATAAAATAAAATAAAATAATACATTAATTACCTGGAAAATGTTGTATTTGACATCACTTATCTCGATCTCTTTGCTGGGGCTTCCATCTGGTCCAGAGGATGCCAGCAGAGACTTGAATCTGAAGAAAAAAATTCTAATGTTATAAAACGACCAGAGTCTGAATAGACTGATGAACAAGTATCTCTTCGCTAAAGTCAGAAGTCGTCTGCTCTCTCTCACCTGTCAGAAGCTGTGATCAGCAGGACTCTGTGGCCGTAAAACGGTTTCCCCTCCACCACGAATGTCACATCTGACATCTCCTGGTTATTCAGGAAATGAGGGTCTGTAAGAAAACAAAACACATCAATACAACTAGCAAGATGCTTTTATTTTAGACTGGACGGCTGATGATCTTCTCCAAGGTGATGGTTAATAAGTAGAGTAAGGCGGAGTCGTCTTTTCACAGAAAACATGGTAGTTGGTGGGAAGTTAAAGGACCATACCACCCATTTTGCATGTTTGAGCCTATTTTCATACGCATAATCATTTCCTAAAGCATACTACCGGAATGGTGTGTTAAAATTTTTTTTTTCCTACCTTCCAGACTGCCACTGGTTTCCGTTCATTCTGGTACGCTGTTAAAATCAACTTGTTGATACTTGAAATGTTCTTGGGATAGGTAATCCATCATTGCAAACAACATGTGTAGTCAGGGTTTTTCCTCAAAGTTTCATAATTTTAGCATTTAAGCACAATAAAAAGTGCAGAGTGAATGTATGTCTCCACCGGGGAATATAGTCCCAAGAGAAGATCTGTGTTTATCGAAAAACTTAAATGACTGTAAGGCTGCGTAACTATTAACAGGCAAAACATTGATTTTTAAGGTAGGTATATCACTTGAATATTTGATTTTGAAAGATTAAGAGGTTTTGCAAAATATCAGGAAAACTGAAATACGGTTTTATCCTTTGGGAATGATTGTCAGTAACGTAACATGTATGAAAATTGAATATGTTAGGCTCAAACATGCAAAAGGGATGGTATAGTCCTTTAATGGTTGTTGTAGGAATAGAAGGTAGATCTTTCAAGCGACAGACAAGTCAGTTTGATTACTGTAGCAGCACATGTTAAGGAAGTTCCACATTTGGCTTTGTTCACAGTTTCGTGTAGATCCAGTTGAGATAGATTGTGCTTTACATGTGGCATCAGAATACATCTAATCATCACCACTGGTGTTGAGATTTTTCTTCTCTGTTCCCGTTTCCTCTGAGAAACTGATACAGAAAAACTGGCTGTTTGTGCTTGAGAAAAGAATTGCTGTGGTTGCTTGGCTCAGACTTCAAAAGTGTGTCTGACTTATTCAGCATTGTATTCAGCTCTATATGAGATGTTTGTTGTGCCACACACACACACACACACACACAGTAGTGCCAGCAAAAAATATTTAGTGGGGAGCTTATGCCACTTTTAGCAGTAGGGTGGCTAGTAATTTTATCATGGTGGCCACTGTATACACAAAATTGACGAGATCCTTGATCCCTGAATTTGGTCAGAGATTCATCAAGTCATTATAGCGGCCCACTCTAGTCACCGAGCTGTGTTCATATACATGTGAACTCATGGTTTTCTTACCCAACTGTGCTGAAAGAGTTGTCTTCATGTCAGGGATGACTGGAAGCGGTGCTGGGCCAAAACAGTGACTAAAAATAGCTGCCAGCTGCTGTATAATAGCATCATTCTGCGAGAAAATTAAAGAACAGGGAGGAGGGCATTATATCCCAAAATATAGAAAAAAAATATTTCTTAATATTTACATTTCATGTGAAACTCTGGAAAGGTAGACAGGTAGAAACACTGAGGTTTGAATTGGATGGTACCTTGGTGGTACGTAAGATGTTGAACATGAGGGGCAGGCCGATGGTGACCAGCTCCTGGCAGTAGTCCTCCTCTCTGATTGTAGTGAACTCTCTGAGGAGGGAGAGTGCAACTCCTGCTCTGGACTGCTGCTGGGCGCAACGCAGCGATTCCAGCCACACGTGCAGCTTCCATGGTACGCCTGGTGAGAAAGAAGGGATTTGTTATTCAATGATTAGAAAAGTAATTTAAAAAAAACATAATTTCTCCAAGAGCGGTTATGAGAATGCCCAAATTATCTTAAAAATTCTTCTTGTGAAATTTAAACACGTTATTTTATAGGTACCCAAAGCTCGTAGCTCCATGGTGACGTCCAGGTACCCGTGCTCAGCGCTGTAGTAGCTGGCCTCCTGCAGAGCCTTCATCCTGGCCTTGCAGAGCCTAGGTATCCCCCCCTCTGACTGGGCTCCAGGGCCAGGAGACGGGGTAGAGAGGGGGGAGAGAGGGAGGAAAGGACATACCCCTGCCTCCTCATCCTCCACCCCCTCTGCTAAGATCTCCTCCAGTGACAGGACGTCCTCTTTGACCTGCTGGGGCTGGGTCAGTAGCTTCCTCAGCACGTTCCTGATAAACGTGGACATGGTAGACAGGAAAGAAAGAAAGTAAGAAAACATTTGCATGTGCCAAAACAACAACACATACGCTTATTGACTCAGTGACTTTTTACCCTTCTCTCTGATTACATAATCTGTCACCCTCACAGTGGAATGTCAAGTGTTGAGTCTACATCCTGTTCACACATACACACACACTGAACAGGTGGAGTGGGTTACGCTAACAGTTGGAGCTCTGCGACAGATGGATCTAACGTTTCATTCATTGAAGGTTTTCCATTACATCATGTTATAGAAGGAATAGATCTCTACTCAGAGCTCAAATGCAGGCTTGGGTCGTGTATGATGCAGCATGTATGATTTCATGCTTTTCATTTTATTTCTGAATTATTTTTTCCTCTGCGGTTAAGAGGCAAAAAGCAGGAAATCTGTCATCGCTTTTTATCGCACTGAACTCGACTTGCTGTTTTCTGTGTTGCTGAGGTCGGACGGCGGGACGCATACCTGTGTCCATGTGCAGCAGCATGACTGAAGCAGTTCATCTCTTCATAGAGGGATGACGTAAGGGCGCTTCCGTCGTGGGCTTTTAATAAGGGGTCAGCGCCTCGTGCCAGGAGTAAACTCACCATCTCGTAGTTGCCTGGAAACCACATAATCAGTTAGTTTGCTGTTGAATAGCTGTTTTCAGTATCAACCATAAAACATCCCACTGGTACAGTTTACATTATGTTTTAAAATGACCATAAACAGTTCTATCACCATTTCAATTTGATCATTGTTATTGCTTCATTTTGATTGTTTTTATTATATTACAGTGAGTGTGCACTGATATTCTAGTTGATTTCTTCCTGTACGCTCACTGCTGCAACGACCCAATTTTGCCATAAGGGTCAATTAAGTTTCATCATCTTTTATTTCACGTCTTCAGAAACGCATCAGAATTATCATAGGGACTATTCACATGCCGTCGCTACTGTTACGTAGAGGATGTGTGTGTGCGTGTGTGTGTGTGTGTGTGTGTTTATTACAGCTGAGTCATGCTTTCAGATAATCCCACACAGGAATGCTGCCCAGTGGCTTCTAAACAACCACAGACACTTCATGCCCTCATTTCCGTTTTATTCTCATCCCGTGTGTCATACCATAAATTATTTGTTCCTTTGATTGACTCTGCTACAGGCCGTGGTAAAGTGGTAATTACCTGCAATAAAAATCTGATTTATTGGAACAAAGAGCTACTGTAAGCGAGACGATGCCCTAATGGTGACCTTGCCTTATGTTGTACAGTATGCATGTGTGTGTATATGTATATACATGTGTGTATGTGTGTATGTGCCCACCTGCTGCAGAAGCCAGTTGTAATGGGGTGTCTGCTGTGCTCTCATGTCCACTGCGGACGGCTGCCCCCTCCACATTGGCCCCTGCGTCCAACAGGAGCTGGAGAGACACAACACATCTGTTATACCGTGCAATGTCTGACACCTTGTGGCACACTTATGACTCTGACCTTTGACCTCACATTTGTTAAGGCCTTTTTGAAAGATCACATCCACACTTAGCTCATGTAGACATACAGGAATTATTAGCACAACCTGCTTTTATGCAGCACAATGAGGAGAAGGCGAAAGTGGAACAGTCATGCCGCTTTAGCAACGACAATATCTACAGTAGCTGTATCTGGTGAGCACTAAGTGTGTGTGTATGTGTGTGTGTGTTACAAACCTGCACCACAGAGATGTGTCCATGCAGCACAGCAAAGGTGAGAGCTGCCCAGTGTCGACTATCAGGATGTACAGAGGGGTGCTTTGGGGAACATGGAGGAACCTGGCGGCGCAGAACAAATCAGAGTTACACGCCAAGATAACACTGAAGAAAATATGATAAAAACACGGAATTCATTGTGTGTGTCCATTTAAACAGTCAATAAAGCTATTGACTGTTTAAATGGACACTTCCACATCCACCCATAAAGCTATGGGTGGATGTGGAAGTGTACTTTACATAATGTGCAACATTTGTTCATCTGTTGGAGTAGTAGAAGCTGTATTTACCGCCACATCAAGGTTGGCTCCGGCGTCAATCAGCATCTGGACTAAGGCCTCATCTCCAGCTGCGCAGGCATACATCAGAGGCGTCATCCCCTGATTGATGCAGATAAACCAGATAGATGCAACGGATAGATGAAAGAGAAGAAACAAACACATGATGTAGCGTTTGAGTATTTATAGATGTTATTACCATTTACATTGCTGCCATATGCTTCTCAACATGTGTCAGGCATACACGGATACAAGAAGACAGAGTCCTTCGTTACCTGGTCGTCCATGCTGTTGACTCCATCGGGCCCCAGCAGATCGATGGCTTGGCCAATGAGATCTGTGCGTCCACAGTTGAGCATACGAAAACCCAAGTCTAGATGGAACTTGTCTGTGGCAGCCTTAGAGTCCAGACGCTTGAATGAGCTAAAACAGCACTCAGGCCTGATGGAGATAGAAACATTTTCTCTCATTTTCTGAGTGCTTTAGTTTTTATTTCTATCAAGCAAACCGCTCTGCCTGAACAAACACACCACATAAATAGCTCAAACTCCTTGTGGTCCATGCACATTTGCATCTGATGCGTTCTTTAGAAACAAGTGTAAATTTTATGAGAAGATTAATAATCCACATGACGAATTAATCTTTGTCATGGATAATTACCTTATCTTTTCAACAGAAACCAATTAAATTACAAGGCTGTCATGCATAGATTAAAGCACATTTGGAGTTTGGGTTGGCTGCACATTTGAACATTTTTGTATTTTTTTTTTTTTTAAAGAAACAAAATGACCTCATACACACTTTTGCAGTAGTTTATCATGCTAATGGAAGGCAATGACATCATTACCCTTTAGCTATGTATTAGCTTTTAAATTTCTATGTGTATCGGGTCCAGACATCCAGCAGCCCAACCCTGCTAAGTGTGTGTTCTCTTACTTCAGCTGTCTTGGTTCACAGTCCAGTCCTGGAAGGAGTTGCCTGGCAGTCTGTCTGACGTCATCGCTGTCCACCAACAGGCTCCTGCGATGCTCAGCATGAACTATGGCCACTCTCATCCACTCCATCAGAGGCGGCAGCAAAAGGAAAGGCCTGTAAAGAGAAAAGACAAATTACACTTCTATCTATGTGCTTATACACCTAACATAAATGTTCAAAGTGTGTTAACACCCACACTAGGCAAACAGACATTTAAGTTTTACTCAGCAGTGCAGAGATAAAGTATGTAAGTACACCATAAGTTCCTCGGTAAAGTGGTGAGTTCCCATCAGCACTCTGCAGTATGAGCCAACTAGACATCTACATTTTCTGAAGAAATGTAATGTGTGCTATGGTGTTTGGGGCAATTACTATGGTGTTTTGGGTGGTTTCTAAAGTGGGTGCTATGGTGTTTGGACCAGCTGTTAGGTTAGGTTGTATATATATTGTATATATATGTATATATGTATATATATATTTGTGTGTGTGTGTGCATGTATCTTTGAGTCTTTGTTTTACCCTATATGCGTGATTGTGTTTGCGTGTGTATGTCGGTATGTTTCAGGCTATGTATGATTAGGTCATTGAAGCCAATATAAAGAGAGTTCTCAGTGTTGAGAGGGAGAATTTCACCTTCAACACTCATGATTCAGTCATGCTGAGCAGAAACTCAAACTGTTCAGCCTGATGACTTATGTATGTCTAGCAGTACTTCCCCTGACCAGGTCACAATGAGTCACATGTTAAAACACACCCAAAGACAGGCAGTCTGTCCCACATACACACACCAACTTAACCTCTACCTATCACACACTCCCGTCAGCTTTCACACATCACACACAGCTGTCATTCTGCTATCAAGTCATCACACAGATTTATACATAAGAAAACTGATTGATAAGTTCTGAGCCTTATGTAGTCTACTGCATTCATGTGAGCTAAGTGGTTATAAATTAAAAGCTGCAGAGGGGTCCACGGTGTGCAACCAATAAAAAGACTTTTATGATACTGGGACAAAATTTCTCCTGTATAAATGCTGAGTTGGAAGGAGATGATGTTAAAAATAAATAATTGGAAAAACTCTTAGCGCTATACTAGGCTCAGAACTTATCATTCAGTGCTCATATAGCTAATCAGTGGGTGAATGGTATGGTTGTGAAGTTAAACAATGCTGTTTTTAACTATAATATAATAAAATGGGAAGAGAACAATGACTGGCCTTATTTGCATTACGGTTTAAAGATTATGAGACATGGTTTGTTGAGTACTTTCAATCATTTTAGCCAAAATAAAAAAACTGGACAGTAAGACAATCAAGATGCAAAAGGGATAAAAATAAAATGACCTCAATCTGACTGCGCAATTGCAAAATATCATTAATCATGGAGGTTTAGTGAGAGTAAACATCTTTCAGCAAAGGGATCAAAGAGAGTCGAATATTAGATTTGTTGTGATATTTGTGAACGTGGCAAACAGAAAGTCAGGAGGATTACCTGATTGCTCTCTTTCCCTCTGTCACTCATTCTCTCTCTTCATTGTTCTTCTCTCACACACATTCTTCTAAATCCCTTTAGAAACTCATCTATGCAGTTATCTGGAATCAATCCCTTCTTGTCTGAGTTTCTATCACCATATGTGGATAGAATGGCTGTGTGAACACTGGCACATTATTGTGAGATTTGTTGTTTGCCTTTGATTCTGTGAAGCAGCAGTCAGGATGTGTTAATGATTGTTTGAACAGCGTCTCCGTCTTATCGCTGGTGACTACACTTGCTGTTTCTCTTGCTGTGAAGTTATTCTTAGCAGTGGCTTCACCTTTGTTGCAGAAAGATAAAAACACTCAAATGCACATTATGAATACAGATAAAAACAAAAGCCTTAGAAACATACACATAAACCACTGTAGTGTGTGTGTGCTGTAGGATTTTAATGTTAATCAGCAATGGGAGCCTGCAGAGTCATTCAGTGTTTACTTTTCCTCTGAGAAGCGGCTCCCTGTGGTTTACGACAGAATAGCTCACTCAGTATGCCAGATTTTTGTCTGTAATGCAATAATGCAAAAATGCACAGTAAAACATATAAATGGATGAAATTAATAGGATTCTAGAGTATCTATGACATGTTGCTTAATCAGCTTGCATGGGGACGTACCAGGGGAAGAAATGCAAGTGCAGCATTGTAAGCGGATGGAATGTTTACATGCTTGAGTAAATTGAAATTGCATAACCTAGGTCTGTCACCCTGAGTACGCCTGCAGTTTAGATCTGATTATGGTTTTTACATGATTTTTGTGGGGGGAAAAAAAAATCCATTTATTGCTTTAATTGGAGTAGAGTTGTTGTATTAACAGGCAGGTACTGATTTTTATTCATATTCCCTTCACTCTTAGATATATTTGAATACTATAGTTAGCATTATTCTTCCATAATCTTTAAGTCAGAGAATCATCAGAAAGCACATTTTTGGTCTTTCATATCTTTAACAAAATAATTTTCTTTTTCTTTTTTTTTGCATACTTGGCCTTTTTTTAATTGAACATAGCTAACAAAATTTCTGAAACTACATAGAGTTTAAGAAAGTGAATAGCAGGAAGTTATTTCCAATCTAATTAAATCAAAATTTAAAACATGCATAATTTATTACTTTTCTGTATTAATTGCCCCACAAAGACTAAATATAACAGTTTTAAGTCCTTTACATGATTCAAAATGATCTATATTTAAGGCTTTTTATAGCCTTTTGGGGCCTGCAGAAATACCATCATCCTCTGCTTCTGTCTGTTCTATTTTGTAGCTGTTCTGACAGATACTGATTCAGTACTTTATCAGTCTGATCAGGGAGGAGGAGGGACTCTGCTGTCACCCGGGCGTGATGGTTAACAAGCCGACACGGGGTTGATGAGCTGGAAGAGGCAGAGGAGGAGCAGGAGGAGGAGATCAAGCTGAATGGGGCTGATAAGTGTGTATAAGGAGGGTTTGAGTGTTGCGGAAATGGCTACGNGGGGGGTAGTTTGGGAATAGTGCTGGTTCCACTCAGCACAGGTTGGGGCAAATTGGTGTGTGTCTGCATTTGTGCACGTGTCTGAGTCTATATTCCAAAATGCTCGGAGGCATCCTCCCTGCTGCTTTACTGCACGCTTGCTTCCAGGCATGCATGCTACACTGGCACTTAGCCCAGAAAAAAGCAGCTCCAATAGAATGTCCAGCTCCAAGACAAGAGACTTCACACTAACTCTCATTGATCTGTCAGAGATTTTCTGCCCTGCACTATATCAATAAGCAATTTAGCCTGTGCTTTAGGATTTATGAGTAAAAAAATAATTGGCATAAAATCTCCATCCTGGCAAAATAAAAAAGAAGTGTTTTCCTTACATTAAATGCTAATCAAAATACTTTCAGCTGCATTTGTATACAATTAAGATTTAATATTGTATGAGTGTGTGAATGCGAGTCTGCGCATGTAAAAATGGAATGACTGAAAACAGAACTCATATATCATCAAAGCATAATTATAGAGTTTGTGCACTGTGTCTCCAAAACCCCACTGAGGCCCTGAGTGTACACACCTTTATCAGTGACCCACAACAGCAGCTTCATGGAGCGTGTTTGCACCCTCACCCACGCAGCTCTGGCTTCTGTCCCACAATCCACTGCTCCTTCTCCTCTCTGACCCNACCCCCCACAACTCCTACCTGACCCCGTGTCTGGCTTATGCCCTGCAGCCTGAACAGGTTTCAGCTTCGTCTGAGAGTCAGTGCAACATCAAAGCCAAACGTCTGTTAGTTCCTGAAACTAGATAGCTGGTCTACTGGCCTGACACGCTAAGGCTACATGCTGTGAACAGCAGGATGCACACACACACACACGTACAGTCTCTCACACATGTTCAAACACAGACACACATGCATGCACATATAAATGTTAGCTCTGATTCATGGTGCCTTTCCACCACCACCTGCGCGGTCATTAAATGACAGTCGGCTCAAATCATGGTCAGGTGCGTTTGAACTCTGATCGTGGCTAACTCTAACCTGTCCAACATGAAAAGAAGTCTTTTCTCCACAGGAGGCAACATCACAAACCCCACATGTCCTGTGCCTCCTATGTGCTGAAGCCAATGTGTTTGGGTTCATACTGAAACAAACTTCAAGCGGATCCTTAAGTAGTTGCAAAGAGTCAAGGTTAACCACTGATCTAGAGTCAGATTACTCCATTTGCAGTCTCATTAAAAGGTCCATAAAGGAGGGGGTGTAACCATATCTGATGTTGTATCTGTGGTCAAGAGTAACCTTAACTGGCTAATTTTTATCACCCTAACACATCTATCCATTAGTGCTCCATTCCATTCGCTGACAGAAGCTGAGGGGTCACGGCAGATTAGCTGCACATGCTTTGGAAATGCTCATTTTTGGTGCAGAAAGAAGTTCTTACCACCATGAAATAGATTTATTCCATTTAAATGGTTTATTTTTCCGATGCTTGTTAAAGTTGGAGTGGAGTATGAATGCAAAATTAAGTAGATATACAGGCACTGGTGCTCATTCTCCTACGCTGTATGACAGCCAAATATTCCATGTAACACCATCGTCAACTAAGTGCAAAGTTTAAAGGATCATAACTAAAAGGGCGTCTCTCGCAGTTGGTAGGATTCTGCAATAAGGCTCTCTAAGGCATCTCTATAATGCATGATGATGTGGGCCACACAGATTTGGTGGTTTGGGTTTCTACCAAAGATTTTATAAAGCTTTCAATAGAGGGTAAGCCAGAGAGATGGAGAGGCCCATTGCAGGAAAGAAGTCTGTATCATTACCAGGCCCTCACATTGTAATGGCTACCAGGTTTGCAGTGCTTTACTCTCCCACCTGGGTTTGTCCTGTACGGCTGCATTCACAGACACACACACACACACACAGACACACACACACATTCAGAAAGCCACATAGGGGATAAACTGCAAAACAACACATTTCCAAACATAAAAGGGGCAGAGAATTGCACATGATCCAACAAATACAGTGCAACAGGATGCTAAATCATTTCATCATGCGCACATAACCCAGGCTGACACACACCCAGCATTAAAAACATCTGAAGACTTGGAAGAATCTGCTTCGATGGGGAAAAATACAGGGGTGTGTACTTGGTGTTCTGTTCTCTTTGATGCTAATGAGGAGCCCACCTTTCCTCTCTCACACTGTGTCTGGTCATTATTACATGTATGAGAGCCACATTTGGAGTACATTTGTGTGTGAGTGTGTGTTTGGATAAGGGAGGACATGTTTTGGCTGCTTTCATTACGAAAACCTTCAGATGAATGACCATTCGCAAATACAATGCATTATAAATTATTAATCGCAAACATGTGCACGTTAAAAGGATAAAACCAATACGGAGGGAAAAAGAAAACACACGCACACAAACATTCAGCCCACTTACAACAGTAAATGGAACACACACTTTAGTGGGAACTGCAGCCATTTGTATGGTTGAGTGCAACATTTAGACAGGCCGCCATACATCAGTTCAGAAAGTGCAATTAACCTTTACACATGCAGAGCACCTTCCACTCACATTTTTAACATATTACTCTGGGAGACACACACACACACACAGACACACACACACGTCTGACTTTTCTCTTCTATGAGACAGGAATACCCAGGTTCGGGAGCATGTAACTGTTCTTACATACAGGCTCTAAATACTGCTTTTATTTATCTTAGCTAATTGTATGCGAAATGCTAAATATTACTAGTGTGGAAGTAACGGTAGAACCCTGTGACCACGTATCCAAAAGAATCAGACATTCTGCTAAGAACACAATATATCCACAAAAACAAATGGAAATGTTATGTCCAGTATCGAATCTAATAAACATATATTTAAACAAACATATCAGGACTGAGAAAAAGCCAGTTACCATAATCATTCTACAGCGATGACCCAAGGAGGATCTGAAGAATCCCCAAACCAAATTACAGACCATTAGCACCTCTAAAACCAGCAGTTTCAGCACATTCAAAAGGTGCAATTCACCCTTTCATCAGACTAACATTAACACCTGGAAGGTCCTCTTTACCTGTCATTTACCTACAGAAAATTAACACTTTAATCACTGAGAATAGGAGCAGGAATGGCTGATGTCTGTGGAAGAGCGGTTCACGTGATTAGAACTGACTTGTGAGTTTCTGAAGGTGGGTGGTTGTGTATTTGAAAAGAGAAAAGTACCAGCAACCGCGTTTCTACCTAAAAGCTCATGGGCGATATCAAATCCTTTCTTCTAGTGGGCCTTCCATCATGACTTAAAAAAAGTCATAAAATAAATGAGATTCAAAAAAACAGTCTAAGATTAGATCTGTCTAATGGAATCACTGCCTGTGAAGCATCTAAACTCTCTCTCCTGGTCATGCATGACTCCTACCTCTCCTTGCTGAGTGCCATGCGTGGAGGGTCTAAGTTGGGATTCTCCATGGACTCCATTTGTGGGCAGCGCAGGAAGTAGTAAAGGGTGTGGAGGGCATCCGGCGACCAGGACACGGGCTGCTGGGGACGGGCGTGGCGGGCTGGACTCAGGCCTGGACGCACTGAGCTGAGACGCTGCATGTGGTGCATCGCACGGGAAACCAAGTCACCTGGAAGCAATGGAAAATGAAATAGATGAGAGGTGTTTATTAGACATTTGTTCTGAGATGCAAACACATGAACTTTGGTAATTTCAGTTGCTGAATTTCTTTAATAGTGTGTCAAAATTCAGAAGATCACTGAGGTTACATAAAGAATAATAACTCAAGTTGTCAATATCAAGCCTGAGGCCAATTTCTGGCGGATTTCTCTTATTCCTCAACCAATTACATTTAACCTTTTCTTCCTCTTTATTCTCCCACCACGTCCCTGGCATTTGCTATTAGTGGTGTCATTATCAGTAAGCACAGCCTTTGTCTACAAAGCCATTTAATCACAGAAAGAGTTAATGGGCTGACAGAAAGTACATCACAGGTTCTAATGAACCATTCAGCTGTTTCTCTATTGACACAATCATATACTCAGTCTGGAAAGGCTGCCAGCCAAACGCTAGCAGAAGGTGATGTAATGATGTGTAATTACATGTCTGACTGGACTAAGAGTTACTTGAACACACTGCTGTACTGAGATGGAAGAAATATATGGCTTATCAGGAAATTCAACTCGTCCACCTACACAGAGCTGAGTGGGTAGTCAGTTAATACATGAATCTGAACAGAAGCTCATTGAGTGGTTCCTTCAATGCACACAGACACACACAATACAAAAGAGGGCGCGGAACAGCCAGGAAGAGAGTATGTAGATAAAATCATAGCATGTGACCGAGGGGGCCACGGCAGAAGTAGAGTGGAGAGTCATCATGGTGAAGGATGTGGAGGAGGAGCAGAGAGGAGGAGGGAGGCCAGGTCAAGTTTGGGATAGTGTAACGCTCATTTAGCATAATTACCTCTGGGTTAATTTCTAACCAGATTACTTTGAGTAGGAGGCCATATGGGGGCCAAGGCTTGGAGTTCACCAAAGTGTGTGTGTACATGTGTGTATTGAAGGGCTTGGGTTACTTCCAGGGGGGGTCAGCGGGAGCCCTCCCAAAACAGACCTCACTTAGCTGAAGGGCCTCCTTTGTGTTACCTCCAGGAGGTTTCCCAGGAATTAATGCCCAAGACGGAGAGCCTTTCCCCGGCTTCCCAGCACATATTGTGCCCTGAGGCTCAACTAAGCTTCAGGGATGGAGAGGATATGAAATACTTTATTCTTAAATTCCAAGTTATATTAGAGTCCTCTTTCTCAGACCGAAAATCAATAATCAACTAATGCTTATATATATATATATATATATATATATAAGCA
>VXCM01000835.1:186552-203546 GCA_014773175.1 Lucifuga dentata
TAAAAAAAAAAGACCGCAGGCCTCATAGGGCTGGGGCTGAGAATTTCATTAAGTATGGCTTCGGATAGGGTTCGGACTGCATGGCTCCAATGTGTGATTGTGAGGAGTTCACAGTTTGATCAGAGAGAAAGCTGCTTCATCCTTTCCTGCTTTCAATGGTCTCAGTTAATGTAGGCTAATTAATGGTTATTAGAATGTCTTAAAGAGGAGTGATACATATAGTTAAAAGTCCCAGTGCTGTTATATGCTAATATCAGCACTTCTGGAATGCCTTTTGTTCAATCAAAATGCTTGGTCGGAACTAACTTGTATAAAATATACATACAGTATATAGACAAAATGTCCCACCTAAGTGAAATCTGGACATATATATGCTTCACTTCTCTCACTCTCTCTCACTTACTCGCTTTATCATGATGCTCTTTATCGCTTCTTCATTCTCCCTTTAAGCCTTTTTTAGTTGGGTTTGTAAGTTAAATATTGTTTAAAAGTGAATAAATTTTTTTAGAATTCCGGTTATCAAAGCCAGGTTGTGATGAAACATGTTTAACCCAAGCTGGGAGGAAAGTTTTGAATGTGGAGTGGCTGATACAGGTCAGCCAATTCAGATCCCCCAAGGTTTATCTGTGTCACTTTGTCAGTCTAAATTTTGCACAACTGGCTTTAGTGCAAAGCTCATTTACTTTGAATTAGTTCTATCCTGATCTTAATGTTTCCTATTGTCATTGGGATGTTTTATGACCACTGCAGAGCTATAAATTACACTGAAATCTGACAGAGTGTCCAGAAACAATGTTGAGCCAGTTTACTGCTTATACACCATGTATCATTTAGCTGAAATGTCTTGTTATTCGCTATCCACCGTATTTATGTTTCTGGATATACGTGGATATACATGTCTGGCAAAGTCCTGTCTAGAGATCGAGCAGGACTTTGAAGCGTAGAACAGATTCTCCTATGTCTGCATGGTCTCTTGGCCACAGATTAGAGTGCCAGCCCGATGTGTTTTTGTTGTGTGTATGTGTGTGTGTGTAGGCGTGAATGAGTCTGAAGGATGCCAGCCCAGCCCTGAACAACCCAGCTTCACACCACCAGAGAGATGTGGCACAAAGAGACCACTGAGCAGAGAGAAAGAGTGTGTCTGTGTTTGAGAGTGTGTGCATTTCCTTAATGCCCCACCAACGGTGGTAGTGTATGAACGTGGCCTTGTGTTGGAAGAACAAATGGCAGAGTGTTAGCTCATTTGGAGAAGGAAACCTATCCCCCCCACCCCNCCATCCCCCCTCCTCCTCTCTCTGCCCCGACAATCTCACTCTTCACCTCTCTACCTTTCCATCATTCCCCCCCAACCCCAGTCTCAACATGTCTTAACCCCATTTCACCCACTATGTACCCCATCCTTAAACTTAATCCTTTACCCTTTCAACCTCCAACACTCCCACCGCCCCCGTCTTCTACTCCTGTTGCTGTCTCCCTCTATAATGAGCCTGATTCCAGCTCTCCATCACTGCCAGCTTCCTCACAGCCTCCAGGTTAAACAAACCACAGGTACAGTACAACACAGTAAGAGTGTGTGTTCCTTACCAACTCCACTCCATGTGTGTGTGAAACTTGGGCATTAGGAACTGGGAATATTCTCAGTCCGTATGACAAGAAATCATTCCAGCATTCAAACTCCAATTACTGATAAAACAAACTTAATTAATAGTGTAAAAGACATTTAAATCTCCCATCCATCTTAATATTACGTGAGGAGACATTGAAACTTTGTTTAAAGATTTCAAGTTTCAAAGTTCCTTAAAGAAACACCCTTTCTGCTTCAGTGGTAAAACTATGAGCTGAGATACTGCAGTTAAGAGGAAGTTTTAATTGACTATCAAACACTCTTTAACCTTAAGGCGACTGATGTCCATGCAACTTATCAGGAGCAATGAGGCCCGAGCTTCCCCCAATAGAACATACAGACAAACCTAAGAATCAGGAAAACAACTACAGAGTGAATCCAGACTATAAGTTTCATTTATTTTTCTTTTTTTCTGATTTTCTTTTTCAAATTCTCTTACAAATTAAATGATGACATGTACAGTATGTTCTGGAGAATTGCCAGGTATAAGCCCCTTGAGGGTTTTTTGCAGTTCTCCTTCACATCTCCTTTTTTCTTTTTTCTATGTAATATGGTATTTTTCTTAAAAAAAAAAAAAAAGGNTAAAAAAAAAAAAAAAGTGGAGATATGACTGACAGCAGATGGACTAAAACCTGAGAAGCTTTGTTGACTCAGTCGAAAGATGGATGCAGAACATCAGTTTGTGTTGCCCTGACAGACAGACAGATACACACACACACAGACACACACACACACACTGCTTAGTAGGGAGGCAAGCAGACACAGGAGACATTATATAATCACCAAAAATAGTAACCAAGGCTGAGAAAAAGAAATAATCTGAATCATTTTCACTTTATTCTCCAGGGCTCTAGGTGTAGATAAGAGATTTATAGCTAATTTTAGAATATTGCAGATCAGATGCCTTTCACAATGACGCACAAGACGGAACTTATCCTAACAGCAAAGTATTTCCATTATCTCTGCTTAACACCAGGCTGTCTGCAACAACAGAGTTCTTGGCAGAGGAGAGGCTTCCTGTCTTCATGAGCCGATGAGCAGCATGGAAACCAGAGGGTTTAAAATCCAAATGTCCAGAATAAGGATGAGTGTTTTATCATTTCTGAGAATGTGAATTTATCCGTAATAACAAGAACGTCACCTGTGTTTTTTTTCTGATTGTCATGTAAACGTCTGGATAGAGAAACTACATCTAGGAACACACACACACACACACACACACACACACACACACACACACACACCATCGTGAGCTCCTTGTACTCACTGAGTTCGGAGATGCTGCCCACACAGGTAGCCAGCAGGGATTGCTCCAGAGTCCTCAGCTCCAGTTGGGCATAGGCATCCTCCCTGCTCTCCACAGAAGTCTGCTGGTTCTCCGTGTAAGGGCTGAAATGAGCTGGGAGAGATAAAACCCCTAGGGAAATTAAAAAAAAAAAAAAAAAAAAACAAGACAGAAATAAATTTATGGTGAAAATTATATATTTAACAGCAATGCACATGTATCCAAGAGCCTCTATAACCATAACTGCCCAAGTCCCCAAAGTATTTTACACTAGGTAGTTGTAATCCTTGTAACATGTAACACACACCTCAGAGCAAATAAACACACATTGGAACATGAAGCCTGATCTCAACACGTCCAGGAAAATGAACAGAACACACACTGAAGTCGACCTAATGCAAAAACCACAATACACACAGTCGTGGATGTTTTTTCCTATTAAATAAAAAAAAAGACAAAAGCACAAGCAGAGGCAGAACAGAAGAAATAATAAGTCAGAGAGAGCTCAGAATTCCAGTGTTACTGCAGAAATGTTGAGAATTTGAAGAGACCTAAAGGACCATACTGGTGATTTTACATGTTTAAGCCCAATAAATACTCCCCACATACATGTTCTGTTACCGACTACCATTTGCCAAAACATAAAAACTTTACTTACTTTACTTGAAATTTGCTGTTATTCTGCGAAATCCCCTAATCTTTCAAAATGAAGCATTCAGGTTCAGGTGATACACCCACCTTAAAATTCAATGTTTTGCCTGCTAACACGTTTGAATGTTGATGGGATGGTCATTTTTAATTTCTCAGTAAAACCCTTCTTCTCCTGGGACTATATTTCCTGGCGGAGACATATTTTCTCACATGCAGCTCCATGCTGGACCAGTTAAATAAAGTTACTTTGACAAAAAATTGAATAGATGTTACAGATGTTTGCTGTAATGGATTACTTATCTCAAGCAAGTTTAAAGTCTCTAAAAGTTGATTTTAATAGCTTACTGGAATGAACTGAAACCAATGGCAGTCTGGAGTGTAGGAAAAACAATTCTAATATTTACCACAGTATATTTTGGGGAATGGTTGTCAGTAATGTAACACATATGTGGGTTGTACTGTATATAGTGGCCTCAAACATGGCTGGTATTGTCCTTTAAGGGAGGGCTGGATGTGTGTGTGTGTGTGTGTACCACTGCCACTGTTATGCCCACTGATGCCAATGTGTGGCATTTCCTTTTCACACAGGCCCTCTGGAGAGCCATCAGCCCATCCCAGGCATCTCTGGCATGCTGGGTTTGTTATAAACATTGTTTAGTATTTTAAATAAAACTTTTATAGCATGTCATAGCGGTGTCATGTACCTCCCCTCATAAATTCACATGACAGACACGTTATGATGTAATGCCAAACCTCTACTGTCAGACTAATTGCTGGTGAGGAGATAACATCATTCTTACATAACTCAGACATGTCATCTTGTTCTTTTACTGCCGTGCTTCTCCTTTGTTTGGTGTTCTGCTGCTAAAAGGAACGAAAGTTGAGGCAAATGATTTTGAGAACAAAGATGACTGTTTCTCTGCCTTTTTTTTAACTTTTCTGCTGCCTATTTGCTCTCAAACATTGGCTGGCTTTATCTGAAACCAGGGTTGTTACGTGGTAGTGAAAGAGCCACAAATTCTTGTGAAGCTACTGTGCAGCTTAGTCGATGGGGTGAACATGGTTACCTGCCCAAAGGTTAACCTTTATTTTGGCTTCTGAATCAGAGGTGAGCGCTCTGCCAAGCCAGAGGAAATAAATAAAAGCCAGCTGAGGGTGGAAAAGAAAAATGGAAAGAGGACAGACCATTGCTGCAGGCTTGTGATTTATTTACGAAGCCCTGAAGAAAAGAAGCCTCCTCTTCATCTTCTATTCACTCTCCCACCCTCACTCCCAAAAGGGAAAAGATGCATGGGCTACCATCCCTAAAATGACATTCCCATGTGCTTCCAGCAAGTGTTGTCCTCTTATTGGAATCTATAAAGGATGTTGAAAAGAAAAACTGCTGATAGTTGTAAAAAAATCCCCATTGTGTTACTCTGAGGTTACTTCCTTTCAGCAGCCCATAACAACAGGAGGAGGCTGAGCTCTGAAAAATATGAGAAGCTAGAAAGGAGGAGGAGGTCAAATGACGGATCTCGGTATTTTAAAATCCCCAAAGCTAAGCAGTAAAGCTTCCATCATGTCTTTAAACGCGGCAGGTACGGCTGAATGTGTGCTTTCAATAAACACAGTCTGGGCAGCGTCCAAATGTCAACCTGATTTATATTTATAATGTTGCTGGGTTTATGACCCCTGAGGAAATACTGCACATCGCTATAAACGCACATACACACACGGTATTTCACCACAAAGGGAGAGTAAGAGACAGGTACACAATTACATCACATGTTCAGAATGTGATCAGCTTGCATGACAGGCCGAGAGGCTTGACTTCCTAAAAAAACACAAAGCCGAGAGAGAGAGAGAGAGAGAGAGAGAGACCATAGTNTTGACTTCCTAAAAAAACACAAAGCCGAGAGAGAGAGAGAGAGAGAGAGAGAGACCATAGTCAGCAGCAATTATTCATAAATTCAAAACGTACTGATAAAATGAAAGCCTCACTCTGGCAGAGAGCTGCATCCTGTCTCATAGAAAACATTAAACTCCATTGCTGACTCTCCACTCCCACACAAAGGAAAGGGCTGCCTGTAGCACCGCAACATGCTACAAAGAACACACACACACACAGCTGACAACTTGTACCCGAGCTCAAACATGTTAATGTGCACATGCATCTATGTGTAGCTTGTTCCTTAAAGGACCATACTTGTGATTTTGCATGTTGGAGCCCAAATAAGTACAACTCACACCTGCATTACTGCCAACTACTTTCATGAACATACTACCGGAGTGGTAAATATTAGAACTGTTTTTCCTACCTTCCAGACTGCCAGGTATTCCAGTACACTATAAAAAAATCAACTTGTAGAGACTGAAATGTGCTTGAGACAAGTAATCCATCACAGCAAGCAAGACACCTATTGAATTTTTTGTCAAAGTGACTTAATTTAACTGATCCAATGTTGAGCTACATGGAAGAAAATGTACGTCTCTGCCAGGCAATATAGTTCCTGACTGATTTTAATGAGAAATTAAAACAACACCTCTTTCTATAATTGTGCGTAAGGTTGATGTATCACCTGATCATTTGATTTTAAAAGATTAGGGGAGCTGGCAAAATATCCAGTTTTATGTTTGGAAAATGGCAGTAACACAATGTGTATGCATGTATTACTTCTTGGGCTCCAACATGCAAAATTACTAGTATGGTCCTTTAATATGCACACACAAAGTTGTGTGTAGCTTGTTCCTTAAAATGTGTATGTGGTGAAGCCTCTGGAACTATAAAGTCATTAATAGACTTATTCCAAATCTCTTTTTCCCTGAGCTGTCCTTTCACACAGAAACACAGGAATGTTTTTCATGGCGGTGGCTATATACCCACGAGACCTTTCTCGTTAGTGTTGTAACTTTCCCTTGTTCTGCATATTATTTTGAACTGCCTCAGTGTGTATGCACAGCCATGTTTTATGGTCTCCATAACTACAACAGCCTCCACAACAGGATAGTAGGTGTTAGGTGAAATGTAACGTGAATAGCTCATTTAGAAATGGCATCGTTCCCACCCATGTCACAGAGACTTACAGTTAAGAGCCATTTTAAGAGGTTCTGTCTCATTACAGTGAGAGGGTGTGCGAAAAATTGAATATCAGCAGGTATGTGTATGTGTGCATGTGTGTGTCTACAGATGTGAGTGACTAGCGTGCACATTACAACACTTATTCTGACTCCCTGTAGTGAATCACTGAGCATGTCACTCTGTTACCAATTTGCATGAAATGGTTCAAAATAGCAACTACAGCCTCCAGAAGACTAATTAAACTGTTGTAATGAGCTTGAAATGGTTGGGAATGCCTCCATAGCAGTATCCTCTATGTTACATCTAGTGATGTAAGCCAGTTGAGAAACACAAAAAAACATCCAATTTTCACTTAATCCTATTCTTGACAAACCCAAACATGTCAAACAGGGCCTGTGTTGATGTTTCCCAAATATCTGATGTGATTACAGAATATTTTTGCCTATATTTAGGAAGCTTAAAATAAACGTCTTGGCTTTAGACAACAGAGTTGAAGCTTTGTGGAAATGTTAACACAGCCCACCTTTCAAAAAGCTTTTTCAATCTGTTTTGCTTTACTCCTTCACAATTCAGCGCCTCACTCTCAGTAGTTCCCACAGTGCCACCCCACACTTGCCTCACCGCTGAACCCCAGCCTGCGTCATTTTGGGCCTGAGGTAGATCCACAGCCAGCCGGGGCCTGTCCCCACCACCACCACTAACATCACCAGCAGATCCAACATATGCATCATTTTTTCATTTTACTCTGGCACTGGGAGAGGCTGAAAATAAAAAGAGGAGGAGGAGGGAAAAGAGGGAGAGTAGAAGCTAAGAGGAGGAGGAGGAGGAGAGGGACTAAGTATTGTGGAGAACGGGCAGAATAATGAGTCCTGGAAGGAGGGATGCAACTGAAGAGATGCTGGGGAGAGAGACAACAACATATGAGACCAGGAAGAATTTGAGGCGCAGGAAGACAAGTGGCACAAGGGTTTCATTCTTTTGTGGCCATTACGGTTCCATTTCTGAGGTTGACCCTGCAAACGTCATGTGGGAATCCCAGCTACAAATCACAGCTGAAACTCACCACAAAGCCTGAGGCAGCCGCCAGCCCATCCAAACTATCTCTCAAACCATTCCAGCCCCTCTAAGCTCAGCCAAGCCATCACTCACAGTGATAGTGCATTACAAAAAAAAAAGTCAGAACAATCTAAAAGCCACATTTTGTTATGCTAAAAGTAAAGTCCAGCCAAGCTATCATGATCCATTAGGAGCGTGGCCAGTTGCATTGACAACAAGGCTGTCAGAACAAATTTCAACAATCAAAATTTCAATCTATTCTGAAAAATCATACCAGATGATTTGAAAGACATTTTTGTTATGGTTGATTGAACAGAAAACATTACAGCCTTCCTTTTTGAGTCATTTCAAACTTGAATTTTATCCTTGAATTGTGACAGCCCGCAAGGCCTGAAAAAACTGAAGGATTGGTTCTTTGCAATACATCAATAATGGTGAGGGTTCGTATGTAGCTAGCATGTAACTAAGAGTTTTTCTTTCAAAGGGGCTCAGACCTTAAATTTGTTTTTTTAGTTTCATCATGTTCCCAGAGCTCAGATGTGATAAAACATTCTTGGAACCCAGTTGGTCTTTGCATCCCGATTTGTTTTGTCTACCACGTAAGGAAGACATGATCAGGTTTTCTCTTGCTGCTGTCAGTAAGCTGATAGAAAAAGGCACAAGACACAGGAGAACACACACACATGCACACGCACACACATACACACGTGAAAACCTGCCTTAGTTCCTTTAACAGCCTCTTCATTCACTGCAGCATTGATGGATCAGAGAGCCAGGGAAAGGGGGCTTCAAAGTGACTTCCCTTGCCCAGAAAAGAGCTCTGATTCTGGGCCAGGAAGCTGGGCTCGTCCCTGTGTGGAGGCTGGAGGGTGGATGGTCACACAATAGCGCAGTGTTTGACAGAGCCATTATTGGGTGTGTATCACCCCCACACAGTGTCCTGATCTCCTTTTCTGTCTTCATAGTGTGTGTCTTTTACACAATACACACACACACACACACACACACACACACACACACATCCTTGTGTTCCATTTCATGTCACAGGAATTCACAGGCCAGATGTGATCCTTCACTCACAGCTCCAGCCTCTTGTTTTCCACCCTCAAATGCTCCAAGCCACCTGTTTTTCACACATCCAACATCACCCACACAGAAGCACATTCTTCTCTCTGATTTTTAGGGAATGTGTAACACACATGCATCTTTTGTCTGAGGCACTAAGTAGGAGTTTTCCAAAGATAACAGCAGTGGTTTCTCTCTGTAGAACCAGAGGGGCTGCTCAGCCAGGTTACTAGCGGGTTTCAACATCAAGGGTTAAAAATATCCAGGTTTGCCTGCTCTGACAAAGCCTCTTTACGATCCTTATCTAAACACACTTGAAGCAGGACAGAGAAGCATTTAGAATGTTAAAGTGGTCTATTAGCATTTGGGTTAAAAATAATCATCCATTTGACATGTTAGCATGAAGTCTGTCTTTAAATATATGAATTACCTGTGTTTAGTTTTTGGTGGACAGAGAAGCATTCATAAACTGCTGCTGCTTAACTCCCAGTTAGCATTGAAGTGACCATTCATTGGAGTATTTTCATGTTGTTAAGTCTCTCACACGCATGTACACACACATTCCTGCATGTACGCGCATGCCTGTTAGATCCTGATAAATCACAGGCTGTGATAGACAAGTGAAGTGGGGTCTGGTAGCTGTCCCCTGACACCTCTGGTGACCCCCTGGCTGCAAGAGGTCACGGGTCAGAGGTGACGCTCAGCTGGGGCTAAAAGAGGAAGTAACCTTATCAGTTGTAAAAAAAAAAAAAAAAAAAAAAAAAAAAAGGCTGAGTGAGAACACCCACACACATCATTAATCACGCAAGGCACAGAATAGGATAGAGAAGAGGGAATATTTCTGTAGTTGGTTTAGTGTGATTTTAAAATGTGTTGAAATTTTACCAGCAGACCTGATCTCGCTTCAGAATTCTAAAACCGTGTTGGAATTCT
Source organism: Lucifuga dentata (assembly GCA_014773175.1). Taxonomy (NCBI): domain Eukaryota; kingdom Metazoa; phylum Chordata; class Actinopteri; order Ophidiiformes; family Bythitidae; genus Lucifuga; species Lucifuga dentata. The sequence continues at coordinate 196,228 of VXCM01000835.1, forward strand.
GCCTTTTTAAAGTTAAATCAAGGCAGGTTTTAAAGAAATGTAAAATAGACCTCCAAGGTTAAAAGTTTAGATATGCATTTGACAGGAATCTCAGCACATAAGTCTGAAAAGATCAGAGCTGATCTGGGTATTTTAAAATTCTGCAGGGCATTTCAAAAAAAAAAAAAGACTGTAGAGAAAGATTAAAGAGAAAAATAACTTTTAAGAGTATGACCCTCGACATTAAAATCTCAATTTTTAAACTTCCATAAAGTATCTTAGATTAAACCTTAGAAATTCTGGCTGTGATGTGATTTTAATTTGTAGCTTTTACACTTTCTCATTATGAACACGTATGACCATTAGATTATCCAGTGTCACTTCAAATGTTTGAGTGTTCAGACTCGTGCAAACAGGATGTCATAAGTGGTGCAAACAGGGTTACAGTTTGACTTGAGCTGTACATTTGTAAAAACATATCCTAGGAGTCAAGTTGGCTTAAGAATGCTGGCTAGTTTCCCACAGTCCTGAAAAAAAAAAAAATCACCATAAGCTGCTCTACAAAACTCATTCTAATCCTAAACCAACTCTCTTCACCCCCTTATCCTCCTTCTTCCTTTACTTCTTTTGCTCTTGCCCCCCTCTCTGCCATGTTTTATATTTTACATTTCAAGCCAATGGTGCCTGTGGACATCTAGTCTCATTCAATATTCCATGTTTCCATATGTAATGCTGTTTCACATTACATAGCAAAGGCAGAGTCGAGCTGCATTATTGGATGACATTGTTTTATAGGTTTGGGGCTGGAAATAGCAGCATAGAGGCTGGCTTTGTTTTTTCTAATGACTCAGGACTCTGGATAACAGCACACACACCACAAAAACACATATACATCTAACCTCAAACCTGCCTTCTCATAACCCAATCAGCTTTTATTTGTGAGACAATGTAAGCGTGCCAAAAGCTGCCAGGAGGCGAAGCGTTTGACAAATAAAAACAGTGAAAAACTTTAAGGACAGGAAAAAAGTCACTATATATACTTGTGCTCTTGTTTATTTAGAGAACAATTCTCATTAGTGTCACTTTAAAGTCCCAAAAGCCTCATCAGCTCGTTACGACCACGGTAGAAGAATGGAACTTATTGGCTGGAACAGATCAAGAGCTGGCTGTTTTATTTGCCCGTTTTAAAAAGAAACAGTTAACCTCACTGTTAAGAACAAGCTGCCCTCTATTCAACTCTTCTAAAACTATGGCCAACAGGCTCTTTGTGTGTGTATGTGTGTGTGTGTGCGCGCGTGTGCTAATTGCTCCCATTCTGTCAATGTGATCAGCTCATTTTCTCTCAGCTGGACCGTGCAGAAAACGAACAGAGAGCCAGTTAGTTTGGCCTGGCAGACAACACACTCACTGAGCAAAGGCCTGAACCTGAACCCTCCACAGTAACACACACACACACACACACACACCCTCCTTCCAAAATCCACTCCTGCATAGAACACCTATCCAAGTCTACCATGTAATCCGAGGGATTTTCCTACCACCACCCAACGTCATGCTACGTATTTATTCTTATTTCCTGTTACTCTCTCTGGACAGGCATGATGTATGCTCACATCTAACAAGCAGAAAGTAAGATGACTTCTGACAAACTTACATGCATACATACTTTGGTGTTTTACATTGATGGATGTTTGGCACAATTTTATACCAAATAGCCAAAGTTCATATTTATGTGAACTGTGTGTGAAAAAACCTGTGAAGTCTAATAGTGAAACTTCATCACCTCAACTCCTACCTGAGTAACCTCCTTTACTGTGTGACTAATCTAATAAAGACCAGTCTAAAGTCCGGTTTATGCTCAACATGGATGCAATGCAGGCATGGGGGATGCCTCTGAAATGAACCATCCACATGTCCTGGTCCTGGCATTCATGGTTCTTGCACTTTCTGTGGCACTGTAGGACGAAACTGCTCTTAACCACGCCCCAAACACGAAAACACACCCAGCAGAAACAGAAGTAGTTTCCAGTTCGGTTATCCGTAACAAAACATGGAGGAAGTGACAACAACTCTTTCGTCTCTCATTGGCTACAAGACGAAAAAGTCATTTGCTGCAGTTTGTTTCATCTCTATCCTTTCCTCTACGCTTACTTCACCTTCCTCAGCACCTCTTCACTCGGCCAATCATCGATGAAGACTTCATACAAACACCATCTGCATTGTTTCAAAAATGGATGGTGCACGACCACGTTAGTGACCCTCAAAAGCGGCCTCCGTAGCTCTCTGTTGGTCGCAATTAGGTCACATTTTCCATGCACCCACATCGATGTGAACCATAAATCTGCTTCAACTCTGTCAATTTCTGTTTCTCTTTCCTCATTCCCTCGTTACCTCACACACAGAAAAAATCAAGTTCATGTATGTTAGACTAGACATTGAGCAACACTCTTTGAGATGGTCATGCTGTGCTGCACACAGTCAAAATCTCTAAGAGAAACTTCCCAACTTCCACATTTGATTCTAAACTCTCCCTGCCGTGGCACGGTTCTCACAGTCCAACAAGTGGCTTTGATAGAGGGTCTTAGACTTTGACATTTCAAAGAACTGGATCCAAATTCCCCCTTGTAAATCTAAAGCAGCTTTCTGCTGATTAACGTTCTGTATTGTGCTGGGTAGGGAGAAAAGTCATGACGCAAAACAGGGTGAGTCAATGGGGAAAAAAACAAGGGTGGGTGGGGNTAGCGGATTACAATTAGGACGACTAGTGGTTTGCTCACTCTTTCAATCACTCCTTTCCTTTTTCCTTCCAGAGTTTCTCTCTCTGTTAAACTAAATTGTTGGAATCAGTTTCACCTCAGAGTGGAAAAGAAGCCAGAAAAAGGCAAACCACTTTCTGGGCAGCAACTGATTGTTTTTCACTTGCACATCTTGCATGTTTATGTGTCTCTGAAATAAAGGGTGGCATATACTTAATCAGCTACAGATATCTTAAAGGACCATACTGGTGGTTTTGCATGCTTGAGCCTAATAAATGCTACCTGCATACAGGTTACATTACACCAATTTCCAAATTTTCTTATTTTCCAAAAGCCCTCTGATCAAAATCAATACACTCACTTTAAAATTCAATGTTTCGCCTGCTAACACCTACGCACAATTGTGGAAGGTGCAGCTGTTTTAATTTCGTGGTAAAAGCAGTTTTTTCCTGGGACTACATCCCCTGGAGATACATTTTCTTCCATGCAGCTCTGTGTTGTACTGGTTAAATAAAGCTATTTTGAAACTGTTTTTAATGGATATCATGTTGGCTGTGATGGATTGTTTATTGCAAGCACGTTTCAAGTCTCTACAAACCATCAGCAGGTGGAAGGTAGGAAAAACAATTCTATAAAGTAGTATATTCTGGATAATTGTTGGCAAGCATGTACATATGGGTTGCATTTATTGGGTTCAAACATGTCAAATCACTGGTATGATCCTTTAAAAGAAGAGTATAAGCAGCACTGGCAGTTCAGTAAACACAAAAGGCTTTATTTTCTTTAACAGCATCTTTGTGCATTTGCCTTCTCAGACATCCTCAAATTCAGTCCATCCCATGACAAACAATCGTGTAAACAGAGCAGACACAGAGAGCTGAGAGGGGATGAGTGGGCACTATTTCACAACGGTCACAACTCAGCAGCATTTCGCCACTGTGGACAGTGAATGGGGCAGATCTTTGTCAAAAAGGTTCCATAGTTCCCTTTGTTGGCAGAAACGAGCGGGGCTGAACCCGTCACAGCTGCCTTACTCGATTGTTGTCCGCGCCATTGTTGACGACAACAATCATCAGTGTGAGAGACAGACGAGAGGCGAGGGTTCGATGCCGGAGGGGACATGCCGGTCGTAATATTGAGCGGTTAGAGCAGGCACCGTACCTCGCGCAATTAGGAAATCAATGGCACTGATGGAGCGTGTGTAAGTGCGACGTAGCAGCAATAAATCAAAGGACCACCCAGCCTCAGAGACATGATGCTGTTCTGATAAATGTGCAGCCTGACCACACAGAATTAAAGGACCATACCACCCATTTTGCATGTTTGAGCCTAATATATTGAATTTTTATACATGTTTTATACATACTGACGTTCATTTCACAAAGCATAATACTAGAACGGTGACTTAAAACTTTTTTTCCCTACCTTCCAGACCACCATTGGTTTCAGTTCATCCTGGTACGTTATTAAAATCAAGTTGTTGTTGATACTTGAAATGTTCTTGGGATAGGTAATCCATCATCGTGATCACATATATTCAGGTTTTTTTTCCCCGAAGTTTTGTAATTTTAGTGTTTAAGCGCAATAAAAAGCGCAGAGTGAATGTATGTCTCCACCGGGGAATATAGTCCCTGCATTTAACGAAAAATTTGATACTTCATAATTTTGCGTAACTATCAGCAGGCGAAACGTTGACTTTTGAGGTGGGTGTATTGCTTGAATATTTGATTTTGAAAGATTAAGAGATTTTGAAAAATATCAGGAAAACTGAAATACGGTTTTATCCTTTGGGAAATGATGGTCAGTAATGTAACATGTATGAAAATTGAATAGGCTCAAACATGCAAAATGGATGGTATGGTCCTTTAAATAATGCTAAGCTCCAGCCATTGTCCTGTCATCAAATGCACAAATCATACAGCCATGTGTCGTGACAGTAGGGCACAGATAACAGCTCTAAATAACCTGTGTGTGTGTGTTTCAGTGTCTCATGCATGACCTGTGTGTGTGAGGGAACTGCAGGGCGTGTCGTGTGTGTCGTGGAACGTCCAGCTCTTTAGCGAGAAGCAGTAAACTACCTTTAAGCAGATTCGACTGGCTGTGTGACCCATCTGAGCTGTAAACCTAAGGGTTTACAGCTCACCCCTGACCCACACACACCCCTCACACATACACACTAAACACAGAGGGAGTGTCCACACCTTAAAAAGGAGCCCACTAAAGAGAAGCATCCTCTTATGCAGTTATGTCACCTCTTGACCCCCCCACCCTCCACACCCACAAAGCAACACATACACACACAAAGTTACACATTCACACTCATGCCACCCTTTTCTTTGTCCCACACCGAACACGTACCCATGTGGCAGTTAGCACTATAGGATACACTAACCTTAAACAAAGCCTCATTGTGTCGCTGTCATTGTCACAAAAGCACACACACACATACAGTGCACAACACACACAGACACACACACACATGCTCTGGCTGTGGGATGTTCTGCTGAGGGTTGGGGAGCCATCTGGTTTGTCTTTCTGGACTCATTGTGATAAAGTGCAGATAAAATTATCACCCACCGCTTTTTCCTCTTCTGCTGGAAAAGATGACCATGCTTATGTGACAGCAGCCTTTGTATCTGACGGGGCAGTGTGTGTGTTTGTGTGTGCGAGACAAGAATGAAAGGAAAAAATGAAGAAAGAGCAGAAGAGCCAACCTGTGTCGGTACATTACTGTGTGTTTTCTCCGTTTCTATGCTAGTTTATCTTAGGCCAGATTCACATGCTAAGCGTTGAGCGCTGCGCTGACCTGGGTGTTCCATTAATGTGTGTTGGGAGCTGAGCAGTGACTCCTAATGTCGCATCATGCCACCTTGTGTGCCACGCGATGCTCAGATTCTCCGTTTTGACGCAGCGCTCAAAGTTCATTTAAAAGAACTTTGACCTTTCTGACACTGACCTTTCCAACACGCAATCAATCAGAGCACTGCTGTATGTCACGTAACCAGAAGTGCTACAACAATGGAGGAGAATCTTATAATCTGTAGAGTATACAACACAACTTTAAAATCGTATCATGATCTGCTAAAAAAAAAAAAAAAAAAAAGGCGCTTGCTTGCATAATGTCAGCAGTCAGACAGGAACATCAGGTTTGGAAATTGTTAATATAGTGTCTGAAATGTGAGTTTTCATGCACCCACATTCGTCATTTTTTCGCCTTTTTTCTCCTAATAAGAAGAGCATTTTTGGTTTTTGTGATGTCCATGTCGCTACCTGAGTCAAAACCAAAATCCGATTTTAACCACGAATGTGCAAAGATCACATGTAGGCTACATCCTGTCTTTACAGTCCATGGTAACTGTTAAATTGTCATTAGCAACGAGCGCTTCCTGTCAGCGGCGCTGCTCAGACTCCGCTCATGTGCGAGCAGAATGCTGAACGCCCAGGTCAGCGGCTTAGCATGTGAATCTGGCCTTAGGCCAAAGAAGAAAACAGAATCAAAAGGCTGTAATTATTCTGATTCCGTCTGATGAAACAATGAAGCATCAAAGTTCTGCTTTCATACGAGGTACGAAACGAGCGAAACACTCTGTCATTGTACAGACACTCATGACTATGACTCATCTAGACTCTAACTAAGCACCTGTGTTTATCTTCACTAGTCTTGTCCTTTAAAAACAAAGTGAACAGTGCTACGATCCCAACACACACACACACACACACACACACACACACACACACACACACACACACGCACACACTACGATGAGTGTGAGCTTCTTCTCTGTAGGGGGCACCTGCTCGCACATTCCACAACCCAAGCGTGGCAGCAACACAAATAAAATGCTGGGAGGTGAGTGTGTGTGTATGCCTAAGTGTGTACAGGGGGTCATGTTTGTTGCTGTGTGTGTGTTCCCAGCTGTTGCCTCTGCAGGTGTGCGTGTGTGTGTGTGTGTGTCATCGAAATACTGTATAAGGTCAACTCAGGAACTCCAGATAGGTTTCATCACTGCAGTCTGATTTTATCTTCCTGTGTGTGTGTGTGTGTGTGTGAGTCATAAGAGGCTACTGTTCCTGGGGTCTCTGTGGACCACCCACTTAAACCCTCTGCTCATAGCAACAGATGGAAAAAGAAAGAAGGGGATCACAGGAAGGGGGGATATCACCAAGAGAGTGCTTCTTCTTTCAAAATCTCACTCTTCATATTTCCTCCAACTTTAAAACCAGAACACTGTAACAAACTCAGCACTTAAAGGAGCATACTGGTGATTTTGCATGTTTGAGCACAAAAATATACTACATGCATACACGTTACATTACTGCCAACCGTTTTCCAAAATGTACTGCTGGAGCGGAACATTTTAGATTTGTTTTTCCTACCTTCCAGGCAGCCACTGGTTTCACTTCATTTCAATTCACGATTAAAATTAACTTGCAGAGAATTGAAACGTGCTTCAGATACGTAATCCATCACAGTAAATTAAAGTTAAATTAAATTCCATTAAGTAAATTAAAGTAAATAATTTTTTACATCAAAATAATTGCATGTATGTTTGTGGACACGGCTTGAGGCCAGAAGAAATGAGT
>VXCM01000836.1:0-194561 GCA_014773175.1 Lucifuga dentata
TTATTCGGGCTTGGGACCGGCACAAGGTGGACACTGGCTTGTGCCCCCTTGAGGCTGCATTCAATGAATTAGACACTGTTACATTTAATAACAAGCTTAAACTACTAGATTAAAATGAAGGAAACATTTAAGTATGGGTAGAGAAATCCTAATTTTAAGAAATCTTTAGTAGGTAACAGAATTAAAATAATTGCTGTTCAAAACCTAGTGACTCCAATTTTGGTGATTTTCATGTTCTGACTTCAGTTGGTATAAGATGTTCCTCCGACCTCCAAGCTCATGAAAAACTTTCAAATGCTTTTGGATAAACTAAAAGTTCACTGTCAACAGCCTAAAAACAAAGATGTGCTCATACTGTAGAAAAAGAGGAAGTTTGGAGATGCACGATTTCTGTCTGACAGTGACAGTATTTACATCGTCTTCTCTGTGTCTTTATTTGGTGTTAGAAATGAAGCCAAGCTGTAGCTGAAAAGGAAAATTTCACAAAGAGCGTTAGCGTAGATCCCCAGAAAGCCGCAAATCTGCTGCTCTCAACCGAGTAGGACAGCTGGCCTGTGAGTGTGTCGCTGTGCCCAGTGGAAGTCTGAGCAGCTCGAGGCGTTTGGCAGCACGACTCTACCCATTCTTGGCTTTTCTTTTCCCCAGACTACCTTGCTTGTTTGGGCACCCTCTTCTGCCTTCAGCCTGTCTGTCACTTTACTTCCAGACAGTGTGGAGATAGTTTCAAACTTTGTGTTTGCTTGTTGTGCTGCTGCACCATTGTGGTTTGTTTCATCATTTTAATTCATAAATCTTTTCATGCTGTAAGCTGAATATTTGTGTATTTGGGTGATTAGAAAATTATGTGTTCTGCCAGCGAAGACATGTTTATCCCCTTGATGAGGTTTCACTTCATCAAAAGATTTGGCTGGGTTACATTTTGAAAATGTACATTGAAGTAGGAGTTGGATCATAATAACGGCTGAGATGATAGAATGAGCTGATGTGGCTGTTTAATTACGTGTAAAGACTGGGGTGAGCCCATCAAAGACAACCACGCTGCTGTCCCTTCATGCACCTCATTAAGCAGCGTAACAGTAAAAGAATGATAATTGCGCAGAGAAATGGGAGCACGGCATTGTTTTTCCCCTTCCAAACATTACGCATTATCTAAAACCTCAGCAGCAACCATCATACATCTTACTGATCAGCAGGTGTGGTGGAGACGGGAACAACAGCTTGAGTGCAGTCACCAATACATTTCACTAAGCATGAAAATCAATTTCACGTCTCAGCTCTTATGTGCAGACACTATATAGCTTCTGCATGATACAACACAATCTTTAATAAGTGGCTTTTTTATGCAGAACAGACCTGCATTAGGTGAGGCTGCAAAGATTTATACATCTTTAAATTTAGGCTGCCCTGCATTCATATGCAGCACATTGTGATGTTGCTCCCTGAGCTCCTGTCACTTTATGTTTCAATAAAGCACTGAGTGAAGGGAAAGCTCCTACAACAAAGATTAGAGTCTGTTTGCATAAAAGAGGAAGCTGACAAAAGTGATGATAGACGAGTGGGAGATATGCGTAACCTCTAAGGGGAAGCTGTGTCTTCAGGGGGGCTTGTCGAACTTTAGATGAGCAGCAACTGCGGGCATGGAGCGAGATATTGGAGTCCAGTAATAAGCATCAAAGACATGCAATTGGTATTCAAGGCATACATGTGGCACTTCAATGACAAAGTACACCCCACAGACTCAACTTTCATTTCATTTCATATGTGAGATACAGGTAGTCCCGGCATACAGGACGCTAGGGAAAGAGGTGGTGTCCAGAGAAAGGGAATGGAAGTAAAGTCGAAAGAAATGTAGTGGTGGGAGTTTGGAGATGGCATTTAGATACACAGGCAGCAGAGCGTATGTGGGAGAAATTGTAATGAAAGCAGCCTGCAAAGGAAGAATGAAAAACAGGCTGCAGTTCGAAGGGCAGTGGACAGAGGTCTGGAAATGCTGCAGAACTCTGAATCAATACAGATTAAGTGGTTATTTAGAATGGAGAGGACAATTTCTTTGACTTTGTACTTTAATAATGACAATGTTAGAGAATTTTGAACAACAAAATATTTGAAATTAATTAACTTCTGATGTAAGAGCTTCTACCGATATATTTACATCATATATCGGTAGAAGCATCATCATCTTTGAAGATTTTCCCTGTCAACTTAAATTCTGCCCACTTTAATGCATCATGAAGCTCTCCAAAGAATGAACAAGCACTTCACCTTTATGATAAAGCTTGTATCCTCAGTATGGGAGCGTGCATCTGTATCTGCACGCATTAGTGTGCCTGAGTGCATGTGTGTTTCCTCGAGTTCTAATTCTCCCAAGAAGAATAATAAGCGCCCACCACTTTTCGTCTGGCTTCCCACTAACCTTGTCTTGCTGAGGGCAGCACATTAACTGCTTCCCTGTCTTATTTCCTCCATACCTCATCTGAGGTCATCATGCCTAGAATAATAGATCCGGGTCTATGACTATTACAGGGCAGCAAGAAGCTCGCTGACAGATTTCCAACACCTACAGAGATGATGTAACGATGTAGCAGAGGTAGGAGGGTTACTTGAGATTGCTGGTGACTGTATAGGTACTTCATTTTGATGAGAATAACATGCCGGTTGGTTTAGTGGAGGAGGGTAATGCGGTTTGCCTTAAAGGAGTGTACCGATGATTTTGCATGTTTGAGCACAATAAATACACCCCACATACACATTACATTAGCCAAACATTTTCCAAAACATTCTACTGGAGCGGTACATTTTATATTTGGTTTTTCTACCTTCCATGCAGCCATTAGTTTCAGTTCATTCTAGTATGCTATAAAAATCAACTTGTAGAGTCTTGAAATACTTGAGATAGGTAAACCATCACAGCGAACCACGTCATTTTAATTTTTTTGTCTAAGTTACTTAATTTAACCAGTCCAACATGGAGTTGCACTGAAGAAAATGTAAGTGTAGGCAGGAGAAGACAGCTTTTACTTTCTACAATCAACTGTATGTGTTTGCAGGCAAAACATTCTATTTATAGTGAGCATGTCACCTGAACATTTGATTTTGGAAGTTCAGGGGATTTGGAAAAATAATACGAAAACTAAAATATGGTTTCATATTTTGAGAAATGGTTGGCAGTAACGTAATGTATATGAGGGGTAGCATTTAATGGGCTCAAATGTGCAAAATCACTGGCATGCTCCTTTCATATATGCTTCACAGCAGAATATTGTTCCTGTTCACTTCGTATAATAGCAATCAAATGTGGCCACTCCCTCCTGATTGTTTGGCAGCTCATTTAGACAGCAATATGTTCCAACAGGGTGTGAAAAAGAGCCACATGTATAAAGCCATATTTATGGCAGTATATAATTGCTTAACAAATTGTCTGTTCATTACTAATGATGGACTTTTCCAGTCATTATTCCCTAATTGAATTTTAAATTACCACCTCAGCACAGAATGTGAGTGATTACATTTTAAAGGCAGTCAGAGTTGACTTTCAATATGCTATGGTGTGTATTGGTGTGTATGGGTGTGTACTGAATGTGTGCGTGTGCCTCTGTGATAATGTACATCCGTGTTCCAACAGTCAGTAATCTCGTATCTCTCTATCCTTTGTGTGTTTTCTCACATTCTTCCTCTTTTAAACTGTGGTGACTTTAGTGTCACTGGAATCAGCCTATTTAGGTTTGGGTCACATTTCATCCCTGCTCTGAGATTGATAAATTGACTTCATAAAGCACTGAGGCAGCGCACTTTGTCGTCAGTAATCAATGCCCAAATCCATTCTTTTCTGTTCGTTTGAAGAGGCGCCTGCAGCGCTCCCTCTGCCACGCAGATGAGCCCCGGGTCTTTGGAGAAATTGTCCTCCAAACTATGTCCTTTTTAAGATGTGACACATGCAAATTGAACACGTTTAGCAAGATTGTCAGCAAAAACATCACATCATCCTGCTTTTCCTCATCTATTGTATTTGCATTAAAATAAAATGGCTATCGCTCCAACTTCAAGGCTTTTTCATCATAGCAGGGAACATTCATCATGCTGACTTTTTAATTTGCGTTATGTGGCTGTCTCTCCTCATCCTCACCCTTGGCCTGATGCACCATGACAGATGCCTACAAACAAACTGTATATGATTATATAAAGCCAGTGAAGCACTTTAGTTATGTCAAGGTTAATGCTTTGTTTATTAATAGTGATGCATTGGAGGTGGATATGTTCTTGTTAAGGGAGCTTTCACCAGGTCAGGATGCTGATGAGTCTGGACTGATTAGCATGTTTAAAGATACAAATTCATAGAGCTATCCATCTGCAGCATGGCTTATCCAAGTGTACTTTAGCATCTACTCTCATAATAAAGCTTTGCAATACAGGATCATCTGAACATCATTTATTACTTTGCAAGGTAAAAAACAACACAACTTATCCAAAATCAAAATATACAGTAAATCAATCTTTTCATTCAGCTAGTCCTAGAAAATCATTCACTCTCTCACTTTTTCACAGGAAGTGAGTTATATATTTATGTACGGCTAGTCTGTAGTTCACACAGTACCACTCCAGAACTGGCTCATTACTCTTTGGACTGTGATTTGTTCAAAGTGTGAAAAGCCTATGCCAAAATAAATCCAGCTTCATTGAATAATTTAATTGATGCTTATTATAGATAAAGCTCAACTCTGCCAGATTCTGCACGCATGCTAAGTCTGACCGCAAGCGCTGCAAAAGGCTCATCATCCACTTTATGATGGGTTGCTTTGTGTCTGTGTAACCTGCTTTTTTGTTCACCTCTTTTCCTTCTAATGTACATTTACTATGAGTCACAGTTATGATTCTGCATCAAGGACATACACAAAAATATGAAATAAATGAATGTTAATACAAGTTACATTACACCAAAGCCAAGCCTCAAAATCACTAATAAACAATTCACTTTAACAAATTAATCCACAGTACATTTGCACATCAAACTTCCATGCAAATGATCATTATTTGCATTTTTATTTCCACAAAGGTTTAATATTGCAGTTATTGTTAAATAACCAACCCAATCACTAATATACTGCCAGATTTTCCACTGAAACCCAATTTACACAGGGTTATAGGTTATGTGTGATCTTTATTCAGTGAATTTCAGTTTCAAGCCTCAACATTTAGAGAGCTTATTTATACTGATAAAGGGAAATGGATTTTGTGACTTCTTGTACTTCATGATCTTGTAAAGGCCCCGAGGTTTCCAGATGCCTACCAGCTGTATTTTCTGGAAGTATTTAAAGATATCAGGCAGTATTCCATGATGTCTATAAATACTTCATGATACCATACGGTGTCCTAATTTTATCCAGTTGATCATTAAGTACAAAGATACTACAAGGTCCATTAAAAAGCATCAGACAGATTTCTAAACTTCTTCTTTTTCTCTCTCTCCTGCACAGCGATCCAAAATAGCAGTCTATGAGAAGATGTGGTCATACATGAAATCTGCTGAACCATCGGTGTTTGTTAAGACCACACCCGATGGCGTAGCCCGGGTACGAAAATCAAAGGGCAAGTTCGCCTTTCTCCTTGAGTCCACCATGAATGAGTACATCGAGCAGCGGAAACCTTGTGACACCATGAAAGTCGGTGGGAACCTCGACTCGAAAGGCTACGGTGTGGCAACACCCAAAGGCTCAGCATTAAGGTGGGTGGAATAATATAACAATATCCTCCATGTTGTTATAGTATTCCACCTACCCTGATGTCCCCCTGTTGTCATTCTCTCCTCTTCCTCCTCTTTTTTTTTTTTTTTTTTTTTTGTGGACACAGAGGTAATGGTAGTATGTCTTTCAATGCACTTGGATATCAAGGTTAATTGATAATGTGTTTTATATTTTTTATATGCAGTATGTGTATGAGAGCTGTTGACTTAAAGCAGAAGAGTCAAATCCAGATAAGGCTAAAGCTAACAGTCATTCCATATTTGTGCCTTTCTTATTGTTGCCTTTCTCTCTCCTTCTGTCCTGTGTGCTGTCCTACCTGACTGTCGTGTTGTCACTTTTAATTTAACAGTTCAATGGTTTTTCAATTTAGCCTTTAAAAGCTGCGCTGTCACTTGTGACGAATGTTAATTGCATGATGTTTGTTGTTGTTACTTTTCTTCTCAATGACAAGTGTCCCCATCCCGCACACTTCAGTTCTAAACAATGTAACCCTTCTTGCCACCTTTCCAACATTTAACTCTGTTTTTACCTTATATGAGCCTTTTTTATCTCTCTATATTTCTTAAATTCTTAAACAATTTGTCCTTTCCTAGACTATACTGATTAACAGTATTCTTTGCATAAGCCCCTGCTTTAATAGTGGTAGTCTCTCTACCATTACCACGTCTTGCTATCATTATGATGCTTAGTACGATTGTTACTTTGCATTATATTTCTCACGGACCTGTGCATTTTCTTACAAGTTATGTTTTATCGTTTCAAGAAATGCTGTTAACCTGGCAGTTTTAAAACTGAATGAGCAAGGCCTCTTGGACAAATTGAAAAACAAATGGTGGTACGACAAGGGAGAGTGCGGCAGCGGGGGAGGTGACTCCAAGGTCAGCCTCGATGTCACCATAATCGGGTACCACAGTGCAGAGTAATCGGCAACGCTGTTACAACAACCCAACCATAACCAGGCCAACTGCCTATCCCGACCAACCTGCTGCTGCCCAAAGGCAGATCACCAAATTAACTGAGAGTCTGACCAGACATTTTTACAGCTCAGATCAAACCAAGGAACCTTCATTTGACCAACAGGAAAGATATATTTGTAGTTACTCAGGTTTTATTGTATAAAGACATGATTATATATAGAGTGAATACAGAATTAAGATAGGGAAAAGAGAAATTTGATATCCATCCTTATACATATGCAGTGTAAATCATTTCGTCTCAGGTCACGTGACTTTATCAAGATGGTTTAGGTAGTTTGAGATCAGCCATTAATGAAATCAGATTGTATAATGTATTTTAAAAAGAGGATACCTTTTTGCCAGCATATATCTGAATACACTGATGTAGCCAAAACCTCCAGCCTTCCCTCATTAAGTTTGCTAATCCTTTGGCTTTGCAGTAATTCATCGTACAGCTGCTTCGTATGATATATCCATGACATCGGCCCAGAAGCCATGAGCACTAAGCTAAAAATGATGGATTTTCCTTAATGATAAAAACCTCAAAATGGACGACTCTCAGCTTAGGTCGACAGGAAAATGAGGAAAAAAGTAGCATTTTCTTAATTTTTGCATGACAGTGTGTTTTATGAATCAGGTAAATAAGGAAATACCACAGTACCTTCAAAGCAATCGCTAAAATATGTCAGTAACAGTTATTTATGCATGAGTGAACATGGTTATGTAACAATATTTACCCTTATCGCCACGTTAAATCTTATAACTCAAGCAATTCTCATGACACAATAATCACACCTGATGATTTAGTCCAGATAACTGAGTAAATTACAGACAAGCTGCAAGGTGTCAAACTCTGCAGTTCATTTCTTATTGATTTGACCGAATGGTTCAGCAGCAGTGAATCATTTTTAAAAACAGCATCACCACAAGAGGCTTCATGAGCTACAATCGAATAATGCCTCACTAACTGCCTGTGGTTTATTTTGCAATACGAGTTTTTTGTTTTGTTTTGTTTTTTTTTAAGTGCTCAAAACTCCCCCTTTTTCAATGTTTGCATAGATTATACTGTCAGAGAATATTTCCTTTAGCCTCTGAGCTCAGGAGCCATTTGAAAGCATCTTTGACTGCTGTCATCAGGTATATTCTGTCTGTTTTCTGGCTTATTGAGGCTGTCAGGACTCCGTGGAAAGGCACGATTAGGTGAAATAAAGCAGCCTGGAGCGCTTTGTCCCAAACAGAGCTTTACTTAGCCCCTTCCTGTTTACTGCTGTAGGTTCTAACAGACATCAGGCGATGCACATAGGCATGCACAGAGATTCATGAACACCCACTGACACACACACAGCTCTCTCTCTCTCCCTTAGGCACAACACAGTGCAGCCTAGATTGAGTTTCAGACTCAGAGCATGTTACAGGGTAATTGCATTGTTAATCATTGTCTCTCTGTGCCAAGACAATGGTCTGGTCTTCACAGTCTGTTTCTCAAGATTGGCAATGAGGGATATACAGTGGTGTAATCTTCTCTCAGTGCATTATGCATTGCATGGATCTCCTCGGGGGACATTGTTCCTCAGCAACCGTCAGTTCACTCACTTATTGATGCACTATTTTTCCTTTGCTTTCAATTTGCTTTTCAGTTTTGCACTGATACTGAGATTTATCTGATACACAAATGACTCACAAAGTTTGTTTCTGAGTAGGAAATATGATATTTATGCAGCTTTACAACTATTAGATTTTTGTTTTTTGGATTTCTTCCTATATCAATTACTGAAACTGTCATAAAATATCTTTTTTTATTTCAACTTCAAATTAAATTTTGCGATTTTTTTCATCGAATAATAAATAATAATAAACCCCCCAGATGTTTCAAAATCCAGTGGTAGCTAGAAATCTGACAGGAAATATCCAGATAATATTTTTGAACTTAGTCCTGCAGCTCTGTGGATTTTAGGTGGGAAACACTCATCTGACACTAATCTTTTATGTAATTTGGAGCTAAGGTTTCCGTACAGACATGTTGGCATACAGCTCATAAGATTTAATTAGACTCGCAGTTGTTTGGATATGAAATCGGTAAGAAAACATCAGAATTGATCACTGTATTCAAAATTACTAGATTAAAATGTTTAGTGTTTGGTCAAGGTGAAATGATTTCAAGGTGAAATGACTGTCTGTCTCTCGTTTTCTGTTTGTTAAAAGAAGGCTCCTGTTGAAATGAATCGGTAAAAATGCTGTTCAGAAAGCTACTTAGTCCATTACCAGCCCCAAAACCAATGTCCCCCTGTGCTTTTTGATATTCATAGACTTGCAGATTGTTCTGTCAGTACCTGCATGTCACCGTTTTAACAGCGTCTGCCGATTACTCAAAGCGATATGGGTAGGTCCTGGCTTTAGACTAGGGGTTTTAAAGGTAATAGGTAGAATGCCTGCTCTCTGTGATGTTGACAGCCAGGAGCCCTGCTTTATCGCTTTGTAAAGTATGTAGTCGTTTAAAAGTTGAATAACATAAAATAACATAATATAATGTTATTTATGTTATTTCCCACGTGAAGAACTCCTGTAAACCTTGCAGTATTGAAACTCAGTGAACAAGGCATCTTAGACAAGCTGAAAAACAAATGGTGGTACGATAAGGGTGAATGTGGAACCAAGGACTCTGGAAGTAAGGTCAGTCGCTGCAGGTCTTTTGTACTGATTCCAAATTGCATTTTGACGTATTGTTCATATGCAAAACAAGACTTCTCTAACATCTACAGTTTATTTGCTACACATACTTTTCTTTTTTTAATATTTCAGTTTTTGTCCTGCCACAAGCTATTATTTGTGGCATTAATACAGGCACAATTTCCCCAAATTCACTTTTTCTTTAATGCCATTAAAATTTAACACTTTTTGATTCCATTTATAACTTAGAGACTCACATTTTTATGAAAACTGTAATGATAACACTGTGGGGGAAATGTAAATGTGCCTTACAGATATCTCAATTGATTAATCTGCAACAGTTACATTTGTTGATAAATGCTAATATTTGCTCATTTTCACTCTTGACATTCATGATTCTTTGACCATTATGCTGCTGTTCCTATTTACCAAACTGTTAATGAAAATTTGATTTATTTGTGTTCTTACTAGTTTGCATAGAGATGTGTCTGTTAGATTCTTTGGCCTCCTGTGGTGTGATGAACAAGCAAAGCCTCTTACTGTGATGACTTACTGAAATTCAACTTCTCTCAGCACCGTAGGGTGCCCTCTAAATCTACTGGCTGCTGGGAGTCGAGGTTGAAGCTCCGTTTGGACATGACAAGAAGTCGAGGAATGTAATAAACCAACTATTTAACCCTCTGAGATACTGATTACAGGTTAGGGTTATTAGATAGTCTCCTCATGGGGTTAAACTGCAAATAGTAAAACCCTCATGAACAAATTTTTAATGAATATGTTTGGTAGGTAAGCAGCAGCAAAATGGTTTGATCTTTAGTGTTTTTTAACTTTAATAGAGATATCATTCATCTATTATGAATATGACTGTACTGTATGACTGTATGACATTGTTGCCATGAAAGTTATACGTACATGTCGCTAATAGGATTAGGGATTATCAGAGCTGTCGACCTACGCGATACTGACCAGCTTCCTAACATGGTCAAGAGCAGAAGCTGTTACACAGAGCAGGGAAAGCTCTACATTCACCAACAGACAGAGCTTAAAGGACCATACTGGTGGTTTTACATGTTTGAGTCCAATAAACACTGCTCACATACACATTACATTACTGCCAAATATTTTCCAAAACATAAAACCATATTTTAGTTTTTGTGTTATTTTGCCAACTCCCCTAATAGTTTTAAATCAAATGTTCAGGTGATAGCCTTAAAATTCAATGCTTCACCTGCTAACACACATTCACATTTAGAAGGCACAATATTTAAAATTTCTCTTGTAAAAGCAGTTTTCTCCTGGGACTATGTTTCTTTGCAGAGATACATTTTCTTCTATGTTGGATCAGTTAAATTAAATAACTTTGACAAAAAATAATAATGGCATGTGTTTAGTTGTGATGGATTACTTCTCTCAAGCATGTTTCAAGTCTCTACAAGCTGATTTTTATAGTGTACTGGAATGAACTGAAACCAATGACTGCCTTGAAGGCAGGAAAAACAAATCTAAAATATATTCCTCCAGTAGTATTTTTTTTTTTTTTTTTTTTTGGAAAATAGTTGGCAGTAATGTAACAAGTATGCAGGAAGTATTTATTGGGCTCAAACATGCAAAACTACTGGAATGGTCCTTTAAGTTTTTACTTTTTTTAAAATCCTCAGTATAGAATGATGAAGATTATCATAATTCTAGGAAAATAAGAATTAACCTTAGCACCTCAGTACATTTTTAATTTTTGTTGTTTATAGCTCAGCATCCATGATCAGCCATTGGTAGCACCAGTGAGACTTAGCGATTTACTTTAGCACTTTAGCTTTCGATAAAGTCAGGCTTATGGAAGGATCAGTCTGAAGGACTAGGCTGCATTTGTTCTGCTGTCCTTCCTCCACTACAAAACTCTTAACTGTGTTCTTCACTTTCCCTCAGGACAAGACAAGTGCTCTCAGCCTAAGCAATGTGGCTGGAGTCTTCTATATTCTGGTTGGAGGGCTGGGGCTGGCCATGATGGTGGCTCTGATAGAGTTCTGTTATAAGTCACGACAAGAAACCAAACGGCTGAAATTGGCAAAGAATTCTCAGAATTTTAAGCCGGCTCCCCCAACCAACACCCAGAACTTTGCCACATACAGAGAAGGCTACAACGTATACGGAACCGAGAGCGTTAAGATCTAGTGGTACGTCTCCTCTGCATGTGCGAGCCCTGTGACACATGAATCATTTAGCTTCCTGTCATATCACATACAATCAATTATTCATTTGTGTGTTTGGTTTTGTGGCTGCTGCGTGTGAATTTGTTTGTGGCTGTCATGTTGGACACAGCAGAACACACAAGCCCAATCAAATGTGAAACTTTTCCATGGATATGGATATGTGCTCCAGGCTACGTGGAAGCCAGATTAGGCCATGTTAATTAAGCCTGTGAACAAAAACAACACAACACCAATTCACTGATTTATATTTTATTCACACTCATGCACATATAAGTTCTTACACTATATTTGTCTAAAGTCTCTCCTTGCTTTTCTTCTCTGTGTTTAAACAGGTTTTAGGAACTATTTACATTGTCCCTTACAACTGTGACTAAACATCAGTGAAAGGTCGGGATCATGGGGTTTGAGCTTTGAGCCAAACCCTCTCAGACGGACACGGCACGATAATCTGCAATGATGACACGACTGGACCGGTCTTGGGAAGACCCGGAGCGGTTCCTTCCTCTCAGTGCCTTATGGAACTCTGAGTCCAATCAATGCAACTCATACACAATGATAATGCTTTTGCTTGAAACTCATAGAAACCAGAAAAATGGTGCAGTGATTAAAAAAAAAAAAAAATATATATATATATATATCATCTGATATGTTACAATGAATGAGAACTAAAGCCATCGTTTGCAACCCTAAGCACATTTTGAAGTGCCAGACAGAAGACAGATCTTACACCACTGACAAACATTGAATTGGTTTTCTTGTAATCAATATGGTCCAATTTCTCTTCATCCTTCTGCTGCCAGATTTTCACTGGTAATATGTGTTAAAATAAGTTTATTAGACCTATTCAGTGCACTGTAAAATACTGGTTATTAGACAATAGCTTTTATACTGTTGTAAGTCACTTATAGTGACCTTGTAATATTTTAAAAGACAGATCTCATTGGAGTAATATATCATTTAGCCCCAAAAATATGAGTGTGTTGTTTGTACTCTAAACTCTGGTGCTGCTGCCACTGTCTTCTGAACGCTCAAAAGAACTGATGAAGAAGAGGAGATCTGGTTTTGGCTTTCCGCACGACAGAACCAGCTCAATAATTCGCACTTCCAATACTGCCAAGAGTGTGTTTTGTATGACATAGGGAGAAGTGTCTGCTCTGTAAAAGAAGTATTCATGCTTGATTTAAAAAAAAAAAAAAAAAAAANAAAAAAAAAAAAAAAAAAAATCTGTTTGTGATTTACAGTTTGTAAAATATCAAAGGAGCGCTAACTCACAAAAGTTTACTGCTCCAGACTTTATATCCCTGAAAGCTGGGGTCACTCGAGTCTCTATGTGAAAGTAAAACCAAACTAAAAGGGTAATTCAATTGTAGATTAATTGCAATCCAATTAAAAGGATAACAGTAATGGCTTTTAAACTGTAGTATTTTGAATTACCATAACATTTTCTTTAATAATTGCACATTTTACAATGAACTGTGGTTTACTTTGGATTTGATTTTCTTTCAATGAGCATTACAGTGTTTGGTGAATTCACTTAGTAAATGAAAATGAAAAATATGAATGGAAAATAGATTTATACAAGGTTACAGCAGGCAGTGTCCGGAAGCTTAGCACATTTCCATACTGCTGTAATAAATTCTTTTCCTTCAAAAGACTGTGATTCCATAGTATTTAGGACGATAATCATCTAATCATCTNAAAAAAAAAAAAAAAAAAAAAAAACTGAGGTGAAGAAAAAGACAGCAACACATTGAGAAAGATGTAAATTTAGATAAATGAGAATTATTTATATTACACAATGACAGATCGGTTTCCCAGGATGTTTTCTAAGAAACTGCATGTAAAATCCGTGATGCTTGGTGAGATCTGTTACTCACAACTGATCTTAGGTTGATATTAGAAACCAGCCCTTGTTCTTCTTTTGTAAATCAGTTTCACCTTTTTTGTAAGCCTCACCTCCAGAAAAAAAAACAAAATTTCACCAGGCATAGTAGTGGGTACAAAAGAGCAAGAGATGCATGCATAATTTGCTGAACCTCATTAGTGAGGCGCTGTACAGAGAATTTTAATACATTTTTGTAAATAAAATGTACAGAAAGGATCCTGCATCTGTGTTAATGTCCTTTTCTGCATTATTTTGACTTGTGAATAAAATCCTGTGGGCAACTTTGCAGGATTTACATCTCATTTTAGGATACTGGTTGGTTAAACATATCTAAAGTTAAAGAACCATACCGGTGGTTTTGCATAATGAGCCCAATAAATTGTTTGCATACACATTACATTACTGCCATCCATTTTCCAAAAATTTTTACTACAGCAGTAAATTTTTAAATTATTTTTCCTACTTTCCAGGCAGCCATTGGCTTCAGTTCATTCCAGTACACTATAAAATTCAACTTGTAGAGACCTGAAACACGTTTGAGATACATAATTCATTACATGAAACACACACTGTTATTATTTTTTTTGTTGAAGTTACTTACCGGTAATTTAATCGCGCCAACATGGAGCTACACGGAAGAAAATGTGTGTCTCTCTCACAAAATATTGTCCCAGACGGCTTTTACTAGAGGAATTCAAAGAGCCTTCTGTATGCAAACATGCACGTTAGCAGGTGAAACATTAATTTTAAGGTGAGTGTGTTACTGAACATTTGATTTTGAAAGATTGGGGGATTTGGCAAAATAACAAAAAATAAAATATAGTTTAATATTTTGGAAAATTTGGACTCAAACATACAAAACCACCACTATAGTCCTTTAATTCATAAAAACACTAATTACTTAGCATCTATGCAACATCAGTGAACTGAGAACACGAGAACTGAAGGGAATTCATAAAATATCTGGCATTAAATAGCACACCGGTATCCTATTTCTATCATGCTGTTGTAAGGTGTGTCCTAGGTAAACGCCAAATCTGCATGCTCATGACATTTAAAGAGAGGATAAATCCCAAATGTTTGGTGAAAATCCTGCAACCGGAAAACAATGAAAAAATATCTGGGGAAAATATAGTCCAATCCTGTATCAGAACACCAACGCCTTTAGGGTGTCCAAAGGGGATGTGAAAGAGAAGGCATCCAGACATTATCGAGACATTATCTGGCACTGTGTTTTATGAATTCCCCCTTTGTATTTTTTTATCCGGCCGCATGCTCCAAGTCTAACCACAGTATGGTGCCAATGGAGTATCAGTTGCCGGACCAGCCCCTGCAGACAAATACACAAAGAGGGGATTTTTTTTCCTGTAATGGTCCAATATTGAGCCGTTAGTCAGTGGAAGTGTGTGTGTGTGTGTCTGTGTGTGTGTGTCTGTGTGTGCATGTTTTGGATCAATAGTAAGCACCATCTGCTTCACTCTTGCATCCACTGATTGAGGGCTCCATTGACAGCTTCATCTGGCATGTGATCACACTCTCTCTCTCTCTCTCTCTCTCTCTCTCTCTGCTTTGTGACACAATCAATAATGTATTATAACCACCAGCCACTTGCAAAATTCGCCATAGAAAGATGCTCCTGCGTGTACAATTTCAGCATAAGTTTCTGACTATTAAAATTCTATTTTGGGGACACATTTTAATCAGGATTTACTTAAATAAACAATGGAAAGAGACAATCTCGGCTCATTGCAGCAGTGTAAATTCTCATACACAGTAAATTAACACAATACACAGTAGATTACCCAGTGTCTGTGCAATTTCACCGGTCTCTGGCCCTGCTTTGTGTGGTAAAATGAATTCCTTGTTCCAGAGATCCAGCTTGCCACAGTTCAAATAACAAATCCAAGAAATATGGCAAAAGATCACTATTTTTTCTGTCATTTCTGGATCCAGACACTATGATTGAGGATTTATCCTGTGCACCAGCCCTGTGGAACAAACTCAGGCTGCAGAAATACTCCTATAGTTTCCAAACAACCCATTTCTGACAAAGCATGAAAGGATATTGCATTTTTTTGTTTTTGCTTTGCTCCACTGCCTCTCCTTTTTGGTGGTTTTTCTTTGTTATGCCTGGACTGCTTTCAAACAGGAACAAGACAGCATGGGGGAGTGGTGCGTGAGGATGGCACTGCACTGCAGTACAGTACATGATGCTCATGAGACTGTTCCCTGAAATTAGTTTATTCGGCTATCAAAGAGGCTGTGTTTGCCCCTCACTGTCTCGCAAGAATAGGAGCAAAAAAAACAGAAGCAACAAGCAATTAGCGTGAGCCCTTTTATTCCGAGGGTGACACGGGGAGACGAATGATTAGTCTCACAGAAGAGCAGGTAACATTTCCTCCCATCACGGGACGAATAATCACCCCCTGCTGTGTTGTGTTGGAGTGTGTGACTAGCATGGTTTCTCACGCTCATGGGCGTAGTCGCTAAGGGGAGATGTAAATATGTGAGTGAGAGAGAGAGAGAGAGGAGAGAGTATTCAAAAGGCTGAAGAAGAAGTGTCATGGGGAGGATACTTTGATTACTTCCACAGAAAAAGCTTTCAGGTTCAGGTTCACCACCTCCCTCACTTTCAGTCGCCCNAAGGACACAATGAATAAATCAGATTCCAACTCAGCTGTTCCATTTTCCCCTTTCCTCTACTTTAACTCTGCAGCTACCTTGCACTCTACACTTAAGTTTAGTTGACATTGGCAGGCTTCCGAAGCTCTCACCGCTATTGAAAAAAGTTGTAGTTCAAATGCATTATCATAAAAGCCATTATTATTTCCCACACTTATATCTGTCTCTATAGTGCACTCCAGCACATTCCTGAACTTAAAGCTTTCTTTGCTTTGTTCATATTTTGCTCCTCTGCTTTTTTTTCTTCCTTTTTTCGCATTTCTGAATTCTGGTTTGCTGCTTATTCAGCTGTTTAAAGCTGCTCCACATTGTTATGACTGCTGAGAACAAAGACAGCAGAGATGCAGAGATGACACATGGGGTTCATATGTGAAGCCACTGGGAAAGCAAAGAAAGAATGAGATATGCAAGGCGAGGACAAATATTAGCACAGAAACAGCACGGCATTACAGAAAGACTGACACTCTGTACTGAATAACATTTTACATCATCTTTGTCTTATAATTCAGTAATTAAACCTGAATAAGAACTTGACATGATCTGATATACATTTGCCAATTTTTAGGCATGTCTCCCATTTATGCAAAACCTCACTTCCCCAGACGGTGACTAATGTAGCTGTGACTCAGAAAGCCTGCAGGAAAAACATTCTGTTTGTGTTTGACTAAACATTTGAATGGCCGAGACACACGATGTGACTTTGAACACTGTATGATCACTGGTGACAGATGTGCTGGTTCAAGCATTTCAAAAACAGCCACCCTTGTGGGATTTTTGCACACTATGGTGTCGAGAGTTTAGATGGTGCGGCAAACAAAGCACATGCACTCATCTGTAGTCCTGAGCACGGCGAGAATCACTCAAGCTACAAGCAAGTCACATGTAAGCAGGACTTGTTAACAGTGAAAGGTGATGAAAAGTCATGCTCAGGTCCACTCACATTAGCTGGGAACACGGTGACAAAAAAGCAAAACCTGAAAACCTGATCCCACATGTTTCAACATGCTGACAGAAAGGTAACACTTGGCGTAAACCTTTGAGTCCTGTTGGAGGTGCAGGCTTGTGCTATCCATCATTTGAAATGTGTATTCCTTTTCCTACAACCAAGAACCAACCTCAGACCAGAGTTGAGAGGCGTCCAAATCAGTCTAATTAAATTGGATTAGGGTCTGTGTGTCAATATGGCTTATAGCCAAGTGGATCCAAGCAAATTCCTGTTCCGCTCTGATCATCATCACAGGAGTAAATCTGCTTTTTGAAGTAAGATGGAGAGCGTGATCTGAAGTGAAGGAAAAATGGAGGAGAAAGGTTGCTTGTTAATTGATGGTGAGTCATGCTGCTACCAGTTCTTTTTTTCTTTGTCTATTTAGGTCTGCTAGGGTCTACTAGATTTTGGATCACATCTTATTACCCTTGGGTCTATATCAGGTCAGGTCCAACTGTCCTCAGGTGGGTCAGGTATGATGGTCCATGGGTCTCTTCTGATTTGAATCTCTTTTTTTTTCTTGAAAATTAACTTTTACACACTGGCTTCGGTCTGGTCCAAAATTTTGGCTTTGTGAAGACCTCTACTGTGTATAAACTGCTGATCAGATGAACCCTCAGTGATCTCAGTGTAACTTTGTCTGATGACCAATTTAATATTCTTTACTGCAGGTCCAGAAATCTTACTTTGGGATGCTCTTGCTCCATTACATAATAATGTAAGTGTTGTTTTGACTTTTCATCGACCCGCCTCATTTACTTTGGTTCAGAAGTTTCATTTCCCAAATTTCCAAGAGGGTCTTTGGTATATCTTGCTGCTTGGGTTACACATGCACTGTAAAATGTGACAAGTTGATCTTACTTAAAAAAAATCTAGGAAACTGACTGCCTTGAAAAGGGTAAGTAAATGTAACTATATAGTCTTAAGTTCAAGTAGACATAAAGTAAACATAAGTTAAGACTAATAGTTATATTTACTTACCTTTTTCAAGGCAATCAGTTTCCTAGATTTTTTTTTAAGTAAACTCAACTTGTCACATTTTATAGTGTGGAAGCAGAGTGACCCTAATCCACCCAACACTGTAAAATGTGACAAGTTGATCTTACTTTAAAAAAAATCTAGGAAACCGATTGTCTTGAAAAGGTAAGTAAATATAACTACCGGTATATAGTCTTAAGTTCAAGCAGACATAAAGTAAACATAATTTAAGATTAATAGTTATATTTACTTACTTTTTTCAAGGCAATCGGTTTCCTAGATTTTTTTAAGTAAGATCAACTCGTCACAATTTACAGTGAAGATGTAACCTGCCTTGGTTTAGATGTGGAGTCATTGAGGATGGTTGTGGGTGGTGTTCCGTATGTTACTCTGCTCCATGCATAATCCCACTCCATGCCCCAAGATGCAGCAAGGATAGTTGCAATTTCTGCTCAAACAAGTGAAAGTTAAGCCCAAGGAGAGTCTACAGAAGGTGTTGAGCCTCTTTTTCAAAACAAAAAATATATTGCAGCTGCATTACATTATTGATTGTTGAGGCTTTGAGGAGAAATTGGTTTCTCTTCCTCTATAAAAATGATTTCTCTCAGTTACATTGGTAAAGATTGCTGTAAAATGCTGCGTTTACAAGGAGGACACACACTGACACCTGCTATTTATGTTTAAAATAGTTGAATTAAATTGAATTAAATGATTAAATGCCATTTTAGCTGCACTGGAAAACTCTTATTGTGATATTATCTGAGGAACATTTGGCTAGTTAATCCTCAGAAAGCAACAAAAGGGCCTCTGGGTTTCAAAGCACATTTCCAGAAGCCATTTTTAACAATTATATCTCTTAAGGTGGATTTTTCCTTTAAGTCTACTCCAATGGCCTGCATCTCAACTCAAGGTCTTTGGGATGAAGTGGAACCGGATCTTCACTACATGGATGGAGAATACTGAACAAAAACCCCTATGGATCATTTGCAGCACCTTGTTGAATCCATGATTCCAAGAATTCAAGCTGTTCTGGAAGCAAAAGGGAGATCTACCAGCTGAGTGGACAAGTGAAGTGTATTCTAGGTATCTGATCCAGCTCTTTTTATGTGCTCATGTATCTGTACTTTCACTTCGCAGAAACACGAGGAACGTAAGATGGAACTGAAAGGACTTAAGAGTGTTGGAGCAGAAGGAGATGAACAAAGCATCGAAGGGTTTGAAGTCCTGCAGAGTTTCATTATTACGCCCCATTACAACTGACAAGCAGCTCAGTGTGACTTCACATCTGGACATTGCACCTCTTTGTTACAGCACAGGACATTGGGCCTTTATAATAGATTCAGCACACAGCTGACAGCCAAAATATCCCCGTTAAATAGAATTGACACTAACCCAAATATCTCAGATCATTCACTCTACAATTATGAAGGAAAATAGCTCATTTGACTTTATACTTTAGCCTATTGGCACATAGACTATGGTTTGTCTTTTTTCATCCAAACGTTATTGCATTTATGAAGAACATTTAAAAATGTGTTTTTTCTTCCAACACTGTCTTATCAGGAGACCAAAATCTACTGAATTTCTTAATATTTTGGGAACAATATGGGTATTGTAGTACTATTTTATTGAAGCTCAGTATGTCAAAAGCTAAATGTTCTGTAATTACCTGCCTGAAGTGCCATTATCATTTTAAAACACCAACTTCAGCAACAAAGTAGAAAAATTACAAGCCTATACTTGAATAACAAAAACAAGAACAGGCAGAAAAATATAAAGATGTAATGTGTGTGTAGGTGGAAGGGAAAGGATGTGCTAACATTCTAATTGCTTGATGTTTCCTGTAGTAACTGGCAGCAGTTACGAGGTAATAGCAGGGTTTTTTAAATTTGAAGCCATATGTGAGATGGTGAAAAATAAAATGGGAATGAGGCAAACAAGAAGGACGTGCTCGTCTCATTACTGTAGGAAAATGCTTGTGTATGAGCATTCATTAGGACTGTAAAGGCAGAGCGACTCTTTCTTCTCCTCTTGTACGGTGTACCTGCAAACCTCTGCGAGCAATCATCTGAAGTTCAATCAAAGCTCCACTTTAAATTACTTTTAATGACATACACCAGGTTACAGTGTATGAGACATTATGTGCACTTTGTGCATTTATGTGCTGGACCTTCTGTGTGATTTGCATACAAAACATCTGATCTGTTGCTGTGTACACTAGCCTGTAGTACCTAATGAATCTCATTGCATGCACAGACATGAATGGATCTGTTTCAAAGAAAACTATAAACTTGTATTAGGGTTGCAGCGATTTTCAACAGTTACAAACATGCCTTTGATAAGATACTTTATAAAGAAATATGTAAATGCAACACTAAATACTGCATTTGCCTCTGCATAATGGCTGATTTTGCTCATTATTAACATGCAGAATGCAGAATTTATGATGTGTTGCTTTCCTCTCACATTTTCAGGTTTTAACTGGCTCTACAAAATGTTTGTCTCATGTGTTTATGTAATCCCGTGCTGTGCTAAGGTTCGAATAAGGAAATAACAGAAATGAGTCGTACTGCAGTTTCAAACATTGCTTGAATGATACAATTCCACATCCTCACGGAAAACCTGAAAAGCATCCAGGAAACATGAAGGAACACTGCTTATTCTAAATTCACAGGAAATTGCTCTTTCAAGTGGAGTCATCAGCATATTTTCAAATTTACTGTCATTTCCTTCATTGACCATAACAGCAAAAACACTTCATCTGCTCTGCCGCTTGAAGGTTGTTATTCAACAGGGACTGCCTGAATAGAAGCGCCGAGCCTGCAAGAAGGTCTCGTCCAATCACAGGCCTCAGACAGGCGTACCAGCCAGAGAGGGAGAGTAAGAGAGAGAGAGCGGGAGATACTGTTGTTCAGAAATTGCATTACAGGAATGTGGAATATAACAATAGGAATAGATCTGGCCAATATAAAATGTCAGGCAGCTTTCTTGGTTTCCTAATGCCAAACTAAAAGTGACAGGGGTTTTGAAGAAATTAGGATTTAGGAATTTTAAATAAGATATATACGTATAGAGTGTGAAGTGTGAAAACATGCATGGTAACCTCTGCAGCTCTCCACACAGTACGTACATAATATTTTATGCATTCTCAAAATAAAGGAGAAAAAAACCCTCGGGAAAAATGTTTTACAGTGCTAAATTTATGAGATTTTTCAATTGTCTGAGCATAACACCCATGTCTTATGAAGAAGGCTATATTTGAGTCATCTCCCTCAGCAAAAGCTCAATTGAATAGAACAGTAACGGGATACTAGCCTAGAACGCTGTTCAATTTGATTACATAGTTCACAGGGACTGCGGACTTTGATAAAGGATTGATTTATTTTGCAGGGAGCTTGAAATAATAACCCTCTGCTAAACCTTCATGGCCTCTGGGCTCAAACTTTTAATAACATTATGAGAGAGATGAGAATAGTACATCACTCTCAGCCTGGTGCAGTTTTGCTCAGCCGTCCTGAACAATAAGCCTCTTCCCGTCGCTGCTCTGCATGATGGGTTGTTTGTTGGTCGGTTTCTAAGTCGTCCAGGAATTTGCCCTTGGGTTTATCTTAAAAGTCATATGTGCACTTGAATAACCTGCACCATGAATCATACTGATGCTCCGTGTTTACAAAGACAGTAGTTATTTCTAAAGACTATAGTATCCTGATAATAGTTCTGCAGCCTGTTATTAAAAGTCAGAAGGGAACATAGAGGCTTTAGGCTTCACAGGCTGCTACCAAATGCTAAATCAGGAAAGAACCGGATGAGGGCACATGAGGGAGATTGTGATATAAACAGGCTCAAACTGCCTTGAACTGCCACTGGGGGCCCATGAAAACTGAATGAAGACTGCTTTGTGTGAATTATTTAAATCAGGAGGGCTACAGCCACACAGATGCTGCATGCTAAATGAATATGTGTGGCCAACATGACAAGAAACCTGCAGTTCCAGAAGTGTAGGCCAGCTGATCATCACAAAGCTGAAACCATTCAAAACAGAGGCAAAGTTCCAATATCATTAAGTGCTCAAAAATCAATGAGTTATGTTTTAAAACTGGAGTGCAAACTTGTTTTGTGGAAAATCTTGCCATTTGTAATTTGTACTAAGTGAATTTTAAAGGGCCACACAAGTGAATTTGCATGTTTGAGACCAATAAATACAATCCGCATACACGTCATGTTACCAGACATTTTCCATAATATGCTGCTGGAGCAGTAAATATTAGATTTGTTTTTCCTGCCTTCCTGGCAGCCATTGGTTTCAGTTCATTCCAGTACTTCTATAAGATGTACTAACACTTATTTCTTGGATATTCTGAAACAAGTTGATTGTATTAGAAAAAGACTGATAATAATCTCATCACAGTGTCAGACATTCAGCACTTAGACAAAATTACTTGTGAAATCTTAAAATTGCTCTAATTCCTTAACCAACATTATCTTGTTTTGTCACAACAGATGTTTGGAATATTAATGTGTCAGACTTGTTTCTAGTCAGCTCAAGCTAAGAAACAGACTAAATACTAAGGTGACTCAAACCAATTGTTTTGAGCCTCATAATTTAGTGGATATGGTGCTTGATTAGATTATTTTCCTTGGATTTATACAGCAGTCCTCATGTCAACATAACAAGGAGGCAGTGTGGGGATCCCATCACACTAAACTATGCCCATACTGCCTCCCACACACAGAGTTGTGTCATTAGGCTGAGATGAGATAGGTGTCTGGCCTTACCCGCTATCATCAGACAAAGATGTTATTATTTCACCAGCCGGTGGCTGTCTCCCACGGCCACAAAAGCTCATTACGATTGATAACTGATAGCATCGTTTAATCATGACTGGACAAAGGCCACGGCCATCCCAACAAGTCCCCCGATTGAATTAATGGTATTCATTAAGCCCCAATGAGAGCCGTTACTGATGCCACGACCTTATCCTGCCACTTCATCTTCTCGTGGATTGACTGAGGTAAAATAAAGGCACAGGGAGAGAAAGGGGATGGGAGAAAGAAAGAGACATTGAGATTAGGGGAAGATGAGAGAATAAGCCCTGAGAGAAGGCACAGAGAGAGAGAGAGAGAGAGAGAGAGAGAGAGAGAGAGAGAGTGTGAGTGAGAGAGAGCAGTGTGAAGTATGAGTGGTGTTCATCTCACTACCAGCAGGCTGACACACATTCCCATTGGGAGAATGGTGCCAGTATAGATTGTCCCAGTGCAGATTTGCATCAGCTTTGTAGTGGTTTGAGGATTCCTGGACTAATAGCCCTCCAATGACACATTTCATCAAGTCTTCAGGAACATATGTGAACAACATTACAGAGAAGGAGAAAATCACTTATTCCTCATTAATGGGACTAACCTAAGGCGTAATATCCACTCAGGGACCCAGACCTTGAGTTGGAGGACATCATCCAGCTGCCTCTTTAAAAGCAGCACTACAGTGAACGTGCCTGCCTTCACAATATGAATCATTTACAGCAGTGCTCCAACAGCTTGCTAACACGCTGCTGTGCTCTTGGATTCCCCTAAGCAACCCTGAACCTGCAACTCAGGAATACACAATGATGTTAACCCCTAAGGCCCATGCAGAGAAGCATGGTTATGTAGTTAAAGAAGCATTGCACTCTGTTCAACCCGTAGGGAGGGCTTAGTGTTGGGTCTGGGCTGAGTGCACTTGTCCTCTCCTGCAGGTCCTTTGGATTTGATTTAGGCTCAGCTGGATTGTACAGATGCACGACAACTTCTTTGGTGGTCTTGGCACACATGCTTTGTGATGGACTGAGACTTTTTGAGAAATTGAGGAGGAAAGAGAGAGATGTAGTCTCAGATGACCCTCTAATTTGGTAGGAATATTTGATGAAAGGTTGCAGTGAAATAAAATAAATCTGCTATTTGAAAATGAACTCACAGAAAATTAAAGGAAATTATGGTACTTTTAGAGGAAAAATTAATATCTCAGTTCTTTGGTGGACAAAATCATAATACCTCTACAAACTGAATAGTTAAAATAGCAGAAATATCCACTAATAATTTTCATGCAATGACCCACCTTCAAAAAAATTGATTAATTTTGGATATGGCCTCTTCATCTTCATTTCTCTGTTTACTTTTATACCAAAAGTAATGGTGGTTGTGAAGACACAGAAGGTTTTTGCTTCTGGCAGGATGAACAGGAGTAAATTTTACAACACCGATGATGTTTTTTGTAATGCAGACAGCAGTAAAACACAAATCGGAGGCAGTAGGGTTAGCCATGATTTATGAAATGAGCTTCTTTAATCATCCAGCGGTTCCATGCGGAGATTTGGGCTGAGGCCTCTTTAAAATAGTGTCCAGTGATCACTGCCCTCCTAAAAAATTATGATCTACCCACACAGACACACATTTACTGCCATCACAGCCACTGAAGAGATACACATGCACCTCACAAGCAAATACAGCTGCATTTGCTGTGGTGCATACAGCTCCCAGGCTGTGCTTTCACACTGAATACACTGGGTTAATCAACTGAACGTGAAACACTGTGCAGTATGGCGCCCTCTATTAAACACTGCTTTGCTTAAATGGTTGTATTTTCTCTTTCTTAGTCTACATGTAAAATAGAGCTTCACTGCAACAACAGTCTCGAGATCTTGTTTCAGATGGCTCAATCTTGTTTTTCTTATCCAAGGAAAATAATCTTATCAAGCAACATCTGCACAAAATTATTCAGTTGCTTTCTACATAATCAGTGTTAAAATGTTGTAGTTATTCAGTCCCTTTTAGAAAATTTTACATGGCTTATTCATTATGAGAAAGTCAGATAGTTTGTTATTTGGTTTCTCTTATTTCAAGAGTTAGACCAATCTTAATAAGTATGTTTGTCTGTTATGAAATTCTGGAAGTCTTAGTTACTTAAAACAAACACTTGGAAATTTCTAGAAAAATGGCAGAAAGATGGTTGTCAGTAAGCAGTTTCTCCTTTACACACCAACTACCAGTGTCATCTGCAATAGTGAAAAGATGACTCTGGGATGCTTGGCTGCTGGATATAAAACATGAAAATTTGGGGACTTCAAACTTTTGAATGCTACTGTATGTAATATAGATTGACAGATAAATTCCAAATCTTGTAGATTTAGTAACATATTTCATATTGTTGTACACTATGATATTTATCATTGTTACAAGTGTGTGTGTGTATGTGTACACTAAGCAGCCCTTCCCCAAGCCAAATGAAGCAATATAGCTGCCTAATGCATGTTTGGCAAACACACAGCTTCTCTTTTCATTTAGTCCCAGCTCAGTCAGTAATTACACAGAGGGATAGCTATCAGTGTAGGGCTTATTGTACATGGCTTTTGTAGGTCATCTGCAGTGAAACAGCGGAGGCAGAGAAAGAGTTGTGTGTAAAACTTTCAGGATATCACATTTGCAAGCAGCAGTAGGAAGCTACACAAGGAAAATTAACATCCATGAGCCCTGTGGAAGAGCTAAATGTGTTTTTAATTATCATCTAGGTTGTCGCTAATAAATAAATATGCTTGGAAAAATTGCAGTCATCACTGAATACAATTTTCTTGCATTTCATAATTAAGTTTTCGCTTTAAATATACACAGTATATATGTGCATGTGTGCATACAAAGGTTAATCAGAGAAACCAGGGTTTGAAAAGGTTCACAGGTCAGATTACTTGATTCTTCCTCTTGCTTTCCTCTCTCCTTTTTCACCTCCTCCACAGTGACTGGGTAAGACAGCCATGGATCATCTGTGAGCCTATTAATTAGTCCAATCACTAGCAACCAGGCCTGCGTTATCACTGCAAGCACGACAGTCTTTCAGAGCTGAAATTAAACCATGCACACTACTGTTTCAGTGCCAAGGGGAGTAGAGATTTAGCTTCACTGGCACCACGTGTGGATAAATCACCACACTAAGCAGCCTGTAGTGGTGCCACGGCAAAAAAAAAAAAAAAAANAAAAAAAAAAAAAAAAAGCAGAGGGGGGAAATAAAATATGCTTCTGTTTATGACAAAAAACCCATTATATATGATGACAAACTAGTGATGAACTTCTGCAGCTTCAAAAGATGAAAATGTCGATCAGAATAAGAGTAGTAAGAGAAGAAAATAAAGAAAAGACTAAAGAGTGTGAGTAGCAGAAAAGAAGGGAGGTGCCAGACAGCACTCCAACAAGTCAAGGTCTCCTTTTATTGAAGGAGAAAGACGAATGGCAAAAAAATGTGAGAATTAAGTGACAGAGCGAATGCGAGACAGGGAGAGAGCACAGGAACAGAGGCAGTGACTGAAAGTGTGTTCATCTGAGTGTGAGTGTGACACGCATGTTGGTTTGTGTGTGTGTGTGTGCCTGTGTATATGCATGTAAGTGTTTGGCCCAGGCTTGTAGAGTTGTAGTCGTGGGAGTGTTATGACAGCGTTTCCCAGCTTAGACCTGTTTACTCCCCTTAAAATGCAG
Source organism: Lucifuga dentata (assembly GCA_014773175.1). NCBI lineage: Eukaryota > Metazoa > Chordata > Actinopteri > Ophidiiformes > Bythitidae > Lucifuga > Lucifuga dentata. The sequence continues at coordinate 26,595 of VXCM01000836.1, forward strand.
ATGTTGGTAATAAATCCTGTGTTTGCTCATTTATTTGGGGGGGACTGCACCTTGCTTTATTAAACCCATCTATCACTCAGGGCTCCTGAATCAATGGGATGCGGAGGAAAGCAGTGTCAGCACAGAGGCACGCAGGGAGAATACCAGCAGCCTGTGCAAGACTGGGGAGAGAAGCACTGAAGCAAGAATAGATCAAAGCACCTGTCACACGTTGTGAATGCATGGTGACAGAGTTCAGTTTCATGAGTGTATTAATATAAAAACAAAGTTTTAATAAATTATATGGATGCCATACTTTACAGGATCTGTGTGGTATCTTTTTCAGAGCAGTGTAGATAAGAAATCTAGTTTAAATGCCACACAAGTGAGGAGAAAACTCAGTTACTGCATGCTGCCTCAATCAGATGAAACATGTAAACAAAAAGCTAAATGCAGCGGTAATTAATTACACTCAAGCTGCACTTAGTATTCAAATATGCAATGCAATCCCGGATGGGGCTCATCTAAGAGAACCAGGGGTGAACTGCTTCAAACCCGGCCCATCTGGAGCCTACTTCCCTGGGATTCGCTCTCCTGTGGTAAAGAGGGCCACATCAACCTCTTTTCCACAGCTGCCACATCCAACATCCTGCCTGCCAGGCACTTGTTAAATAAGTCTGTCTCAGTCTGTGGACCTGAGCAAAAGGAATAGGTAAGAGATCTCACCCAGCAGGAAGATGAGAGGAGAGAAGAAAGTTGGAGAGCAAACTGAGAGTGGAAGGGGGTAAATGTGCAGCAGAGAAAATATGAGTCTGTGGTGACAGATGAGAAAAGGTGGATTGCTATGCAAACGGACATCAAAGGCTCCAGGCTGGCTTGTCCTTTTTTTGGGGTTGCTGATAAATGCTGAATAGAGTGATGCAACCTCTTCTCGGAGTAGAGGGAACAACACGACCTGTTAGGTGCCGAGAAAAGTAGAACTTTCTTAAGGAAGTTGGAAAAGCTTCCCTCCATCATTCTTCCTGATCAGAGGTTGAAGCTGTTCATCGTAGTCAAATGATTTTGAAAGTAAAGGGAACACCTTTAGTGAGGAATCAACCAAAAGGAAAGATCACCAAACTCTGCAGCTCCACAGAAGTCTTTTAACTCATTGTTTTGGTTTTATAGAAAAATCATATGTGTATCACTCACAAATAGGCCAAATAGGTGAGTCTTAGAATGTTTCCACACCTGAGCAGTTTGGTCAAGTTCAATCGAACTAGGGTTTGTTCCCCCACTGAAACAAGGTTCTTGCATAATCCAAAGACCAAGGAAGAAAGACAAAAGTTTGAGCCATTAGAAAACTGCTCCTTGGAGGCCCACTCACAAAAGAAATTTGCTTAATAGAAATTTATCTTTAATGTTGTTGGAACTCTGGAGTTACACATCAGAAATAATGCTTTCTAGGGTTATTTTGGGAGTATACCAAGGCACTGTTTGTTCACATTAGCTGTAACGGCTTACGTCGACTTATGTCTTCTGCTTTATTTGTGGCCAAAAATCCACTAATGCAGCTTAAGTACAGTACTTTATTAAATTTACTTACTTACCATTTCAACATACAGCAATCTGTCACTGATTTATATATTTGTCCACCTGAGTCTGATTGTTGATGAAACAAGAATAAGACCTTGCTACACATCCCATCCCTACACTAGCATGTCTCCATCTTTTCTGCAGAGAATCAGGTGGTTATTAGTAAAATGCAGCTACTGCTGAGAAAATGTGGGAGGAGGAACCAGTGGAGATGAGCACACTGTTAGTGCAATCAGGCATGGCTGTGGACATCTATCAGATCTAACAGGAAAACTCTAGGGCACGTTGCACCAGCCAAACACTCAGGGAGTCTGGGAGGCCTTGTCTCTATTTATTTAAGGGTCAACACCCACACGAGACAACCTCACTAGAAGGTCAGTGCACACATCACTCCTGTGACTCTCATATAATCATTAATCACCTCCCTATTTCTAGCCTGTCATTGGCAAGTCAGGCAAATGCTGCAAGCTAATTGCAGGTAATGTCAGTAAAGTCCAAAGTCAAACAGAGTCAAGCAACAAACTGAATAATGAATGTGGTGTGAAAGAAACATGACAGCTCACAAGATGTTTTCTAATGGCTTTGTACAAGCATTTGGTAAACATTCACACAAACAAACTGCTGTTATCTAATACTTCCACTTATTCATTTGTGTTCCAGCACATTCAAGAATGGGCTTGTGAGTGATGTTGTTAAGTGACTAAAACAAACATTTTGAGAAGAGTGACAAAAGCACTAATTTCAAAATTTCAAAGACCTTTACTGGGCGGGATCATCTTAAGGTGCCATTACGCTCATGCATAAATCATGCAATCACCATCAATGCATATTCAGAAGGGCGGCATTGCTCTGCTTCTCTATGGGATATTAGAGGGAGCCTGGACTGTGACAAAACCCAGCTGATTATAATGAGCTTCTTTGTGGCTTCCTGCACTGACAAAACAAGCCTAAATTAATCCTGATACCACCCTCCTACTGCGGCAAGGAAACCTAAAACTTCCATCGGCACTCCCTGTTGTAATTTGGACTCTGAGACAGAGAAGATGCAAAGTGATTTATGCTCCAAAATGCTTTAATTTGACTCATTCATAGGAAATGGGTGAAAGAATATGTTTTCAATAATTGGCTTGCCTTTATGAAACATGACTCAAATGGTTGCAGTTTGTTTGTTGCACCATCTGGAGTGAAAGGCATTAGATAAGTGAGAGAAATGAGGGAATAAACAGCAGTCAGATATACACACTGAGCCCTACAGCTGGTGGTCACAGGAAGCTGTGTGTGTGTGTGTGTGTGTGTGTGTGTGTGTGTGTGTGTGTGTGTGTGTGTGTGTTTATTTTTAGATTTTTTGCACATCTTTAATAGCCTGCATTGATCTAATTACACCGAAGTGAGGCTCATATCTCAGCTGTAACTTTCATCTCTGACGCAAGTTTTTATCTTGTGTGTTGCATTTGTCTGAACCATGCTGGTCTGGATGTTATCTGTATCAATGTCCCATTTATTTATTAAAAACTCTGCTGCAAGGATCAACATCCGCATGAAGTCCGCTGACCACATCACACCCATCGTCATCCAGCTCCACTGGCTTCCCGTTCACCAACGGATTCACTCCAAAATTCTACTGCTGACCTTCAAAGCCCTCCATAACCTGGCTCCTCCATACCTCTCAGAACTTCTCCATCCCATTCTCTACAGTCCTCCTCTGCTGCCCTACTGTCTGTTCCAGCCTTTAAACTCACCACCATGGATGCCAGAGCTTTCAGCTGCTCTGCACCCAGACTCTGGAACTCACTTCCACTACACATCTGTCAGCTGCACTCCATCACACACTTCAAATCACAGACTAAAACACACCTGTTTAAATTGGCTTACTCATTATAATTACATTAATCATGGCATTCTATCCATACTGTATCTATCCATACTGCATAGTTTATCTTAATTTTGACTTGATGGTGTTTTAATTATATGTTGTTTTGTGTTTTGTATTTGAATCCTTTGCTGTTTTATTCCTTCTAATGTATTGTACGGTGTCCTTGGGTGTTTTGAAAATGGAACTGAAAGGTGCCAACAAATAAATTTTTTTATTATTATTATTATTATGACATGTTACAATTGGGATTCAGTTATATGACCTTTTTTGCAAATAAAACCAAAGTGTGCTCCATTATATAATGCAAGTACCTAAAAGTAACCTGCCGAGTACAACTTCAATATGAAAAATCATGACAAGGCAAAAAAAATAGTTAAAACAGTGGCATGTTCTTTAAAGTTTTTCCATCTTTTTTTTTTTTTTTTTTTTTTTTAGCTCTGTCCAGGAATTATTATTTTTGCCAAATATGGCATCTTATCAGCTTAGCCAGAAGTTAGGTTGTCCCTGTGGTCAAAGATTTCTGATTCTGTGACAGGGAGCTAAGGACATGCCTCATCAGACTCTTTAGTCACACTAAAGGATGATGCTCACATCTTTTATGTCTGACTGATACTTGCCTCATGATTCCATTACCTGAAGTGCCAGAGGGCCGGTGGAACAGGAGCCATCCACACAGGATGCCAGGAAGCAAGAGAAAGAGAGGAGCAGATGAAGGTAGCATAGGTACTCAGTAGGCTCAGAGAACAGGGATATATCAAAAAAAAAAAAANAAAAAAAAAAAAAGTCTTGAATGTCTCCTTCCCTGGCAAACATGCTTGGGTTGGGTAGATTTCATTCCAGCCAATGCCTCTAGGATATATTGGCTCTTCTCATTTTAAGGCTCATCTTCACATTTTTGCATGTTCAACATTTTATGATAATAGAGAAATTGGGTCAAACTAGTACTCACATATTCCAGTCACATAATTTCAATGGATTGAGAGGGAACTTTCAATGGAGAGGGAACTTCTTTGCATCATATTTTCAGGTGGAAATATATTCTGTATTTTCAATTTAGTGAGTGAAGTTTAGAGACTGACTGAAGGAGTTTGTGTATGACTGTGAGTATGAGGGAATGGAAAAGAGGGGAATCACTTCTAAGGCCCATTGCTTCAAGGTCATCAAATGGAAAATATCACAACTGCAATGTACCACTATAATAAAAATTAGTGGAATATACACAACCTACAGGTTTAATATGAGAACAGGGATGTCCCAAAGTAATTTACCCAGAATGACCTAGCTCATTAATAATGTGCAAAGGCCATAAAATGGCAAAAAAAAAAACTTTTAACAGCTTTACCTTGCCTTACACAAACTATCTCAAGAGATGTGACATTACAGGAAAAAATCATATAGAAACAGCAGCTACTAGAGTGGTATAAGCCATAATAAACCTGCTGACTCCAGTAAATATGACTCCCATCTCAGCATGCAGTTTAGCTTGTGCTGAATGGCGCTGAACTGTATGTACTGCACTGACTTTGTCAAGGAACCAAGTAACCATGCTTATCAGAACAGAATCGTCTTTCAAAAAATGCAGCACTTTTACTTTGACAAAGATTTCCCAGGCAGGCTAACAGGCAACAAAAAAAATGAGTGGATGTGTATGAAAGGGGGAGAGGAATGACAACGAAAGAAGAGAGGGGGGAGTGAAGTGAAAGCAGAGGCAGCAGGACTGAGCCATTCTAATGGAGTGAAGACTATAGGCAGCTATTTGGATGCCACCCAGACACCTGGAGCCGTTATCAGGTTGTGGAGAGTGGAGCTTTCATAGGTTTCTGAATGGGAAACTGGCGCTCAGCACTAACAGACATTTCAAGGCTCTTTTTGTCTGATGATGGTGGCGTTTTAAAGCAGGTCAAGCTGACAGGGCAGCTAGCAGGACCCCTATGCCCTGCTCCACTTTGAGGAAATCTGACTGAGGGAGCAGACGACTGGACTGTCTGAATATCAGACCTATTTGGGATCCACATTACACACACCAAGAGACAGAACTGCATGTTCATGCACTGATAAACCTGCAAACATACACATATATAGTCAGAGTGACAGTCTCTCTAATATGTCAAAGGCTTTTGAAGAAAAACTGTTCTTATAATGAAAAAAGCACATCACAACAGTTGATATAGCAATATAAAACACAGTTCCTCTGGATGAAAAAAATAAAACCCCACTAACCTTTCAGCAAATGATTTTCAAATTTATTTAATGGGTCTTGAGAGTTTTATGAGTACAACTGGTTGGAGGTTTTTTTTTCAATCTTTAGAGGAGTGCTTAATCATTCCATAGAAGTTAACTCATACAAATAAAAAGTGAAGATGTAATGTTTTCTCATGGCAACTAAGGCATCAATGAAAAAGAAGTCTGCAACTACAATGATTTCAAGTAAAAGGGAATGGACACAATGAAAGACTAGCAGGTATTCATTTAAAGGGTAGCTGGTGTTCAGTAACGGTGTGGTGAAATCTTTGCCTTGGTAGGCAGTGACCTATCAATGTGGCATCTGACTACATTCAATTAACAAAGCAGCCCAAGTTCATATTACGCATGGATAATAAACAATAAACGCCTTTGTGTGGGAACAGGTGGGAGGGTGAGAGAGAAATAAATCTTGGTGCCAGTGAGCCAGTAAATAGAAAACAGTTTTTTCACTGCTAGAAAATATGCGCAAAAACACAATGACAGCCACACACAATCAGAAACTGGTGATGCCGCACCATGGATAAAGAGAAAAAAGAGAAAGAGATCTTTCTGTTTCTTTTATCGGTGCCAGCACGCCGAATCGCCGATAAGTAGAAAACAGCTTATCCACTCCTACAAAATGCACAAAAGCCACACACACAGTGCACCAGTAGCCAGCGCGCAGTAGCCTAACATCAGACAACATACACAAATCCAATAAAAGGATTTTCAAAAGCGATACATATATTTGTTTTAAAGGGATAACTTACTTTATTTGTTGACGAAGCCCATGCGCCTATCCCTCAGGACAAAGATGTCAAAGACTTTGTTGTAAAAGTCCTCCTTGTTAGGTCCATTCCTCAGTTTCAAGTTTCTCCTTTTCAGTGGAAATACAGTAAGAGCCAAGGACGAAAGTCTGTTTTGTTCCATTCTGTTATGGCTGTATGTCTTTATGCGCTTTAGCGCTGAAAAGGTCCTTTTGAAAAGAGTAGGCATGGAAAACAAAAAAGCTTGCTAGCTGGTTGCAGCCACGTAGCTAGTCCTTCTGCTGGTACCACTCTGTTTGAAAAGTTCTTGTAATCTTTTGCCCCTTCCGCTGGGTAAGATCCTGCAGGTCGGTTTCCCATTAGCGATCGCAACTCTTTTTTCTTCATAAGACAATGCTGAAAAGCTGTTTAAGTAAATATCCATGTTGACTGCCGCCATTGGGCTATCAGCGCTACTAGCGCGACGCTAGCAGGTGCTAGTGGGAAGCCGGCGCGTAGCGTGAGGGAGTGTATGTCACGTGACATGAGGCAAGGTTGGTCTGCCTCATCGTTGATCATTGAACACAGTGTGAGAACCGAGTACGCATGCGCGAATCTACGTAAACGTTGGCCTTTGCGCTAAGCCCGCAGACAGAGGCACAGAGAGCCTCTACCTCAGCGCCCATGGCGTTGAACGTGGTGCATTCAGGGCCGGCAGTTTTTCGGAGCTACCAGTTGCAAAAGAAGCATATACTTTCAAAACAACTATTCTGATTCATTTATTGTATGTGTAAGCCTGAGATAAATTATGGATAATGAAATTTTAAAATAAAATTAATAAAATTATGGATATGAAGAAATTATCAATAAATACAACTATCATGCAATCTCAACATTTCTTTTTATTTTTGGTGACTGAGGCACTGCCTACCCTGACTGCACGTAACTGCTGGTGTTCTAGCTGAGTGGAGCTAGAAGGAAAAGTCGGAGGAGGAAGAGGAGGTGGGGGTGGTTTTTCCACTGAACATTAGTCCTTGGTTCTGTCAGTCAGTGCTGATCCAGCCTTTTTGTTTCCAAGCTGATGCCTCTGCCGTTCCTTCTGAAATGCTAATATGGCAACTTAGTGAGCCAGCCGTCAGCCGTTTGCAGCCTCCGCCTCACATCTCTATATCTCCTGGATACGATCACTCTTTTTGTTTCTCTCACCCTGTTCAGTCTATCTGTCTTCTTATGAACAGCAAAGGCAGAGTTTAGTGTCAGCTTATGTAAAATATCTGTACGTTCAAGGAAAGGTCAAAGGTCGTGTAAATTTAGCATCCTCTGAGACAGGGAAAATATCACCCACATACTTTTAAACGCTCCTCTCAATCACATTTTGCCAACGCAGTGACCCGTCTTTGTACCTTTCTGAAAAGAGCCAATTTCAGGTAGCTTTATCTGCTTTGCATTTGGATGAAAGCTATAATTTAAGCTGTTTCTCAAAACTTCCTTTGACAGTTCATTTAGTGCCTGAATCTTCAGTGTGCTCACAAGAATTTGAGAGAGAAACTAGTGATTTCACAGTGTCAGCACTAGTGCCAAATTCATGACGCTCCATGATCCAGATACACACCAGCTTTTACATCTTACAAAAATCAAACTATTCATTTTTCCAAAGAGAAAGAATGAAAATGGACATGTTCACAATTAAAAGACCCTTACTACTCAACTCCAATTAATAAGAAGATGGATATAATCAAATAATACCAAATCTTGTTGCGGTGCTGCTGTATCTAAATGTCAGATCTGACTCACAGAGGAATTTACAAAGTGACGCTTGACATTAAGATTACAGTGTGCTGCATCCGCACTCCACTGACTCTGCTCCGAGTCACTCCCAGTATCTATTCTAATAAGGAGCAGAGTTAATCGAGAGCATAGACCAACACAGCTTCCTCCTGGGAGCAGCCAAGCAGCTCTGCTGATTGTGGCTCTGACATCCAGAGAGCATTAAGCACAGGGCTACTGCTGCCCAGGCTGAGGCTCAGTGAGCCATGACGGTGTCATTTCTTTTAATAGGGCTTCTTTTTGTCTCTCTTTTTCTCTTTCTCTCTCTCTTTCATTCATTCTCTCCCCCCAACTTTCCACATGCATGTATCCCACTCTGTCTCTCTTCTTCTTCCTAGGTTGCTTCTTCCCTCTTGCACCGTCAACCGTGAACCTTTCCCATCCTCTGTCTCCCTCAAAACATCCGCTCCTCTTATTCCTAGCTCTCACTTCCTTTCTTTCTTTAATCCCACAGCTCGTCCGCCTATTTAAAATGCAAGACAGGGGGATGCAGTTGTTGCTGAGAACCCCAACGGCGTGTGGGGAACTCTAATTGGTTTGCTTAACCTTCAGAGCACAATGAGCAAGCTATAATGAAGGCTCATGATTCATGGCCAGGTAATAAAGCTGAAGAGGACCGTTTACCCACCAGCACACACACACATGTAGCTTAAGACGCTCCAAGTAACACACAGCTGCACATGGGACTTAACACAACATTGGAAGTATGCTGTCAGACAGGCGTATGGTCTCTAATAAACCCCCAAGCCTTTCTATATACTGTAGAAAAGCATTCCTTCTTGGCAAGTGATTTTGATCAAAAACATACAACCAACATGGTGACCAGGTGTGGCTAATTTAACTGTTACATGCCAGGAGGGAAAATTATCAGGGTATGTGACAGTTGACAACATAATATAAAAGTTTTCAGGTTAGAAACTCTCCCTCAATGCAAGGCTGGTCTGCTTGTGGACAGCATACCTTTGTAAATATACGTTAAATTACTCACAGCAGCCCGAAGCTGTGTGCAAACTGTTGCATTTGCACCGCTGACAACATGACAATCCAGGAGCAACATATAGAGCTTGTACCTTGGAAAGGTGTTATGTGCGCTGAGGGAAACTTGTTAGCACTACAGAGCAACACATCACAGAATGCTGAATTAGCTTGCATGTGCATGTTGGTGTGTGTGTCTGTGTGTTTGTGTTGTGCATGTTTGATGAGGATTTTTAATGAAGTGCTGGGCTGCTGGTGGATATTGCTGTGTCAGGGCATAATCTGCCTTTTAAGGGTCTCTGAATAAGTTATGATATTTGGAGAGGTAATGAGATGGAGTGAAGGAGATTGAGGCGTAATGGAACTGATACCAGAAAGTGACAGTTTGAGAGGTTTGGGGTACATCTCAAGGTTAAAGTGAGACGTTCTGGTCAGAAACTTCCTCTTTTAAATTCTTTGAACAAATAAAATAAAATAAAATGCCTTCTCACTTCTTCTCACAGGTTGTGAGATAAATTTGGAAATTTGGGTTGGGGGTTTATTGAATAAACATTTAGCTCAGTGTCTCGTTGTCCAGAAACCCATTTTTTTTCCATCTAATATGCTCATATTTATATATTGACATATATTGATATATTTACATTGATCAAGCTGCATTCTCACAAGAAATTGTACATATAGGAAGAAAAACCAGCAACCTCATTTTTGAACAAACTAGGAGATGGGGGAATTACAACAAGACATGACATCATATTTGATAAAGATCCAGTCCATAGTATGAGCTAATGGCATTGCAACATGGGGTGGCTATTATGCTTCCACATGACTTTTGAGGATTCCAGATTTACTCTCTTTTTAGTGTCACCACAGACACACTGGAAGAGCGCAGATGAGCTAGCTTAGCTGCAATGAATTATGGTAATTGTAGTTCACTGACAGGCTCTCAGGGCTTCACGGCATTAAATCCTGATGCTACCAGGTGTCACCGCATGAAGGCCAAAACTTTAAAAATAAGACAGTTTGTGGGAGGAACATTTTTTTTCTTCCTTTATTGATGTAGTATTGCTCATGACAACTGATAAGTATAAATAGATTATGGAAAACATAGCATTTTATTAGCCTGAATCATAAAGTAGGTTAAAGAACATATTCATTCACCACTCAGACTTTGTAGATTCACTATATTTGCTCAATTCATATTCTTCTGTTGTGTATGAATAATGGTAGAATATCTTCACTTGGCTTTAAAAACGCAAGCTTTAACAACAGCGAGCAGGTGCTTTGACCAGGAAAAGCCGGATTGACCAGTGTTTGATCTTTTGCCTCTTTTGCCCATCTGGTCCTCTTTGTGGTTTAAATCACAGATCAGGCTGGTAGATATGAGCCTGTGTGTGTGTGTGTGTGTGTGTGTGTGTGTTTATGTACTTCACTGACATCACATCACACTGATGTTTGTCCATATCTGTTGCTGCCATTTAAAGTCACCTTTGAGGTCGCCTGGTGCAGCATTACTGCTTGTCTTTGTTTTGGGGGACATTGGTCAGAATAACAGAGGATTTGCTCTGAAATGAACTAGTAATTTCAGGTGATTGAACCCTTGCTGCTCCTGTATGGGCAGTTTGATATGTTGCTCTCATGGTGCGCTGCAAACAACTTCTTTTGTAAGTTGTTTGCCTTTCCTCTGGTGAACACAACAGCAATTACTTTCAGCGGTTGGCCTTTTCACACCCCCCATTCACTTTTTTTTTTTTTTTTTTTTTTGAGGCTGTCCATTCAGCTGTTTGGAGGAAAGGTGATTGTATTGTTTGATCAAAGCCATTTCCCAGTGAGAGTGCTCAAGCTATTCATCTTGAGTTCAGGTGAATGCATCCCATGAGGGAAAAAATATGAACACTGAACCTGGCAAACAGATATTTTTCTTCCCAGTGACGATTTTTCTGGGATCTAAGCTGAGAATTGAGGAAGACAGAAAAAAGAATTGTGACAAAATGCATGACTGGAGTATATAAATGGACTAAGGTTACTGGTTCCCAAATAGGAAATGGAAAAGGCTATTGAATTAGAGTGTTAGATTATATTAGAATGATATCAGCAAGGATTCAGACGTCAACTCCACTGCAAAATGTTCAGTTCATTTCAACCTATAGTAAAAATATAAGCAACTGGAAAAATGAAGGAAAAAAAAAGAAGTGTAGTAAACAAACTGAGTATCAGAGGGAGAGGGTGAAGGGCAGATTACTTTGGGGTTTACCTCAAGTACCTCTTGATCATACTTTTGGTCTGGCTTGAAAGTTTTGATTTGGGAAGGACTGTTTATTGAACTTGGCAGAAGTTATGCTCTCTGAGGTGGCAGCCTCGTATGAGCCACAGAAACAAGCGTGGAAACCATCCAGGGCACTGTAAAAATCATCCTGGCACATATAAAGGCTCATATAAACATGCATCTCACTCATATTTCACCTCTTTATTGGAATCTGGTACATAACATCCACGATACAAGTGTCTGCAAGAACATATTCCAGGTTTTCTCTTTATCACTGTACCTGCTTCAGGCTATGGAGCAATTTGATACCTAAAAGTCCAACAATCCTCTAATGATAGAATAGGCAGCAAAATAGAAAAATCAAGTTGGATAATGGTTTAAAGTATGTTACAAATTATTTCCGGTGACATTTTCTTTCACTGTCATTGTCTAATTTTAAATAAAATTGCAAGACACCGCCAGAGAAAGTCAATAAATCTGGGGATTTCTTTTAGAAAAAATGTATATTGTTAACTAGCCACATGCTAACAAGAGTGATATTAGTGACTTAAATGCAATAATAATTAAAGTACTATACCAGTAAACAAGTTGAATTATTTGTTGAGGTTTTTATGACTTTGTTTTTATGATGATGAATATCATCAACACTTCTGGCCTCTCTGGAAGCTGCTTCTCTCATATTTATATTTATCATAACCATAGTGGCTGAATCAGATTAACTAACAGGCATGTTAACACATTGTTAATTTATAATTAATCATTAGTTAATTAAGCAGTAAGAAGAGAACAATTATGTAAAGAACAATTTTATAAATATAAGCTTTACATAGCTGATCTGTCAGAATAGCAGTAGTGTTGCATTCCTCTGGGTTTCCTCTGTTTACTGCATGGCTTTCAGCTCCTCTGCTTTTCATTAATAAATACAATTACAGAACCATGTCTCCACTGATGGTGCTGCATTGTAACCGACAAGGTTACTCACAGAGGAGCACGGCTCAGCCTGAGGCAATGTGCCAAAATACAGCCTTTACTGCAAAACATCACTGTTTAATAAATTAGTTTAAACAGTGTAAACTTGTCAGAGGGAAAATGTTTTTAAAGAGAAGCACTTTCGTAGTAGTGCATTTAAAGTTCAAGTGACAAAGCAAAGTTCAAACATGACATTTTTGCACTTCTTTCCAGTGAAGAGGAACCTAACGCTCCAAATGGCTTATTATTGCATAATCTTAAAACTGTTATACTGGATACTGAATATATGCAGTGTAATATTATGTAGTTGATATGAGAGCAAATACACACACAAAAGCTTTTGCATGCTAAAAAGGCTCCTAAAGAGCACCGATTCAGTGTGGAATTTAAAAAAAACAAACAGTTTTACACCAAGATCGTACCAGTGATTTTGTATGTTTCAGCCCAATAACTACTACACACATACATATTATGTTACTGATAACCCATTTCCAAAATATAAAACCGTGCTTTAGTTTTTCTATTATTTTGCCAAATCTCTTAATCTTTTAAAATCAAATGTTCAGGTGATACACCCACCTTAAAATTCANTATTTTGCCAAATCTCTTAATCTTTTAAAATCAAATGTTCAGGTGATACACCCACCTTAAAATTCAGTGTTTCACCCGCTAACATGCATGTTCTGATGCAGAGGGTACAGAGGCTGTCATTTTCAATTTCTTTGTAAAAATCATCTTCTCCTCAATTGGACTATATTCCCTGGCAGAGACATGCATCATCTCCTGTGAAGTGGACTGGTTAAATAAAGTTACTTCGACACACACACAAAAAAAAACCCTTAATAGACATAGTGCTCGCTGTGATGGATTATCTATTACAATTGCATTTCAAGTCTCTACAAGTTGATTTTAATAGTATACTAAAATGAACTGAAATCAACAGCAGTTTGGAATGTAGGGAAAAAAAAACTCAAAACTTTACCACTAAAGTAGTATGTTTTGGAAAATGGAACATGTATACAAGTTGGGCTCAAACGTGCAAAATCACTGATACTATCCTTTAAAGGTAGAAAGGACAAATACAGGCAGGGAGGTTTCCAGTCTTGATAAGGACTTTATAAGACAGACGCCAACAATGAGAGCAAATTTGTCACTGTAGAGTAAAATGGGAGAAAGGTTTAATTTGCAGGAGATTTATATGTGAAGAATCAAATGCCGCAGCATATCAATTAGCCAAGGTTACACCTTCACAATGCAGAAAGAATGATTCCTGAGAAGGCAATTTTATTGAGTTGAGGGGTCTGAAACAAGTCATTGTATGTAATTCTATTAGCCTGTTACCTATAAATCACTTTAGCTCATATTTTATTGCTTGTAATGGCAATGGAGATTTACTTTTACTTTGTTCTTTTTCATCAGTAGGTTGAAGAAAAATAAACAAACCTATGGGATAAAAGCAGGTAGTGCCCCTGACCAAGCAGCCATCATCTTTGTTGATGCCATAAGTATTCATACAGCAGCCTGCCTCTCAACTCTCTATGGTAAAATATGAGTGCCTATTCCTTCTGAAAAACTGTATCATCTGGCAGTGAAAGCCTCTAAATCTTGTTATAAGCTCAATGAGGATAGAGCATACCATTTATGAACAGTGCATTGAAGCCCAGGGATGTTATAAGAATTATTCCTGGTCTTTCCAATGCCAGAAACAATCATGACAATACTGGTTTAATTGCCACAGATGTTAAAGTTGTGTTCTTGAGTTCTGCTCACATATGGAAGTGACTCAAACAATGGTGCTGTGTTCAGTCTGACCTTTACCTTAGGGCGAGCTGACCTCCACAAACACGACCAAACAATGACAGATGAATTAGCACCAAAACGAAATTTGATAGAATAAACAGCCTGGAGCGATTTCTCAAACAGACTGACTCAAAAACATTAGAAAAAGCAAATAGATGAAATAACAGCAAATGGAATCACTAACTATTCTAGGCATGTATTATAATCTGTCTGCTTCTCAAAGTCATTGTGCTGGCAGCTTGGATGAAAACCGTAGCAAACATGCTTAGGCTGAGCCCTCAGTCACAGGCCATATAAGAGTTACTTTGAATGTCTTTCTCTCTTCGATTTCAGTGTCTCACACTTAAACAATGGAGAAATGGCTTTCCAGAGAAACAGGAGGGTGTTAAATTGAGATCAATGGAAAAGAGATAACAGAATATAAACCTACATGCAGAATAAATAGAATGGGATGTTATTTAAATTATATTACCCTATCAACCTGAACTGTTTTATGGTCTAAGTTTAAGCTAAACAGGACACTGGTATATAGTGTTATTGATTTATGGCTTGGCAATGCTGCCCTTCAGTGGCAGCTGACTAGAATCACTTTGAGTAGAAATAAAGAAACAGATAATGTTCTGTAGAAATGGACCGTGAAGCAGTGGCTTTATGAACAGAATCACCGCCAGCAAATACAGTAACAGATTCACACCAACTTACAATAATCAACTTTGCACAATGATAAATTACTGGACCTTTTTCTGATCTTCAAATGTCATTCTTCTCCATTATCGTTTTACCACAATACAAAGAGAAACGTAGTAATTACTCACTGTCTGTCAGTGTAAGCTCACATCACGAACGAGTGTACCTTTCTGTAGGTCAAACGCACACAAATGTCATCTTGTGTCCTAAAGAAATAAAGATAGATGTTTTGTGGCACTTGTGTGAAAACTAATCCAAACAGGTGATCCATCAAGTCCCAAGTTTCAGCCCTGCTTAGTGTGCCGGTTTCATCATCCACGGCTCAAGCACAGACAGATCCACAGACTACCTCTGGTTCCTTGCTTCAGGGATCAAAGTGAAAAGAATAAAACTAAGGTTGGCTTTGAGTTTCGAAAACTCAAATGTCACATTCAATCTGGTTAAAGCATTGTCATCAGCTGGCTTTTGGGTAACAAAACATATCAAATTATTTCCCATGTTCTGCAGTGTGTGACGTGTTTAGAGTATCTGATGGTGCTGTACACAGAGCAGCAGTCTGTCAGTGTAACATTGACTTTTTCCTGGACTGTTATCACAACATTAAGCCTGGATCCACATGCAATTAGATATAATGATATCTGTAATGCTTTTCATTTCTGGGGTGTTATGATTAAATCATCACACTCTGGTCCTTTTGTAATAACAATGTTGTGAAATATTTACTTCAGTTTTGAAGTTTTATTCTCAGTTCTTCATTTCACAAGCAGGCCAGTAGATTGCAAACAGGACAAACAGTCCCTGCGCCAAGGCGCTTGTGCCACCCACATAACAAAGCAAAGTTCCAAACAAAGCGTGCACCAATGAAAAATAGCATGCCAAAAGCCCTAAAACACATATATAAACAAAATACATCAATGACTACCCCTTTTCTTAACACTTGTATACACGAGTTTAAAGGACCACACCAGTGATTTTGCATGTTTACGCCCAATAAATACAACCTGCATACGTTACATTACTGCCAACCATTTCCCAAATCATAGTACCGGAGTGGTAACTATACGAATTGTTTTTACTGCCTTCCAGACTGCCATTATTCAATTTATTCCAGTACATTAATAAAGTTAACTTGACTTAAAATGTGCTTGAGATAAGCAGTCCATCACAGTGAACACGACGTTGATTACATTTTTTGTTTAAGTTATTTATTTTAACAATCAAACAAGAAAATGTATGCCTCCTACGGGGAATATATAGTTCTAGGAGAAGATGGCTTTTACCAAGAAATTATGACCACCCATGCTACAATCATGTATAAATGTTAGCAGGAGAAACATTATAATTAAGGTGGGTGTATCACCTGATATTTGACTTTGAAAGATAAAGGGATTTGGCAAAATAACACAAAAACTAAAATACGGTGTTATGTATTTGGAAATGGTAGCAACATAATTTATTAATAATAATAATAATAATAATAATAATAACTTTATTTATATAGCACTTTTCACAGACTGTAGTCACAAAGTGATAAAAGAAAATGAAGCATAAAATAAGAGGAGGTAAACATAATACCTTAAAACTACACAATAAAAATAGTACAAAATAACATTTGTAAAATAATGAAACAAAGCAAGAATAAAAACAAAACAAAACAGGATAAAACAATAAAATCAAAAACACATCATCCAAAAGCCTGCTTAAATAAATGAGTCTTCAGATGCTTTTTAAAAGTGTTTCTGCTGATCTTAACTCCAGTGGTAGAGCATTCCACAGTCGAGGTGCCACAGCCTGAAAGGCTCGGTCTCTTCTGGTTTTAAAAATATTTGTGAGGCACCATCAGCAATTTCTGACCTGATGATCTGAGGGATGATCATCAAGTCGTATGTGGGTAGCATTTATTGGGCTCAAATGTGCACAGTCACTGGTATGTGATTTAAAATTTGTGTAAAATGAAAGAAGATAGATAGATAGATAGATAGATAGATAGATAGATAGATAGATAGATAGATAATGTGTACCACCATNAGATAGATAGATAGATAGATAGATAGATAGATAGATAGATAGATAGATAGATAATGTGTACCACCATCATCATCATCATCTCGCGCACAGCTTGCAGTACTCGGTTTGTCCATTGGGTGTCGCTCAATTACTGCACCAGGTGGAACAAAACCACCAACCTCTGGCCTGGATTGTCTGTCTCGTAATTGTCTGGGACCAATCACAGTCCTCGTAGGCGGTTCTCCATTGTTACTACAGATACTCTCGGAGAAGTTTGCAGCGACCTGCTGCACCTATGAGTCTCTACGTTAATGAATAGCCGTGGCCCGAGACAAACGACTCGATTATGCCGAGATAAAGCGCATTTATCTCGTTCTCTGTCCGATGATGGCATGCGATGGTTCTTCTGGGGAGGATTTCCCGGACAAAGTGATGCCCAGAGCAGCTCCGTGCACGTGTAACAAGAAGTGCAGGAGTCGGAGCAGCAGTGTTGTCTTCCTGGGATTATTCCTGCTGTCGCTGTCTCTACACGCTGTCACACTCGTCTGCTATTTGGACCTGCGCTCTCAAGTCAAAAGGGAAATATTCCACCAGAAAAGAGACTCCATGTTGACACTGGGGGGGTCTGACCTGGCTGACCCGGCGGTGCTCTCACCCGCCCACCCGCGAGTGGACTCCGGCAGCCGCGGAGAGGGTCATGAGGTAACGAATCCACCCAAAACAGAATGATGAAAAAAGTGATGGGGAGTCCAGCTCAGGCATTGTTTTCATTCCTCACACGGAGGCTGTTCGTGTTCATTCACCTCCGTTCACTTCTCCTGTTGCCGTAGGACGGTGTCAGGTTTTCTGTCTGCCCTGTTATGGCATGTTTCTGGGCAACTTCATTCACAGTAGCCTGTCACGGCTTTTGCCAGCTCAGTTTCCAGACAAATATGTTTTGAATTAGCTTGTGCTCCCGTGTGCGTGAGTCAGCTTCTTGGACAAAGATGCACAAAGGTATAAGCTTTTAGTCTGTCACCTGGCCAAAGCCAGTTCAGGTAACCACAGCCAGGAGGCATTTCAAGTAAGTTATAGGTGTGATCCCAATTTTACCTATGCTTTCATGAAATCCCCTGCTCCTGGCTCATGCACTTCAAAAATCGCTTCATTTTAGGCTAATCTAAACCCATTTGAGCTAATTTGTCTTGTTTCCAGAGCTCTCCTCAAACAGAAACTGACTGGGTGATGCCGAAATCCTAGGCTCTGTGCCCAGCTGGATCTCAGAGAGGGGTCAGTCTGTGCTGGAGCAGGTGGACGGAAAATTAACTGGATCACCAGCAGGTGCAAAGCCCAAAGGCTGATGTAAATTCATCAGGACTTAGATGGGGCAGTTGGTACTTGGAGCCCAGCCAGCTTTGTCTCACATGTGTTTTCTTTTCTGGCAATGGGCTGATTGAATGTTCATTGTGTTGTCTGTGGCTTTGGCAACAGCCCCCCCACCCCACCCCACCTCCCTAATTTCATCAGTACAAAGGGACCAAGTGTAGATCTCAACTTTGCATCGCTTGCTCAATTAGCTCATGTCATTGGTTGTGTAATCTTTTTATAGAGAAAATGAGCCTCAGCGTGGGGCTTTGGCTGGACATTTGCTTGAACTTGCTAGTCACCCCGCAGAGCGATCTATTCAAGATGCAGGGACGATGTCAAACTCTAGAACCCACGTCCGTTCTTGACTATTTTCAGTATTGGTGATGTTTCCCTTTCACAAATGGGAAGCTAAGCCTTTTCATTTCTCTCACTGTGTTCTTTGCTAAGCTTGTTTTAGGTAGTGGTGGTTTCCCTGGTTGAACTGGAGTGTGATGGGCCTGGTATTCAACCCAGATGGTGATGCTTCATGAGGTGAAAGACTGTGGCCCAGCTGTAAATATTTAACAGGGCTGTGATGCTGTCCTTGCCAGATGTCTGCATTAAACAACTCTGATTACACATCCCACAGTTTACATAGTTGGAGAAACAGGAGCATGTGGCATTTGGACGTAGCGGCCGCACTTGTTAGCTTTTGAGACGTTTCCTTTGAAGAATTTTTTTTTTTGTTTATTAGCTTTTGTTTATTAGATTTTTCACACAAGTCAACATCAAAGACACGTCAGAAGCATAAGTGAGATTTGATGTGATATTCAGGTATACAGTCAAGTATAACTGAATAAGGGAAGTTCATCTAGAAAGCAAACAAAAGACAAACAGGTATAGCAACAAACAACCACACCACACAGACATACATCTGACAAGTCAGACATGAAACGTATAGGTTTGGCAATCCTATAGTTCCAGAGTGTCACGTTCATTTAAAAAGAAACACATCTCTGTTGATTTACTGTGAACAAACAGTCATATTCTGAGAAAAAAAAAACAAAAAACATTTTTTTGGCCTCTTATCAGCAAGAACAGCTTTCTTTGCCAAAATATAATTTGGCGATGCATGTCCTCACTGTCTTTTCACTACACTGAGGTCTTTGATATTTGTCATTGACATTCGATAAGCATGCAACCAATGAAACATCAAACCTTATTGTTTATAACAAATTATATTTTTAAAGAAAGGTTTATATTTTAAGAAATCAGTAGATAAACCAGACTGGGAAACAACAAAAGATTCAGTCTGTAAATATCTAACATGGAAAAAAAAAACCTTATGAATGCATGTGAAAGATTCAAAATTGCTGTTACATAGAGCAATTATATTATTAAGTTATTACTTAATACTTAAGAGCTTATAGTGTTATTTTTAACTTTTTTTTTTTTTTTTTTTNTTTTTTTTTTTTTTTTTTTTAACCACTTCAGCAACAAGCACTTATTTTCCAGCATTTTTTTACAGAAACAACTCGAGCAGTCAAAGCCAGGTCATTATTTTCGGACTGAAACTGCATAATTTACACACACACACACACACACACCCTGGTATCGAGTAATTCTTAAGAGAAGTCGATTATAAAAGGTGTGATACTGTGATTTTCTATTGAGTTTTGAGAATCTCTGTGTACACAGGAGAAGGAAATGCTGGTATCTTATATGTAAATGCAGGGAGGAGAGTAGACGCAAACTAAGAAAGTAAGAGAAAGAAGCTTAACTTTCAAACCATATGTGTAAAACAATCCAAACATATTATATAAAAAAATTTAAACATTGAACATAGGTCAGTATATCTATAAATTTGATTTAACTATTTTTCTCCAGATGAAAATATATATCAAATGATATGAATAATCCTGTTTTGAAGGACTTTTTAAATATCAAACTGGCATTTGAAAAATCCTCACAGTTTTTCCCTGGAAATAACGATAACTTATTATAACAGAAAATATGGACAATAAATGCATTGAAAAAACCAGAACCATTGTTGGTATATTCACAAGAGAAATTCATTAATTTTATGTCTACAGATAACAGTTAACATTTAAACATGTCACGCTTGTCCGGATTCATTTCCTTGCAGTGTTTGAGAGCAGATAATTTGATTGTTTATGATTCTGGGCAAAGGATGTGAGCGAAGAGTCTTTACCTAAACAGTCACAGTTGGTGTGCCCTTGAGCAAGGCAGTAAATCCCAGCTTTCCAGCAGATCTGTGCAATTTCCAACAATAAAAGGCCACTCTCAGGTGTGAGTGAGAGAGAGAGAGAGAGAGATGCAGAACCTTACTAAGAGCAAGTGTCCCTCTCATTCATTCTGACTCTTACTCACCTGACCTGGGTGAATAAAACTTAATGAAAGTCAGTCCACACAATGATTAACTGCATTAGCTCAGATAGTGTTTTATTCTTGTGCCGAACATTTTCTTATAACCATTATATGAAATAATTTCTCCTCTGATGTGCGCCTTCAAAGTCTCACAAAGAACAGATGCTGAAACATCTGGAGTCTAGTTAACGGCTATTAAAAAAGTCAGTTTGATGGGATACAAAGTCCTCAGCAGCACACGCTCTGGGGCGCCAGGGTGGGCTGTCACCCACATCTACGTTAAGTGTGACCGGTGTGAGATTCGTTAAAACAACTGTGTGATACGCACAGATGGAGCAAGCTTTTATATCTGTAATTGATCAATCTGGACAAAGGTGTCATAAAAGCAAGATGAGGCAAAAGCAAAAAGGGATTTTAGATGGAAAACTTTTCCATTTTAGATTGAATTGCCTTGACAGAAGATTAGGCACAGAGTAACAATCACCTACTGAAATCATAAATTGTGGAGGCATTTACTGCATTCAGACAGCCAGCAACCACTTTGCCAGTTGGAAATGTGATTTGCTGCTGACAGGCAACATTTCCCAGTTGAGATGTTGACTGAGGTATAGACTCTTCTTCTGAATATATTTAATAAGAAAAGAACACAAATGTCAGTGTTCCATCTGGGGATTGAATCACAGGAATATTTAGAATCTTTATTTGCTTAAAGGATCATACTGGTGATGTTCATGTTTGAGCCCAAGAAATACAACCCACACATGTTAACGTTACTGCCAACCATTTTCCAAAATATCCCACTGGAGCGGTAAATATTAGAATTATTTTTTCCTACTTTCCAGACTGCCGCTGGTTTCAGTTCATTCTAAAACACTACAAATATCAATTTGTAGAGGCTTGAAATGTGCTTGAAATAGGTAATCCAGCAGCAAATATGACTTTGATAAAAAAATTTTGTTGAAGTTACTTAACTAACCGATCCAACATGGAGCTGCATGAAAGAAAACATCTCCGCCAGGGAATATAGTCCCAGGAGAAGACTGCTTTTTCTGAGAAATTAAAATGACCATGTCTTCTACAATCGTACATAAGTGTTAGCAGGGGAAACGTTGAATTTTAAAGTGGATGTATCACCAGCATTTGATTTTGAAAGACTTGGGGATTTGACAGAATAACACAAAAACTTAAACAGTTTGATGGTTGTCAGTAATGTAATGTATGCAGGTTGAATTATTGGCTCAAACATGCAAAATCGCCAGTTTGGTCCTTTAACAATAGGTAACCATTAAGGTTAGTTATGCCAAGAAAGCAGCAATGGGCAAGCAGTGGTTCCCAGCCTACATCTGGTACCCACCAGCCCTCAGTTTCACCTCCTCAACTTTGTAACCTCAGATTCTCACCCACAAGCTAGTGACTAATCTTCACCGCGAGTCCAAGATTTACAGCCTCTATTACAGCCGCAGTTTCTGTCTCTGCGAGAACAACATGTTCAAAATATAATATACAACAGGTAATATTTTATTTCCATATGTGGCTTGCAACATTACACATCTGAGGAAATTTTAGTAGTTTAAGTGCAGTAAAGGCTGACAAAGCAAAGCATTGTCTAATTTTATGAAACAAGTGTTAATAGTAAAAAAAAAAAAAAAAAAAAAAAAAAACTAGTAATCACAGAATTACGCATCCCTGCGGTGAATGAATTTTAGTCATATCCTCACGGAGCAACAGGGAAGCGCGTCCTCTGTGTGCAACACCACCCCCCACGCTTTGAAGATTTGAAAGCCCTCTAATTAATAGCATTTTTGCCTTGCGCTGAAAAAAAGAATGGTTTACTCAATAGTTGGCACTTGGGATACATACCAACACGTTGTCATCCTGATTTACTGTAAGTCTGCATGCCTTTGAAGGGTATGAGGGTTGTAAATGTTGTAATGAAGTGAAATTAAGCAAACAAGGGTATAGAACCCATTTCTTATAGTTTCTCAAATAAAGGAACATCTTTCAAATCCTTTTGTTGTCTCAGCTTGCCTTTGCTAAAACAGCAACCATACCAGCTTGGTAGTAGCCTTGCAGATTGCTTGTTTGTTTTTTTTTTAGTTTAATCTTAGGCCAGAAATTGGCTGTTGAAATCATGTTTGGCTGTCAGAACAGACGAAAGTGTAATGCCATATGCCTGAACATACACCCAGAATCCTTTGAGGGGTAAAAGCCCCCTATATGCCAACAGCTGGAGTGGAGATGTGGAGACACCTGCACACCAAATGAACAGCAAACCTCGCTGCTCGTGGTAACATCTGGAGGCCTGTGTGTCGATAAACCATTCCAACACATACTTCTCCATCAGGCTGGAATTCCCATGCTTATAAGGTCAGACATGGTTGGCAGCTGGTCAGGGATGTAGACTTTAACTACTTTGAGCTTGCCCAACATAGCCAAAGGGGTGTTTGACATGATACACAGCTCATCCCGCTCCGGGGGGTTCCACATCTGAGTTGAGGTATAGAAGAAACTCAAAACATAACTTTTCTGTCTGTCTTTCTCTGGTCTTTCAGTGGCTCAGCCTGAAACCACACAAAGAGCCATAGAGAGTTCAAGATGCAGTAAGGAGAAGCATCTTCCCTGCCATTGGAGTTTAACTACTATGTTTACTCCAGTGTTATCGTACAAACATGGAATATGTTGTCTTGTACCCAACTGTCAGTAAGCATGTCTGACTCATTCCTACAAATAAGATTTAATGATACATCATTATTTATTATTAAGGTACTGCACGTGTCACTGCTTGATAGATGTCGGTTGTACAAACTCCTAGCAGATGTCCGGCACAATAGTAGTTGTACTATTATTTGTCTTCAGCTGTCGACAGCCTTTATTCCTGCACTTCTACCATTATTTATGCTGACACTCCAAAGTGTGACCGAAAGTGATCTCTTTGGATTGCAAGGCTTGACGAAAAGAAATATTTGGGTGGTCTTGTTGTGTTTCCAGGGTTTCTTTGTCTATATGATTCTGGGAATCCTCCAAAGATGTGATCACAAAACTGGCTCTCTAACAGCATATGACTTTGAACAATGGCACAATCTGCGTAAAAGGAACTCTGGACGAACGTTTTATTGTCAGCACTGATCGTGTTTTGAATATGTCTTGGACGGTTACAGTCAGGTCAGGACGTCCTACAGAGTTCATGTGAATTTAGGTCGACCAGAACTAGTCACATAAGAACACAAGCGTGCGGTTTGCCCCGCCACTCACTCACCCATGGGAACATCCCACCACTGTAGCATAGCCTTTCCTCTTTTTTAAAGATGAGCACAGACCAGCTACATCAGATCTTTTCTTTGGCTCCGTTTTTTTTTTTTTTTTTTTTTAGCTTATTCATGCCACCTCTGAATAGGGCTGGAACCAGGTGCCATATGAATGGGTATTGCTCTCAGATTAACCACAATTCATGTCCTCCTTTTGTATAAAAAGGTGAATTTTAGAGCAGTCGTGTCCAGGTGACTGTCTCAAACGGCAGAAACACAGACAAAAGTGACTTGGGTTACAGGATAGGTTACAGCCCCAATGGTACAGACAATGACTTGGCTACGATTGAGTGTGCTGGCTGGCAGTATCTCACATCTTTTCAAATGATCGAAGTTGTCTGTGCAAACATTATACCCAAAGAATAGAAAGAGCAATTGTAACTTGGGTCTTGTTCTCAAAATTTCTTTACTCATTACTTTAACTACACTCGGTGATTAATGTATAGTAAGGTGGCCTTAGCTACAACTGATGTTTAAAAGTAGCATCTCTGTAAGAATTGAGCTATGCGATCACTGTTCAGTTTTGTGCAAAAAAAGAAATTTCCATTCTCAGTAATATGTTTGTTTTGTCTTTCACTAGGAGAAGTTACTCCACAGACATAGCAACTTCCAGTCCACAGAGGATAACAGGGGAATAACGCAGCGAGCAAAAAGGAGTCCCAGCAAGCAAACAGAATCAGGTATAGGCTGTTTCTTGGTTTTATCATATTTTATCATTATTTTCTCATCATACCTTGTTGTTAAAGTTGTGTGCAGACGCCATACTTTTATTTTCCTCAATTTTCCCCAAAACGTCTGCTCAATTTCTCTCCAGTTCAAACCTCAAATTTAATAAAATACCATTTAACTGGCATCATTCTTTATACAAATAGCCATCCTGTGCTTATCACAGTATTTGGAACCTCATACTTTTGGCCAGCATCCCAGAGTCATCTTTTCACTGTTGCAGATGAAACTGATATTTGGCATGTGCTATTTAAGGAAACAGCCAACTGAGGACCTGTATGGTGTCAAAGTATATAAATGAATAAAAGTATCAGTTTCTATCTAAAAAAAAAAAAAAAAAAAAAAAACTGGAAAGTTTCTGGGTGAATCCAAACTTTTGAACACTCGTGTAAATTGACCACAGACACCTGCTAGCATACATATTCATTGCTATCTGGTGCACCTGCATTAATGTATTTTCTGGACATGTAATTGACAACAGCCTGGTAAACAATTGAGCAATGGTTTTCTCTAACCCTTGTTTGTTTAGAAGGAAGTTGGTACAGTGTAAATACCTGGTTATGGTGGGCTTAAGGCTCTTAAATTTTGAAAACAGTTTGTTAATGGTTTGTCGCTTTTTGCGGAATTGATTTTTTACTGCTTTGTGCTTACTTAACAAAGCACTTCCACCTCAGAGCGTTGCTGAGTTTATAGAGCAAGAGATTAAATGGAATGGGATTGATTATTACTTGGATAGCAAACAAGGAAAACAGAGTTTGGGAGGGTTTCACCAATTTGAAACAGACAGCAAAGCCTGTGTTGATTTCTCTGTCTCAAAATAATATCAGGTCCCCCAAAATATCTTTTGTATACAGTATGTTAACTGAGCAGATACAGATTAGGAGCCCAGCTTTGCTTTTGCTTTAACCTGAACCATATGAAATAAGAACACAAAATAATAATTTCAAAGAATAAGTAGTCAATTTAGAGAACCAAGTGGCCGTTTTTAATCATCTGAGACTTTAAAGGCTTTCATTAATTTCACTGAATTGATTAATCATAATCAATAGAGGGGCAGAAAACCATCTGGTTAATACGCCTGAATTTGCTTTTGTAGTTTTTGTTTAGAATGTGAGCTATGCAAATATTAAAAAAAAAAAAAAAAAAANAAAAAAAAAAAAAAAAAAGCAAGCCTTTGAAGTTCCATGTCTGAGTGCAACAAGTGCAGCATGATCACAAGGCATTCCAAATGTCTGTGGCGTGACACTGAATACTTGGGGGGGAAGTTTAGTGATTGTGTTTAAATTAGAAGAAAAAACTCACCTTTGAGACTTTCTACATAAATCAGTAAAGTCCCGAGCCTCTAAACACTAATCATTCCCAGGTCTCTATTCTGCTCTCAGCACACAGACAAAGGCTTTTGTAATCTCAGCCTTAGATGTGTGTGCGTGTGTGTGTGCATGCGTGTGTGGGTGTGTGTGTCCTGTGTTTGCGCGCATGTGTGCGTTCTCGGCACTCCTAACGGGCACCAGATTCCAGATAGGGCTGCTCGTTAAGAGGAATCTACGCGGATGCATCCAGTCATTTAGCCAGAGGAAAAACACTGGCCATATGTTTGAGGGGGACTCAAACTGTGAGGTTTTAAGGTTAAATGGCCTTTGTAGTTGTAATGACATGGTAAACACAAGAGCAGCGAGACGGCTTTTTGAAAAGTATTCTTCAGCTGCACACATAGCCTCCACACACACACAAATGCACACAAGTGAATTTTGTCTTTCAAGCATTGATATAGATGCCCCAGCAACATCCATGCACGCACACACATACACATGATTGTAAGGGGGAGTCACACACACAAACACATGCACACACATGTACACACACTTTCATCTGCATTCTACATCTGGGCTTAATTCAAAGAAAAGGATTTTGGCAGGATAAAGTATCTCTCTAATGATCTTCTCCAGTTCCACTGCCTGTGAATGCTTAAGGCACTTGTTCATACAGAGGAGGTGAAACCACACTTACAAATTACTACACTAGAAGATACCGCAGACTGACATACCTCCACTCAATTGCTCATTGCAGAACATCTGAATCTGTTATTTTAGCCTATTTAGTATACCTATGTGGAATGAGCTGGATACTCTAGATGTTATCTGAGATTATAATTGTTCAGGAGACCATTTCAAGCTTAATCACACAGTTTTTGTTTCTTGCAGAATCAACTGTAAAGGAAAAAAGGAAAGAGAAGAAAAAAGGTAATGCAAAATGCTTCCTAAGTTTCGGTTATCTTTTTGTTGTTGATTAAACCACTACCTGCTGCCTGTTTCCTGGCAGAATGTCGGAGATGTCATACAGTACGGCAGTCCAGTAACCGTGTTGGCTACAAATGAATGACACAGTTTCAGTTTTCCCGATTCTGTTATCCAGGGAATGTAAAAATGCTTAAGAATATACAGCCAAAACTTTCAAAATTTAGCATTTTAATTCTAATGCTTTTTGGCTATTTCTCCTTTCTACAGGGAGGAAAAGGGGCCCCCCTGGTCCCCCTGGTCCACCGGGCCCACAGGGGCCACCGGGCATCCCAGGAATCCCCGGCATTCCAGGAAGCAATGCTGTGGGGCCCGCAGGACCACCTGGACCCCCTGGGCCACAGGGACCTCCGGGCGTTCAAGGTCCAGCAGGTATAAAAGCTGTAAATAAACATTACATGATATGCACCCGAATAGCCAAGTGTAGAGTAACCAAGCCAGAGTGCACAAAGACACCCATGAGACAGATTTGTTCTTAGATTGGAGGCCTTTCTAACACTTAAAGCGCACAGTTCTGCCTGCAACTTGAAACGTTCCCACACGACAAGGGAGCTCAAGTTGTCAAAATCAATGAACTCATTGCACATACATGAAGAGATCTTAATTTGGGATGTCAAACATTGTGCGGGATAGCAGTGATCCATCTTTAAACTATGTCATTGTTTGTTTTGTTTGAAAAGAGTTGTTAAGTTTAAAAATTTACCCTGTCTCTTTTATGGTTTCAGGAGTCCCAGATAAGACAAAAACAAAGGAATTCCAGGTATAGTATGTCACATTCTGAGACATAACTTTGTCCTGAAAAGCAGAATCCCCAATGAAACAGAGCTATTCTCATGCATTGTATCCAAATTATTTTTTTCAGCCAGCAGTTGTTCATTTGCAAGGACAGGAAACAACCATCCAAGTGAGAGAAGGTGGGTCTTCTACACTTACAGACAACTTTCACACACAATCTTAGTGTCCCATGCAAGATAATGAATGTGTGTTGTGACTACATTTGACCTCACAAAAAAACTGCTCCCATAGGCTAAATCTCTGCTCGATTTTGTATATGCAAAATTTGGACGTTCCATATAGAGCATTGCTAAACTACAGAATTACACCAGACCTAATATAATCGCTGTATATTTGGTAATATTAATGCTTAATATATTTGTTTGATGCAAAACTTTTTAATATGATGCTAGAGGTATGTCTGAGATTCAGAGGAGCAGAATTTATGGTTGATATTCACACCAGTGTTACTATTAGGGTATAATAATCTTATATTAATTTAAAATAATCCTACAATAATCCCCTAGTTAGAGTTACAAGATAATATTATGAATCAGTTTCGGTTTTAACCTCGGCGGGGAACAGAATCGCCCAGCCAGGTTGGATAACAAGCAATGACCCATTCATATACACCAAAAAAATACGGGTTCTTTGCTGTAGCATCATTAGCAGGCTCATATTTTACACACATCTACAGACTGAACCCCGGCTGTAGTTAAACACTGCTGAAAGATGTTTTTGTTGTTTGTTTGCCTCTTGCCTCTTATAATGTTTAGATCTGTCTGAAGGCATCCTTAGGAACTGGAAGATGGTGTCCATCCACCACCGCGTCTTTAAAATGCACTCTCGCTCTGGAGAGCTAGAGGTGCTGCTGGACGGTGTCTACTTCATATATAGTCAGGTAGAAGTGAGTACGGTCCTTGACGTAACTCTTCTAATTTACAGTTCGAAGTTAACAGAACTGTCGGTGTTAAACTTAACCATAAACTGCCACAGTGCTACATTACACATATAGTACACATTTCTTTTCCTTCTCTCTGTGGCTGAAAGTAAACTATAACTCAAACCCTTGTTGGCTGCTCCTATATTTTACAGTTTCAGCTTTGCATAAATCCTTCAGCAATGTGCCAGCTACCCCTCTCAGTCTTTTGTGAATTATGTGTGTTCCTAATCCACCAGGTGTACTACCTCAACTTCACTGACATTGCCAGTTACGAGGTGATGGTGGACTCCAATCCTTTCCTACGCTGCACCTGCAGCATCGAGACGGGCCAGCGCAAGTTCAACACCTGCTACACGGCTGGAGTAAGCCTGCTGCGTGCCGGCCAGAGGATCTCCATACGCATAGTGTATGAGGACACACTCATCAGTATGACCAACCACACCACCTTCCTGGGAAGTGTCAGACTTGGAGAGGCTCCATCTGCTGGACAGAACTGATAACTACACAGCCCCATTAGTCCTCTTCAGAATGCTAAATAGAAGTTGCTCACAATGGTCAAAAAAAAAAAAAAAAAANAAAAAAAAAAAAAAAAAAGTCCAGAATCATACTATCTTCATCCTGCCAGAAGTTACTGCAAGGATTGATTTAATGGTTAGATCTTTGTTTAGAAGCAACTTCTAGCACAAGTCTTTCCCTTTAAGATCCTGTTAAGAAGGTACTTTAAAACTTCTGGTGATTAAAGTTGAGGATTCCCCTGGGTGACTTTTGCTCACTTTCACAGTTCTGTATACAAAAGGACAATGTACACTGCTATGAGTCCCCTGACAGATTCTGTGGAAATGACTAGCCTTGGTGAGCCAAGGCTAGTTTCTCATAAGTCAAATGTTCCTATTTATAGTCATGGTTTTGTCTCAACACAGACAGCGTCTCTCTTTATGACAAAGAAGGACATTTCGTGGACAGATACTTTGCATACTTTAAGTGCTGTTGAATGATAATCTTGTATCTCCAAAATAATCAGCTATTCAGAAATTAAGACATTTTGCAGTGTCAAGAAAAAGTTGGTGAACCCACTGGAATTCATAGATTTCTGCATTCATACTCATCAAAGTCTCATCATTACCAAAGTAACAATATTAGATAAACACAGTCTACTGGTGAGGCAAACAAACCACTTCTCTTCTTGAACAGATTCTTTAGTTGTTCATAGTCTCAGCTGGTAAAGTATGTGAATCTTGCATTTGATAACTGGTAGAACCTCCTTTAGCAGCAATAATCTCCACCAAACTTTTCCTGTAGCTCCTGAGCAGTTGAATTTTAGATCATCCTACCCTCCAAAACTAATTCAGTTCATCAATGTTTATGGGACTTCTTGTATTTACAGCCCTCTTTGAGGTCTGCCACAACATTTTTATTAGAATAAGGTCTGGACTGGCTTGGCCATTCTAAAACACAAATGTTCTTCTTAAACCATACTGATTTACTTGTGTTTGTTTTGGGTCATTGTCATGTTGTAACATCCAACTTCCATTAAGCTTCAGACCACTAATTTGACATTCCCCTGTATAATTTCTTGATTTCAATTCATTTTTCCCTCAATGACTCTAAGCTGTCCAAGCCCTGAGGCAGCAAAGCAGCTCAAACCATGATGCTCCCTCCACCAGGCTTCACAGTTAGGATGAGGTTTTGGTGTGCAGAGCCTTTTCCCTCCAAACAAAGCATTGTGCATTTTTGCCAAAAACTCTACCTTTGTCTCATTTGTCAATAGAATATTGTCCCAGAAGCCTTGTGGAACATCCAGGTGGTCTTTTGCAGACTTGAGGCATGCAGCAATGATTTTTCAGAGCAGCGGTTTCCTCTGTGGTGTTCTTCCATGAATGTCATTTTTGTTGTGTTTTTCTTCTAGTTGATACAAAAACACACACTCCAGCAAGTTCTGAATAGTTCTGTAGATCTTATACTGTAAACTTTAGGTTCTTTTTCACTTCCATCATTGCATGTTGGATGCCCACTCATTGGGAGAGTAGCAACAGTACTTAATTCTGTCCATTTGTTGACAATTGTTAGAGATGCCATTGAAGCCTTTTCCTGCTTCATACATCTTGTCAGTTCTGCTTCTGAGGTCTTCTGAAATATATTTGATCGGGTCAAGGTTCACATGAACAGGGTCTGTCAGTAAACAGGATACTTCAATCCCATCTCATTCAGTGGAACACCTTACTGCAAT
Organism: Lucifuga dentata; assembly: GCA_014773175.1. Taxonomy (NCBI): domain Eukaryota; kingdom Metazoa; phylum Chordata; class Actinopteri; order Ophidiiformes; family Bythitidae; genus Lucifuga; species Lucifuga dentata. The sequence continues at coordinate 57,502 of VXCM01000836.1, forward strand.
TAGCATTTGGAGAAGTCATTACCAAAAAGTTTACTTACAGTACTTTTAAAACAAAAACTGAATGTTGTGTTGTCAAGAACAAATGCTATTATTTTTTAGTCATTACTAAATAGATTGTGCTTATCAACTGTGACTTTAAAAAAAAAAAAAAAAAAAAATCAGACATTTGATGAGCAAGTAATGCAGAAATCCCAGAAATTACAAAGAGTTCAGTAACTTGCCACTGCATTTGCAGATCTCATATGTGACCTTTTAAAAAATATATCCTAGTGGTTATAAGTATGTGGTTTAAAGGACCATACCAGTGTTTTGTTTGAGCCAATATATACAACCCCCACACATTACGTTATTGCCAAGCATTTCCCAAAATGTAGTATTGGAGTATGATATATTAAATATTAGAATTGTTTTCCCTACCCTCCAGACTGCCATTTCAGTTGATTCCATTAGCTTATTAAGATTAACTAGTAGAGACTTGAAACATGCTTGAGTTAAGTAATCCATCATAGTGATCATAATGTCTATTAATTTTTTTTTTTTTTTTTTNATTTTTTTTTTTTTTTTGTCAAAGCAACTTTAGTTAACCGATCCAACATAGAAGGAGTGTAGTCTTAGGAGGAACAGTCTCTTCTACGTTTGGATATAATGTAAGCAGGCAAAACATTGAATTTTAAGCTAGGTATATAACCTGAACATCTGATTTTAAAAGATTAGGGCAAAATAAACTAAAATATGGTTTTATGTTTTGAAAAATGATTATCAGGAATATGACATGTATGTGGGTAGTATTTATTGGTATTTATTGATTACTGGCAAAATCACCGGTATGGTTTTTTGTGGGGGGGGGNGCAAAGTTCTGTGCCCCTGCATAATAAAATCATTTAGAATATACAAGAATATGTAAATGTTCAGTGCAAATATAGTGGTATATCTACTCAAAGCAAAGACAATCCATTCAAACTGGAGTTAGAAGGTCTTCACAGAGCAACAGCACTATGTAATTTGCGCACATTTGCACTACAGCAGCCCTGCAGAATATCAGAATGATATGTTTTGTTACAATGCTATTTAGTTACCGTATGAATGAATCCATGCTGAAAAATGATAGTTATGTTTATATGTCACTGTATATAGTGTATATAAAATGGGATATACTTTTGTAAATGGATTTGATTGATGGATTAAAATGTTTCATTTTCTGTCTAAAGGCTGTCTGGTGTTTTTGCAGCCAGTGGTACTGATTAAAAAGGTTAAAACTTCTCTGTCACATTGGACTCCACACAAGCACTGACAAGAACATATGACGTTCTTTGTCTATATTAAAATGTGGCTTTTACTTTGACACAGAGTTTCACAATACACTTCAAATTTGGCTGTAATCTTCATACAATCTAAATGAATTCCATCTTGAGAAGCAGAGAGAAGATAGTTCCTCCTTTAGAAGCTAATTTTGAAACTAAACATGTGGGTTTCCGGGGTTAGCTGATGTGTGACCTCACCCTTTACAGTAACTTGAGGACATCCAGTTTGCAAGTCTCAGAATGCTTTACAATACTCTATTATTGCTAACAGCATTTATGTTTTGTCTTAGTCTGTTCCTGGTGTACAGAGCCAGTGTTCTAGAAAATGATTTTCGTAAACTCCAAGGGGACATAATTCTACAATTAAATCAGCCACGTTCTGAGGGAGTCAATGGGAAAATGGCCAAGCTGTCGAAAACGAGGGAGGTATGTCAGTGATTATGCAGAGAGTCATCTTGGACATGGTACTACTGAGATTTTATCAAGTATTTACATAATACTGCAATAATAAATGTGTCTAATGCTTTGTTTTCTCATAGGACAGAAAGCCAAGTACTTTCCAGCAAACTCAGATGAGTTCTCTGGAAATACTGAGGAGAGTAAAACGTGAACAAGGCAGCTGTGGAGGTGGGTTATGAGCTGAGAACTGAGAATGTGTCCATTAGTTATGGTCTAATATGGTAGTGAGTACATAAAGGGTACACACTAAGTAAATAAAATTTAATGTTTGTTTCCCACTCTTTCTAGCTCCAACATCATTTCTGCAGTTAGCAGCTAACACTAACAAACAGCCATACATAAAAGGTAACAATTCAAGTTTTTGGCTTTAGCATAACAATGTCTGCCAGCATTTTGAAGAAGCATATCTTTCCTTTTCCCATAGGAAATGTAACGGTGATCCCTTGGACTGTTTCTGCACAGCAGGGAAATACAATTTCAGCAAAGGAAAACAGAATTGTTGTCCAAGAGGATGGCCATTACTTGGTGTTTGGACAAGTACTGAGTCACTGCAGAAATACAACTCAAGCATAACTAAATTGATACTACATCTGATTTGTTCCAACTACACTGCTAATGTTCTGCTTCATTTACAGGTTTTGTTCAAAAATCCAAGCACCATTATGGGCCATAGAGTTAGAAGTTGGGGTTCAACAGAATTGGGAATGAGGTCAAAAGAACTCTTGCGCTGCCTACAACAAATGTCTGATGATGAAATGCCTGCCAATACATGCTACACAGCAGGTCAGTAATGCCCTACCCCTGGTCTACATCAGCAGTATAATTATCTAGGGATGTCTGCTTGAACAGTACACTTACTCTTACAGGCATAGTGGAGCTGGATCAGGAGGATGAGCTGGAATTGGTGATACCAGATAGGTCCCGAGCCCTGATTTCTATGGATGCACACTCAACCTTTTTTGGTGTCATGCAGCTGAAATGAAAGAATGCAGAACGGAAATGAGAATGACACAGCTCATTGCTGAAGGATGCACCGCAGTATCTGAGGGGATGCTGATAGAGGAATGAGTGACAGCAGCAGGAAAGTTGTTTCTTTGTGACTGTCATTAAGATCAGGAAAAGCCATAGTAATTTTGTTAAGGAACTGTTTTACTGAAGACATGTATTTTTGAGATAACTTTGCATTGAAGCTCAACTCCAATCTTTCAGGTTATCAATCTGCTTCTATTTCTTTACAGGACCACAAAAGTGATTTTGTATATTTGAGCCCCAATAAATACTACCAACAGTACATACACGTTATGTTACTGCTAACCATTTTCCAAAATATAAAACTACATTTTAGTTTTCATGTTATTTTGCAAAATCCCATAATCTTTCAAAATCAAATGTTCATGTGATACATCCACCTTAAAAATCAATGTTTCTTCTACTAACACTTTTGCATAATTGTCGAAGGCAGCGTTGTTGTAATTTCTCTGGTAAAAGCAGTTTTCTCCTTGGACTATATTCCCTGGCGGAGGCATACATTTCCTTCCGTGTAGCTCTGTGTTGGTTCGGATTGGAAATTTAATACACATCACGTTAGCTGTGATGGATTATATCTCAAATACGTTTCAAGTCTCTACAAGTTGATTTTTATAGTGTACTGGAATGAACTGGAACCAATGGAAATCTGGAAGGTAGGAAAAATTCTCTAAAATTTACCAATTCAGTATGTTTTAGAAAATAGTTGGCAGTAATGTAATGTGTATGAGGGTTGTATTTATTGGGCCCAAACTTGCAAAATCACTGGTATGTTCCTTTAATATTGTTTATGTGTTCTAGCCACCTTTCATCTCTCTTTATAATTCCAGGAGGCTTCCCTCCACCTCCATGCTGTGTGTTTATTTCTCTCATCTATTTTAGAATGGCTTCCGTTTTCCTAAGATTATGTGGAAATGTTGCTCAGAGGAGGTATTTTCCTGTCGACTAAAACTTAATAAAATCTTTCAGATATGATCATAAAACTAATGTTGTTCTGAGATTATTTGCCTCACTACAAACAATTAAATTTCCCAAACATTCAATTTCCAAAATAGAATTTCCTTACATAGCCAGTCTTACGTTCATACATCAGAGGGGGTCACACTTCAAATGGAACTGTGACCATATTTGACTAAAAACTGTATTTACTCAGCTGACAAGGTAGCTTTCGGAGGCTGAATGGAAAATGACGCATCACTGCTAATGTTTTTGTCTAAATGTGTCTGTAATGCCTATCTGGTGTCCACAGCTGCTTTTCCTTTCCTCTTTTTTATGAAGCAAGCCTATAAGAGGGTGCGTGTTTGTGTGAGCTCTGACAACAATAGTGCTATAACAGCAGCAGAAGGAGAATGCGCAGTCAAACGTTCTCAAATCTCCTGTTACTCTGGTCACTCTGTTATGACCTTTATATTGTGTCACATCGTGCACCAAAGGTAGGATAAAGCCGAACAAACTAATCACTAACTGAAAACTGTAAAGTTATTGCTACATTGCAATGTATTAATTCATTTCTAGTATAGTCACATCAGCTTTACTAGTTTTGAAATGTCAAAATTTACATAAATTGCTTGAGTGTGGTTTCCTTGGTTTACTCTTAAAGATTAATCTTCTGTTCAGTTTAAGGAGATGTCCTGGCACAACCAGAACCTCTATTCTGTCCCTCTGGGTTTGGATATGAGGCTTAGAAGACTAGACCTGTCCAATAACTTCATCAGACAGTTGCACACACTTGGTTTGCCATACTTGGAACAGCTGGACCTGAGTTGCAACCAGCTGGATCTCATCTCCTTAGGGGCTTTTGAAAAGCTGGCTCAACTTGAAGAGTTGAATTTGTCCAGAAATGTACTGAACAACAACATCGGCAGCAACAGTAAAGCCCTCCAATCCATCAGTAGGCTGAGGAGTTTGGACATATCAATGAACGGTCTGAATGATGAGGCAGTGGAACTGTACCTTCAAAACAAATCTTCTCTTGATCAACTTAAGATGGCTGGTAATGGCTTAACGAAACTTACACGCAACTTGTTCAGAGAATGTAAAAGCTTGAGGGTCATTAACATTGAAGACAATATGGTCACGGTAATAGAACAGGGGACGCTGGAGCCACTGAGTCGATTAGAGACGCTAAACTTGGCAAAAAACAACCTGGCTCATATCTGTGATTTTAAATTATATCAACTTAAATATCTGAATCTCAGTCAAAATTCATTAGAGTTCTTTGTTACACGTGAGGATGAGCAGTTGTACAACCTTGAAATTCTTGATCTGAGTTCCAACAAACTCTTGTATTTCCCTATTGTTCCAAAGATCAGTCATTTGAGGTATCTTCATTTGCAGAATAATATGGTCGGTACTTCAAATTCAGAGGCACAAATGGTGTCAGAAGCTAATTCTCTTTATAATGAGATGCTAAGTGAGGAAGACAATGCAGTTGAAAAAAATTATCTACACTCAAACTGGAGATTTATGCCACTGATATATATTGACCTGAGCCATAACCACTTCAAGTTCTTCCCACTGGAGACTTTGAGCCTTCTCTCATTTTTGGAAACAATACATTTCAGTTTTAACTGTCTGCAAAACATCACATGGAATTTAACAAAGGATAGTCAAACTGGCTGCCATCAAAAGGTTTTCTTTCCCTCCTTAAGGCACCTTAACCTGCAAAGCAATGGACTTGTACATATATCCCCCATCTTTCTTAAGACTCTCACACAATTAGAAACATTAAATCTGCAAGACAATTCTGTGAAACCCTGTGCTCCAGCAGACCATGTGCAACCCTCTCCATCAACACAGCACATCATAAATCCTAATATGTCTTGTGTTGCTTTTGGGGAGGTAAGGACTCTTAAACACCTCAATTTGAAAGAAAACAGCATAAAGATACTTCATCCAAACACATTTAAGAAGACCTCTTTGGTTTACCTCAATCTTGCAAGAAATTCAGATATGGTGACGCAAGTGGGTGCACTTGAAGGTGTGCACAGAACTCTTCGGTCCCTGATTATCAGTGAAATCAACATGATAAATTCTGATCTGCCTTTACCCTGTATGCCAGCGTTAACTCACTTGAACATATCAAACAACCACCTAGATTCCTTACCCAGCAGTTTAAGTTGTTCTCCTCTGAGAGAAATTGACATAAGAAATAACATTTTTGTGTCTTTAAACGAGTCGTTGATTCATGCTATCTCTTTACACCTCGATATGATGTATATTAGCGGGAATTACTTTAACTGCTGTGACAGTAAATGGCTGATAATCCTAAATGAGATGAAGATTAAAATGCCTGACATCAGTCAAACTGAATGCATTACAAGCACGGAAAACATTGTGCTAACAGAGTATTTGGAAAGCCCTTCCCTGTACTGTTTATTTCATACAAAAGCACAGGAAATTAACATTGGACAAGTAATTATAATTGCTTTATTTGTAACAGTCCTATCAACAACATTCATCAAATTCACTTGCAATGTGTGTTGCAATCAAAGATCGTGTATAGTGTGATATCTGACATCTATTTTCAGAGTTCCATTATGTTATTGTTGTTTCATACATGAATATGTGTTACATACAGTAATCTAACCAAACACCTTGAGTGACAAACAAAATGAAAACAGACTACAGTTACTAAAGCATACTTCCTGTGTGTCAGTTTGCATATTCATTTTAGGGGCTTGTGCTGTACAAAATATCATAGCTTTACATTTATTCTGCTTTCATTGAAGAAATGTTGTAAAGAAAGTGCCATTTTACATGAACATATTCTCACTTAGTCTCTATGTCTCCACCGCAGACCGCTGGAAGTGGTCTGTGGAAGTGCGTTATCCTGCGTGATCTGTGCAGCTAAAATATTGTGATTGAAACTGGCCCTATTAACTCCTAAGATGTTTGGCGCGTGCCAACTCAGAATTTTATCATAGCAGTGAGATTTGCTTGTCCTTCATGGTGAAATGTTTGTTTGCAACTAAGTCTTAACCTTGGACTAAATTTGCACAACATCTGTGAAGCACAACGTTCCCAGCATCAGCGCTAACTCCTTCACATCAACACAATGCCATTAAGAAACGCTTTAAGTAGTCCTGTTTGACCACCCAAAGCAGCTTTTCAGGAATTTTTTTTTTTAACTGGGGAGGGATTCTATCATCCAGTGTGCAGGGCATTTTCCTTACACAGTAAATGCCACTGACTGAAATACAACTGTGTAGCATAAAAAAAGCTTGGGGTACACCAGGAGTGAAGAGAAACTTCCTTTACAGAATATCATGTTTTTTAATCCCTACATGGTCGCTGTGCCACATCCTTCTCATTTAAAGTGATGCAATATATGCCACTTTGAAATTCTTACGTCTGTCATCATTTTGTCCACTGTGCAGAGCCAGAGCCCAGGCCTGTGATTTCACAGTAGTATCAGGAGGTTGGATGAGCTGTCTGGGTCTTGAGCAATATAACTGTAGAAAACTTCTTTATTGCCCCACCCACAAGATTTACTAGATCAAGTAGCAGCTTGACAAGTTCAAGCAAAGAGCACTCAAAGAAAAGAACACTGTGTGGATAGTATCAGGTGTAAAACCATAGGAATGCAAGTAGCAAATTGTATTCATTCTTGTAGTTGATGTCTAAAAGTAGCTGACAACTGCTTTATTAACACATTATAGTAAGAAATGGAAACTTGTGGTACTGTTAGACTCTGTTCCCTGTACACCAGTGCCTATACTCATGTCTGCTAAGGCCTAATCTACATTGTATCCTTTCAAATATATCTGTTTAATAAAAAATGTCATCCATGCACAAAAGACATACTGAACAATAATGGAAATCTAACAATAAAGATGATTTTTTTTGTTCCATCTTTAATGTGACTCCTCTGAGTTCCTCTGAACTATAAGAAACACATTAGAATTGCCATTTATCTTGAACATACGTTGTTTTATTGAGAAATATATAACCTTTCTCGTTTCCATTTTATCTATTCTTGATAAACTCTCAGTCTTTAATGACTTCAGTGTACAGCTATTTGGTCTGCTCTCAGTTTTGTTTTCTTCTCTAGTCACTGCATAACTGTACACTTGGTATCTCTACCAAGAAAATGGCTTTACCTAACAAAACCTTACAGCAGGTTTACAACAGTTCACTGTTTTCTTATTTATAAAGAAACTCAGCTTCAAAACCACCTAGCACTTCCTTAAATTACTGAGCATATTTCCAATTTATAGAGCCTGACTTTGATCACTGCATTGGTCTCGGCTGAAAAAAGGATGCTGCCAAAAAGAGCGTTTTATTGTAGGAAACAGTGTCAAGTGCCCACCTGGAACTTCATTTCTGTGATCCATAGGTGGAATATCCCTTCCCTGGTTCTGGCATATCCACAATGTGAATTCACAACTGAGTGAAATGCTTCACTGAAGCTGGTCAATTTTCATCATGGGTCCCATTTTTGTGGTATTACAGGTCCACAATGCTGATTTTGCCTGTTTAAGCCCAATAAATATCACTTGCATACATTTTACTTTACTGACACTCATTTTCCAAAATATAAAACCGTACTTAAGTTTTAGTGTTATTTTCCAAAATCAACAAATCTTTCAAAATCAAACATTCAGATGATACATGACCTTAAAGTTCATTGTTGCACCTGCTAACATACATGTTCAAATGTAGAAGGGACAGTCAATTTTAATTTATCTGTAAAGAATGCCTTCTCCTGAGACTGGTTAAATAAAGTTACTGTGAAAAAAAAAATGAATAGAGATCATGTATGCTGTGATGGATTACTCACCTCAAGTATGTTTCAAGTCAAGTTGACTTTAATAGTGCACTGGAATGAACTTAAGAAGATAGGGGGGAAAAAATTCTAATATTTACCAGTCCAGTAGTAAATGATACATGTTAAATTGGTAAATGGTTGTCAGCAAAGTAACATATGTGGGTTGTATATACTGAGCTAAAACATGCAAAACCGTACCTTTTAAACACATGTGAATGTCCTACAACCTATATGAACATATAAACAATCACACATCACATATGAACAGCTTTGTGTGGGGAAACGCCTGGCTCTCACCTGATCTAACAGCTGATTGGTTTAGATGTTGGCACAACAATGTGACGTTTTATAGAAACTTTTAANACCTGATCTAACAGCTGATTGGTTTAGATGTTGGCACAACAATGTGACGTTTTATAGAAACTTTTAATTTTTTTGAATTGGAGAGATTCTATTTGTTTTCTTGCTATTTGTATCTCTTCCACTGTTTTGTATAATTTATGATGAAAGAATTTAAAAAAAAGAAATTGGACAGATTCTGATTTTATTTGTCTGATTCTGCAGGTTTATTCTGTTAATAGAATACGTGGTGATGGCAACTTTTTCCAGCCAGAGAGGCAAAAAGTATATTTCCAAAATTCCAGATACAATAACAGAACCTTAAATACTTTTAGTGTGATGAGACACAAATTCCTTTGATAAAAAGATAGATTTTATTATTAGAATAACATTTTGCAAAGAACTGAGTATAATTATCATCTCAGTAATATTGCTAAGATCCGGCCTATTCTATCATTATGTGATGCTGAAACTTTGATCCATGCATTTGTATCTTCCAGACTTGATTATTGTAATGTACTTCTCTCTGGTCTTCCAAACTATGCTATTAGAAGTCTGCAGCTTGTCCAGAATGCTGCAGCTAGAATCCTGACAAAAACTAGAAAATATGATCATATAACACCCGTTCTGGCCTCTCTTCATTGGCTACCAGTACAAGCTAGAGCTGATTTTAAGGTTCTTCTTTTAACTTATAAGGCCTTGCATGGACTTGCACCACCTTACTTATCTGAGCTACTTACACCATACACACCAGCTCGTCCTCTCCATTCTCTCGATGCTGCTCTCCTGGTTATTCCTTCAATTAACAAAAAATCTCTTGGCTTCAGAGCATTTGCTTACCGTGCCCCTTATCTCTGGAATACACTACCACTACATGTTAAAGAAGCAAGCTCAGTTGAAAATTTTAAATCAAGGTTGAAAACCCACCTCTATTCATTATTTTACAGCCTACCTTAGATTATTACTTTTTCAAGCATCCTTTTAACTTTGCTCTTTTAATGTTCTTGTTTTTACTGTAACTTTGCTTTGATGATCTTTTTAATGTCCCTACTTTTTACCTTTACTGTAAAGTGTATCGGGACCATGACGCATGATGATTTTGCACTTTAAATAAATTGATTGATTGATTGAATTACATCTAGAATGTCAGTGAATGAAAACCATTTATTTGTAGCCTATTTGTAGCCATTTATTTGTAGCCTAGAGGTGAGAACATTTTGGCTATTGATCAAATTGAACATGATATGAATGTCCTAAGTGGATTTAGAGGCTGTCATGAGTAACACAGTATGTAAATATATGACAAATGAATACCCTAAGGCCTATCACATAGAACATCATACAGTAATTGTTGACTAAGTTGGATGGATTTCTATTACAATATCTTAGTAACTAAGACTTCCTATGCAACAATGCTTTATACATTTATTTTAGGTGTCCTGTGTTATCAAAATTTAGATCTTATCTAAATTTTCATGAATCCCAAGAGCTATCCCTTCTCATACTTTTAAACCAAAAATTTACAAAAAGCTGTGAAAATTAGTTCAGGACCTAAAAACCTCATCTCCCTCGATTTCATCAGCAACCAAAAACGCTAACGCGACATCTTCAGCCATCGTCCGCAAGTCATCCGTGAACACCGGGCAGCAGACTGTGTCTTGACAGCCGACTTTTGTCTCATCCCCCCGCTGCTGCCTCCTGCTCTCATCTGTTTTCCCGTGCGAGGCGCAGTTCATCTCAAACGAGCCTTTTAATAACGTAATGGGCTTTCAACATGGCGGGTACCGACTCCCCACTGTTTGCTACAGGTATTGTCGTTTAGCTGAAGAAAAAGCAGAACACATTTCACTAATACCAACTAGAAAAGCAAAATAAAGACGAAAAGAAGAAAAGCAGCGCTGTGGTGTAAAGAACTGCCTCATTTCGACAATAAAAATACTGTCAGCTAACCTCACTGGCATTACATTTTACGCATTATTTAGCTAGCTAGCTAACGCTAGTCACAGTGAACCACAGAAAACCCCGGGGACCGATAACTTCAACCCACACACACACTTACCGGTCCCAAGCTCCCAAGCAACAATGACTGAACAGGCACAACTTCTTCATTACCTCCCAGAGCCATTCAGCATCTCGCAAAAAGTGCAATTAACATACAAACTCTTTTTATTGGAAAATGCTCGGAATACACTGGACCAAGAACTCCGCAATTTAACCAACAAGGTAGGAAAAAACGCAAACCACACCCATGTATGCAAGCTTAGCTCGTTAGATGAGTCAGCTAAAGTTAGCCCTGTTCATTTTTAACAGGGCTTTAATAGTTTAGTTTACCAGTTGTAATTAGTCGTAAATCACTATTTTCTGTCTGCAGTAGTATGTGATTTGTAAGCTTTTGTAACTTTCCCTCAGGCCTACGAAGAAGTCCAAGGTTTCTTAAATTCATCTTTCCCAGCCAGTGTGTTCAGTGACCTCCTTAAGTCTTTGGATGCAAAATATCGCACTTTTAACAAACTTTCGGCTGTATTAAAGGACATGACAATTGGTAAGCCAAGGAGTAAGCTTTCAATTATCAGAAGGTGTGACAGCCAGGGTCAAAATTACAGATATCCATGTATAAGAATATCTTTCCTCACCCTTGGACACACACACACTATATAGCACCACAGTGTACATGGTTGGTCTAAAGCAGCTTCACATGGCTATTCACTGTGAAAGATTTCCAGTGCAACTTCATTTAAGAAATACACACTCTCTCTCTCTCTTTCTCATCCAGAACCACAGTTATACCCCCAGCCTAATGGTAAAAATGGAGTTAAAACAAGCCAAACTCAGCTTCGCAAAGACAAAGGGATCTTGATGTCAAATGTTCTCGAGTTTGGGCCCATATTACAGAAAGTGCTTATGGGTCGCTCCATAGCCAGAGCAGTCCAGGTGCTTGGAGACACACTTTCCCAAAGGCATTTGAAACATTTCATCATCTCCCAGCCTGAAGTTGTCCTGAAAGATGACACTATTTGTCATAGCTCATCCAGCAGTGAGACTGCCATTCCTACCTCAAGCTCATCTTCTTATGTAGAGGGTGAAGAAACAGGATGTGCTGTTGATTTTGAGGAGAAACGCCAACCAGATGCTATCATTGTGCCACCTGCTATCATTCAAAGTGAAAAGCATAACAAAGAGGGGCCACCCCAACCACCTCCTATTAAAGCTATTCTCCCAGAGATCCCCAACTCTAAATCGATGATAATTGCACCTCTAATTAGCTGGGGATATGAGAATGATGTCCAGGTGCAGCACCAAAAACAAACATCCTCTCAGTTGTTGAACTTCCTCAGAACAAAAGCTAAAAACAGTGCTGCACAGGAGTTTTTCATGGAGAGGAGTAACAGTTTCATGTCTATTCAGTCAACGTCAGCCACCGTGAAAACACAAACCAACCAAGTCACACACATTGTGGCAGATGATCCAAGATGTATTGATGCTCTTGCTCCGAAGAAGTCACTCGCAGACACTGAAAACCATGCCCCAGTCTTCAGAGTCAAACGGGCTGAGCCAAGTGGCTTTCTGACCTACATGTGTATGATTGCCACAAAGACTGAATTGTGGGATATAGGAGATATCTTTACAGAGGTAGGAGGGAAAACCCTGGAAGCCAGCACATTGAAAAATGAAGAATCCAGAAATGAAACTGACAAGTCCGCTGTAGATCTCGACTTGAAAACCCAAAGTCTCCCATGTAGAGAACATGCACAAAACAACAGTTTGTCTGGCGCAAAACTGTCAGCAGTCAGTAGTGTTAGCATTCCAGATTTCCAGAGCCGCAAGTTTGAAGAGACTGAAGTTGTAGTGTCTCATATCGTAAGCCCAGGCAACTTTTACATCCAGCATGCAGACTGTGTCATGAAGCTGCAGGCCCTTGTCACAGAGTGAGTATTTCACCATGGATTCTAAGCTTGTTTCTACTGATAGTCATCTTTACTGAAATTTCACTTGTTTTCCAATTTACATTTGCAGGTATTATAAGTCTACATGTCCACTTTTTTTTCATTGTTTTCTTTTAGATTCAAACTTGGATGACATTTGTAGATTTTTTTCATTCCACACATTTCTGCTCATCATTTTTCTAATTTACAGCACCTGGAAAGCCAGTACTTCATATGCTGAGAAGAAATGCATTCCAGACATTGGAACCCTAGTAATGGGTTGGTTCCCAAAACAGGAACAATGGTGCAGAGCTCAGGTGACGAAGATATGTGGAGTAAATGGAGGTGGGCCTGGTTTTTATATTGTAATGATTCTGCAAATGCTTACCCCTAGATGGTAGTAGTGTCACACAGCTTACCTGTAGCCATTTGAAAATCTGAACTTGATATGTCCCTTGTGTGCTTTATTCAAGCTATTTTTTTTTTGGCCTAATCTGGCATGCTTTCTCTGCTGTATGTAAGATAATGCCACTGATGGGGCTGGAATTGAGACATCCATCAACGTGGAGGTAAAGAGGCTGGATCATGGAGACGCTGCCTGCCTGTCTCTGCTGGACATCAAGGAGCTGACGCCAGAAATTGCAGTGTTGCCCCTCCAAGCCGTGCAGGTCTCACTTGCAAACGTGGGTGGTTTCCCTAATGATGTTATCTAAACTTTGGATTTCTAATTTTCCACATCTTTGTGAACTAGTACACAATTCTCTCTCACTGAAGCAGAGGCACTAGAATTTCCCCATGCAGACCTCCATGCAGATTATCCCCCAGGATTTGCATAGATGGAAATGGTTAATACATTGTGCTTTGCTCAGAGTGTAGACTGGATTATTGGCATTTATTCACATAATTAGTCACAGTCTTATCTATTGCTTGGTGATATTAGGAAATGAATTATCTCAGTTCATGGTATTTAATGTTTGTATCCTTCCCCCCAGGTGAGGCCTGTGAACGGGACAGGCTGGTCTGAGGAGGCAGTGGGTTGGTTTAGGGAAATGGTGCACAACAGAACACTCTATGCACGACTTTATGCACAGCAGCCCAGAGTAACAGTGGAGCTGTTTCTGGAAAAGGGAAAGCTAGGAGCTATGAGGTATTTCAGTGTAAAACATAGCAAATTTACTGTGAATTGAAATGTGTTTAAATTGTATAAACATTAAAGGAGTATACTAGTGATTTTGCATACTTTAGCCCAATAAGTACAGCCTGCATAGACGTTACACTACTACCAGCCATTTTACAAAACATGCTACTTTAGCAGTACATTTTAGATTTGTTTTTCCGATCTTTTGGAGTGCCATTGGTGAGTTACAGTATATCCAATATGTATTAAAATTAACTTGTAGAGACTTGAAATGTGCTTGAGATAAGAAATCCATCACAACAAACCAAAAGCCATTTTTCTTTTTTGTTGAAGTTTATTAATTTAACTAGTCCAACACATAGCTACATGGTAGAAATTGTATGTCTCCACCAGGGAATATAGTCCCAGGAAAAGACGGCTTTTACTGAGAAATCAAAAACGACCATGCCTTCAGCAATCAGAAGTGCATGTTAGCAGGTAAAACATTGAATGTTAAGGTGGGTATATCACCTGAACATTATTTTTTGAAAGATTATGGAATTTGGCAAAATGACAAGAAAACTCATACAGTTTTCTGTTTTTGGAAAATGGTTGTCAGTAACATAACATGTATGCAGGTAGTATTTATTAGCCTTAAACATGCAAAATCAACAGTATAGCCCTTAACAAAGTTATTATCCTCTTAGGTTTTTACTTTTACATTTTACATTTACTTTTATTTTTTTTTCTTTTCTGAAATTCCATATTTTTTTATATGTGAAAACAAACTAAACATTAACAAAATTGGAAATGATATAGAAAGTGATTTCAGTAAGATTTATTATTATATATAAAGGATATATATTTATAGTGATAAAATGGGTGGCATTTAAGTTTACCATATAATATATACGGTAAGATACACATTTGCTAATTATTCCTACACAGTCTAATACAGTAGCACTGCAGTATCTGCGCATCTCTCCTATCTTTGTGAGGCTTGCACTATACTGACGTATTTTTATAATGATTTGTCCATCTCTATTTAAATATGAGGTGAATATAATATTAGAAACCCCTCATGATATAGTGGAAAACAGTACAACACCACTGTCTGACTTAGAAATTGTCAGGGTTGAACCTCTCTCACATTGTCAACAAAAGTGAACATTATGAAGACCGTATAACATATTAGCTGTACAGTGGGAGTGTTGTCTTTGCTTTAGGAGAAGTGCATCACTGTCACTGAGACTGGCCCAGAATGGACATGCAGAACATGACCAACTGAAAAATGTTGGTGTCGAGGAGAAGTAAGTCGCTTTACAGTTTGGATGTAGGTTATCCCAAATTGTGCACCTAGGTGGCAGTATGTGACCAATGCATCCCTCTCACTTTCATTCATTTGTCTACTTTTTTAGGCACTTTTCAACTTGAGATGACAAAGCAGGAATCTGACTGGGAGAAACACCTCATCTCGTGCTGTACCCAGAAGAAGTGATTCTGATAGAGATTTTGTCTCAGCTGCCTGACGTTAAACCAACATCTCCATTATGGAGAGACATTTTATGATTCCGATTCATTAATGAAATCTATACATATTTAAGGTTTCCGCTTTAGATTAGTAGTTTGATTTGGAGTGATACTCAGTGTATAAGTGAATGTACTTAGAGATTTTTACTCAAGTTTTGCCGCTGAAAAGCTATTGTGATTGCAAAACTTTGACACTTGACAAATAAGTGAAGCATGTCAGAAATAAGATGTAAAGGCCATTTTGAACTAAAAGTGGAGGCACTGACTACAAATGAAGGAGCATTAACAGGTTTTTTTTGTCTGAACGGTGAAAATGTTTACGCAGGGAAATTGAGCATATTTAAAATTAAGTTACAATATCTATTTAGTTTTATTTTTTTTTGAGTAAATTCCTGTTACAAAACCTAAAAGTTGTTGGTACTATTGTCAACAACTAAAAATGGTGAAAAAAAGGTTAGCAGGCAAAAAAAAAAAAAAAATTACAAGNAATGTACATTGGTATATATATTACCTTGACAGTTTTGGATCTCTATTTTGTACTCAACATTCTCATAAAAGCAGGGAATTGTGCTGTTGAGTCATTATCACTGGAAAGACGAGATGCTGTTTGGTTTAAAACAAAATTGAGTTGCAAATCTAGTGTTTTCTATGTGTAAATCTCTGCTGTCTTGTAATAAAATGTGTGTTATCTACAATTTGATATCTTGTGACTACTATATTGTGTGTAGGTTGACTGGTGTTGCTTCTACTGGGAGAATATAAATGAAGTTTATTTCATTCAAAGAATTGCCAGACCACCCAAACCCTCCCACTACACTGTCATAAGTGACGCAGAACTGCTCATGGCACAGTGAACTGCAGTAGGTCATCTGATAACGCGCAACAAGCAACCACATTGTTTTTTTTTCCCCCTATGTTCTCTTTGTTACTGTAAATTATTGTTGATGTAGGGAGGAGTTTGACCAGAATAAACTCTGAGATCTCAAACACACTGATGGTGTAAAAATTTTTACAAATGCAAATCAGTGGGTGCATGTGTTCATAAGAGCACGTGTAGTTTCCATCCATCATTGTCAAATATTTGACACCATGCTGTAGCTGAATTCATTCATAAGCAGACTTCTGTTTTACAGCTGCTAGCAGGATGACTTTATGAAGTTAGCCTTAAACAAAATGCATTTTAAGATGTGATGTCTTTACCAAATCATTAAAAACAAATTTGTGAATTTAGGCCTTAGTTTAAGTCAGAATATCTTATTTCCTTCCAGCAATTTAGTCTGAGAACAGCATTTGTCCACAAAATATAAGATAAACTATTAAATTTATGTGGCTACAGTAAAAATCAGATTATTAATTGAGTATAATTTTGACTTTAAAACATAAGGTGCTATAATTGTATTGTCTGTGACATGGTTTAGATTACATAAAAGTTTGAACAAATGCCATTAAGAAAGATCATTTCATCATTCTTGATGGTCTTGCTATATAAGCTGTCTTGGCTTTCTTTTTTCTTTATTGCAGTGATTCGACAGTTCATGTATTTTCTGGATGAATCTGCAAACCTGACTGTACTGAATGACAGTGGTTCAGGTCAAAAGCTTCCTTCACTTTCCTGCCCTGCCAAGCACAATAAATAATGCAGCAGGCTGAGGCCTTTTGTGTCCACACAGATTCCTTCTTTTGCCTGGGGTAGGCGGAAATCAAGGCGTTTGATCTGAATTCTAAAGAGTCTTGTTGCAGCCCAATAAAGGATGCCATTGTATGTAAATAGTTTATATAATAGCATATGACTGCTACGGTGCAGGGCAGCGGCTAGTGGCGGAGGAATGATTAGCATTTTCCAAACGCATGGTGTTCTCAAACCAGTCTTGTCGTTTGCTAAAAAACACAATATTTTAATTAATTTCCACCCATTTTGTACACATTTTTGTGTACCACCACAGCTGAAGGTAAAACATTCTATCATCTATTTTATATTAACATTCAGTGTGCAGTGAGGTCAGATTTGATGTGAGTAGCTGAAGTGCCTCAGATGTCTTTACCAATACTTGGTGTGCTGTAATGTAAAATATAACCCTTCATTGTATGTTTGAATTAATTAGGTTTTAAACAGAAATATCTCAATTTTATAATTTTATTGCTTTTTTCATTCAAATCAGGTCAATCGTAGACTTTCTTACAAACAAAAGAAGTCTGTTTTTGCCTTTGAAAGATTGCTTATAATGAGATGGATGTCTGTTGGATGTCTTTGTTGGCTTCTTGGAGAAATTTGCTGGCAGTCTGTCTGTCTGCAACTGGGCTGTAGGTCAGATTGGGAGTACAGTATTAATACAGGGTGACAATATCACGTGGCTCTGCGAATGTTTCGCAATTGGCTTCGATCTCTTGCGTCTTGTGACGGTGCAGGTTGGTAGGCCATCGCCCTTGCTTTTATACCGCCAACAAGCAACTTGGCAATTCTTGTCTGTTATTCCTTACTCTGCCAAATCCAGCTTGATGTTCAGGCCACATTTCAAGATGGTTATCTTTGGACCTGGTACTGCTTACGCCGCTTGCACCGCCGGCTGACCCTGGTAAACTTTTTTTAAAAATATATTGCAACAGTTTTAACTGGACCTAATTACTGCACGAAGTTGTCTAACAGTGTTTATCACTTTAAGTTATTTGCTGATACACATTTGATTAGAAATTCTACAAATATGATTTTATATCAATGAAAGGCTACATAGCTGATTTTTCGCGGAGATATTTTTTTGATATTTCGACATCCAATTCACTTCATGACATGTTTATTGTTGCACAGTAATTATATATGTTATGATATTTTGACAACTAATTCACTTCATGACATGTTTATTGTTGCAGAGTAATTATATGTTATGATAGGTAACCTTACGATGTAGCTGTACAGCTTACATCTATATTACCTTGACTGACCTTTTAACCTTTGTGTCTGCAGACCTGGAGGCGAAAATGAACTGGGGGTCCTTTTATGCCGTGATCAGCGGCGTAAACAGGCATTCTACTGGCATCGGACGCATTTGGCTCTCCGTCATCTTCATTTTCCGTATTCTGGTCCTGGTGGTAGCAGCTGAAAGTGTTTGGGGTGATGAGAAGACTGGCTTCACCTGCAACACCCAGCAGCCCGGATGCAACAGTGTCTGTTATGACCAGTTCTTCCCAATCTCTCACATCCGCCTGTGGGCGCTCCAGCTCATCCTCGTCTCCACCCCCGCCCTGCTGGTGGCCATGCATGTGGCCCACCGACGCCACATTGACAAGAAGATCCTGAAGAGGACAGGCCGCAGTAGTCCCAAGGAGCTAGAACACATCAAGAACCAGAAGTTTCAGATCACTGGAGCACTGTGGTGGACATACTTGATCAGTATAATCTTCAGAATTGTCTTTGAAGTGGCTTTTCTTTACATCTTCTACTTAATCTATCCTGGCTTTAGGATGGTGCGTTTGGTGAAGTGTGACTCTTACCCATGCCCCAACACGGTGGACTGCTTTGTCTCTAGACCTACAGAAAAAACCATATTCACTGTGTTCATGCTGGCAGTGTCTGGAGTGTGTGTGCTGCTCAACGTGGCTGAGGTGATATACCTCATCGGCAGGGCCTGCATTCGGTGCTTCCACGGCTCTGAAGAAGAGTCCAAAGTGGCTTGGATAAGTCAAAAAGTATCTTCGTATAAGCAGAATGAGATCAATCAGCTGATTGCAGACCATTCTCTCAAGTCTAAACTGACTATGAGCAGAAAGAGCCCGGCTGAGAAGGGTGAGGGGTGTTCAGCTTTCTAAGACGCTGTCCTTCCTTTTTCCTATAAACTAATCAACAATGTTGTCCAGGAGAGGTCGCTCTACATTAATGTCACATATATTGTATATTTGATCATTTTCAGCAGTAGACTATTTATGTTTGGTATCATTCAGTATTGATTCATTTTATTGTTTTCATGAGTTTTACTGACAACAGCATTAGCTTATCAAAATATATTTGGAGCCAGTAGCACAGGTTAAAGGACCATTATAGTGTTTTTGCATATCTTAGCCTTTTTTTGCTACTAATCACATGAACTTTAAGCTCATTGTTTTCAGTTTTTATAAATGAATTTTATTTTCCATTTAAAAAAGATACTTGGATTTATTTAAAGGAACAAATCACTGTGTAAACCAAATTTCAGAAAGAATTTATTTTCCCACCCAAGAGTCATTATGTTTCCTGCTGGAAGAAAACATATTTACTGTAAATCAGGTCACCTCGCTGTGAAGACAGCTCAGACTGGGCTTCCACTAACAGAGAGTGAAGAGAGAATGCAAACAAGCTGCTACTTTTGCACCATAGTTCCTCAAAATAAAATTTAAAAAAACTACTGAATGTTTGCTTTGCACATACACGTTTAGTATCGATTTCAATGCATATTTGTCCTTTTCTCAGATTTTCTTCAGATGTTAATATTCAAAATATTAAAAAAAAAATCTTCTTGATTTATTTTCAGAAAAATTTAAAACATGAACATGCCAACTTTCTGCTGCATGACCACACAATGATAATGTAGCTTTGACAACAATAAAACAGGATGCATTACCTCAAGTAAGTTTTCATGCAATACTGAAATTAATAGAATCGGTGTCTGCCTGAAACATGGGGGAAATTTCTAAACATGCACACACACAAACAGTAAGCCTTGGAACATGGCTAGCAATAACGTAGTTTATACAATAGAGAATATAAATGAGCAAAAATGTGCCAAACAAAGAAACCAGCATGGGAGAATGGAGCGTTTGAGAAATTGAAATGCTGGATAGATCAATTATGTTCATCAGAACTAAAGAAGAAAGAGGCATTTAATTAAGTAGCTGCCTGAAAATAGTATTATTTCAGCTTAAAACAGTAAAATTGGATTTTGGAGACCATTTTAGTAATTTGTACATGATGACCTGTTAGAAAAGTAACAGTTGGTGCTAGAAAACCGAAGAAAATTTTAAAAAGCCAACAACAGCTAATTTTGAATGTTATAGTACCACAAGTAAGAAAAAAAGAATATATTTTAAATAAAACTTTTTCCCTAAAACATTTAATTCTGAATTTTTAGTTCTAAATCAGAATCATCCCAAGATCTTACTCATAAAATGTTGTACAAACTTCATTTTTAAATTTTACAAAGTTATTCTTGCCTGCAGCTGATGAACTGGCAAAATTAGAAGAATTCATTCATTTATTTATTTGTATAACCCATCATGTTTTCTGGGTCACCCTTACAATTTCACAACCCCAGTACTGTCCATATCTCATCCCTTTAAAAGTTTGTCGTATACTTTGGATTCATTTGTATAGTGCATACATGCTTACTTAACATGCTTGTTGATGACCCATAACTGTCATAAAGTTTGCTGTCATGCTTCTCTTAACAACACCCTGCATAATATGATTTTATCTATGGTCATGTAGATATAGTGCTCCATACGCTGGTATTATGTATACAACTGTTCTCTTATGAAGTTAACCTGTTTTTTACATTATAATACAGACAAAAAAAGCCTCATGGTGACTTGCCTAAATGTGCATATACCAATTTACATCCAGGTAAACAATCCAGTTACCAATGGATTGAAACTGTATATATGTACATTGTGTCATATGGAGAAATAAACATCCTGTTTAGCAACCATATAACGTATTGTTTAATTGTGTTGCGTTGTCACTAACTGGATAAATTAATGTTTTTGCCAAAGGAAAGTATTTGTAGTAATTATATAAAGCGTGTAGAATCAGTCTCATCACTGTTACATCTCTTCACTGACTTTCCTTCTCTCTCCCTGCAATTTGTAACTTGAAGATGCAAATGGCTACTCATCCTCCAAATCATGCCCCCCATGATAGGAGAGACCCTTATGCTATATTTAGACCACAGGAGCACTTGTGTCCAGACAGACTTAGTCGACGACATTATTGGCCAGCTGCCCCGTCACTCACTGTAACCAGCGAGTTGAAGGGCTTTAATAGTTTACATTAGAGAGTGTGCCCGTGCCAAATTTAACCATGGGGGGGAGGGGGGTTGAGGGAGGGCAAACCGGACGTGCTTGTGAGTGTGTCCAGCAGGTTATGTGTGTTGTGGTTGGTGGAAGATCCCAAGGCCTGGATCCTGTACAAGCCATAATTGAAGTCTGAGGACTGACTCAGTGGGTTTTTAGTGTGGAACGGAGGTTGTGGCTAGGAGTCCACTTTTCCTGTTCATTCAAGGGCATTGGTGGGGGCCTGAAGATCCGCTTTGCACTTAGGCCTGTCAGGGAAGCAGGCAACCTCATGGACCCTCAAAGACACAAAGTGTTCCACCACAGGGGTTGTTGTAGAAGATGACAAGGTGAGTTGCCTAGTGTGTGATTTCTTGTCTGTTTTGTGGTTCTTTTTTATGAAAATTTTGTTGATTGAACTGTTTATACAAGGAGCCAAGGTTAGAAATGTGAGTCATCCCAGAGACCAAATGCTTGTTTGTTTATGCAGACCACCTTGTGCTGGAAGACAATTTAATAATTGTGAAATCTTTCAATGTTGCATAAATTTTTTCCAGACTTTTGGATGAACAGCATGTTAGTCTTTCATGTGGGAAAGTTTGTAGTCTGGTGGGTTTAATACTCTAAAGTATTTCCTTTGTTTGAAATTATATCTCAGTCTTGTTTTCACTTTCCATTTCTAATAGTTCCCTAAACAGTTTATAAATTTCACATGCCACATTAAAGCAAATACAGAATTCATGTTTCCCCACGTTAGTGAATACTGAATTTATGATCTCACTACCGCTATGTATTACTCAACAATTTCTGATTCACACTTCAACCACTTCTGGCTGGTGTTTCTTTTCACCTCAAGTGGATCATGTTGCCACGGCTCGAGCTACGAAGGCCAGGAGTCGTGGAATCATGACTGGAACCTGCCCTGTCCACACTTACCAAATATATACCATCCTAAAGTAAATATAATCCTGTCTGCATCCATGTGAAAAAACTACCTGCTCAACAGCAGTCCCCCAGTTTTACTCAGTTGACAGCTTGGCTCCCAAGAGACTCATTTGATCTAACCTCTACTGAATTTGGTAAGACATTTTAGAGAAGAATGCAGTTTTAGAATTTTTGCTCATTAAAAAGATTCAGAACATTTCAGCTTTTAACTTCTGGATAACTTGTGTTTTGGTCATGTCAACAGCAGTATGCTAAACGCTTTTTCTAATGCCGCTCTTGTCACAGATCTGACCTCACATAGCCATGGGGGACTGGAACCTGCTGGGAAAGCTTTTGGAAAAAGCCCAGGAGCATTCCACTGTGGTGGGGAAGGTGTGGCTCACTGTCCTGTTCATCTTCCGCATCTTGATCCTGAGTGCTGCCACAGAGAAGGTGTGGGGCGACGAGCAGTCGGGCTTCACCTGCGACACCAAGCAACCCGGTTGCGAGAATGTGTGCTATGACGTCACTTTCCCCATCTCCCACGTTCGGTTTTGGGTGCTGCAGATCATCTTTGTGTCCACACCTTCATTAATTTACTTGGGGCACATTCTCCATCTGGTACGAATGGAAGACAAGCAGAAAGAGAAGAACAAGCAAGCAGCAGAGAAGCAGGACCTCGCTGTGGAGAATAAGCAAAAGAAGCCTCTGTTGAGAGACGATAAGGGCCGTGTGCGCCTGCAGGGGGAGCTCTTACGCACTTATGTCTTTAACATCATTTTTAAAACCCTTTTCGAGGTAGGCTTCATTGTGGCGCAGTACCTTTTGTATGGTTTTGAGTTGAAGCCCATGTACACATGTGACAGACCTCCCTGTCCCAATGTGGTAAACTGCTATATATCCCGTCCCACAGAGAAAACCATTTTCATCATCTTCATGCTTGGAGTGGCCAGTGTGTCGCTGTTCCTTAACCTCATAGAGATCTATCATTTGGGCTTCACTAAGTGCCGGCAGGGCATCACCTACAGGAGAAGTCAATTCTCCCCTGAGTGCATGTCTAAGGAGCCCAATGAGGCACCAATGCCATTTGCACCGAGTTATGATGACTACTTCCACCAAGTCCAGCCTGGCTACCCACCCGTACCCAGTTACAACCTCTCCCCTCTGTCCGAGGGGACAGACTCTTCGTTCAGTCCCTACCACAGCAAGGCAGCTTACAAACAGAATAAGGACAACTTGGCAGTGGAAAGGAGCAGCAGTAAGCCAGAGGAATGTGACCTGAAAGGAAAGAAGGGAGCAGAATCAGCCCCTGGGTCACCTACGCAGGCTAGGCCAGGCCGCAACGCCAAACACAGCAACAAGACACGAATAGACGATCTGAAGATATAAGAGGGTTTACGTTTCTCTGAGGGGTCTTACATTGCTGCAGAGGGATCATATGTCGTTTGGAGACATTCATATGTCCTAAACGCCCCCCCACCCCCACCCCACCCCCAAAGATGGCACAGTTTTGACCTGTTCCAGCTTAGAGGGGAGTGACATTTATACAGCACACAGATAAACTCCAGCTGTACTGTAAAGACTCTTTTTGATAACAGTTCTAAAGCCTCTTACATGTGATCCACAAATTTCCCTTAAAGCTTAACTGGGTATTTTTTTTCTCTTTTGAACAACTTGAATTGGATTTCACATTAGATGATAGTGTAAGTGATGCATCACAATATTCGCAATCAGTATTGATGTTTTATGAATTTAATTTGTTGATGATATGAATCTTTCAACTTTTCACTGCCCTTAATTGCTGAGAAGCAAAATTAACAATAAACATAATAAAAGTCTGCTCAGTTTTTGAGCTTTTTTTTTCTCAATGTTTGAAGAATGTGATAATACAAAGCATTACAGATAAACTTAAAGGACCACACCAGTGATTTTGCTATTTTCAGCTTAATAAATACTACCCACATGACTGACAACCAGTTTCCAAAAACCATAAAATCGTATGTTAGTTTTCCTGTTATTTTGACAAATCCCCTAATCTTTCAAAATCAAATGTTCAGGTGATAAACCTACCTTAAAATTCAATATTTTGGCTAATAACATGTACATCTGAATGCAGAACGGACAGGATGCTTAAACATGCAACACCACCAGTATGGTCCTTTAACTCCCTAAAAAAAATGCAAAAAATGCAACTCACTGTATAAAGGCACAGGAGTAGAAACTTATTCAGTACTGATCTTGTGACTCTCATTTATGGAAACAAGATATGGGAAAAGGTTAAATGTACTTTTTTTTTTTTTTTTTNTTTTTTTTTTTTTTTTTAACTGTTTTGAGGTCAGCAAGTAGCATAGTTTGCTTGCTTAGACTTGAAGTGCAAAGTTGTGCAATATGTGACAACATTTTGGACAATCAAACACTGTAACTTATATCCAGGGCATGACTCACAAGAAATTGCACTTGTCTCAGGAGTCTCCAGATTTCTACTTTATCTTTATACTGCAGCAGCCAGCAAAATGTAAACTGTAATTACAAACACATGGTTGTATTTATCATTGTTTATAACTGAGTTGTGTTATTTTGTTTCTGTAAAGCACTTGGTGATAGCCATATTTGTACAAACTGTTCTAAATAAACTTGTCTTAAATTTGCAGTGTCAGAAGTGCTTTTGTCATGCACATGTTACAACTTTTATTTCAGATTGCTTGAATTAAGACGAAGCCAGAGAGAATTTTACAGAAGTAATCTGCAACATCAGCAGGGGATGCACGTAAACATTTCAACCTGCTAAAGGCTGTGGTGCTTGACAAGAATAAACATGCTACAGTATGTATAAAACCTTTGCACCTGCATATCCCGCACATGCCGATCCTGTACTCATACGCCAGGAAAGCACAGCGCATAGAGGAGGCACTCCTGGTATGAAAACCTTGAAGTGAATGAGACAACACATTCATTGTTTAGGAAGATGTCTCACACTGTTGGACTGGTATGTCCATAATTTCTCATACATGCTTGGTTTATTACGGGAGATGTAAATATACATTTTGGTTAAATATAGAGAGTGCAGTTTTTGTAAAGTCTTTTTGTACAGCCTTCGTTTAGCCTTCAAGTGTAGTTTTCTGAATATCTTGAGATTTGATTCAGTCTCATCTATAGTAATGCTGTTACTGTGATGTGGTGTTAGAAATAACACGTCAGATCTCCAGCATTCACAATAGTAGATGGCATGGCTTCTATTTCTATTTCCTCAGACATAGAAGTATGAAAGAGTTTCTTTTGCATTTGAAAACTGTCTCATTAATGGAAGAAGAAGAATATGGTAATAACATAAAATAATCACAAAAAAAGTCATTTTAAAATTCTGTGAAGTGTTCATCTTTGTGAATAAGATACAATATTTGAAATGTTATAGATGACTATCAAGTATTATATTTTGAAAAAAAGAAGGCACTCCGAAAGTGCATACCTCTGCCAAGGCAAACAAAATTCCCAGAATATGATCTGGATCACCACCAAAATAAGCAGATCTTCTTTTTGTTAAAAATTAACCATCATGCTAAATTTCATTAAAATCGGCCCATTAGCATTAATTTTATAGGCTAAAAATTTCTTCTGGAGCCTGGATCCAGAATATGATCCAGATCACCTCCAAAATTTAATAAATTCTTGCTCACAGTATCATCTATCTACCAAATTTCATCCAAATCTGTCCACAGCTTTTCAAGATATCCTGCTAAAAACAGACCAACAAACACAGCGATCACATAATCTCCTTGGTAATTTTAAATGTAAGGTCCACATTTCAAATTGGAGTTGTATAAGGTGGTCATAAAAAATATCTAGCACTTTTACAGCATTTTTAGAGATATGCAATATATTTCATATATATATATATATACTGTATATATTTATATATCAATTAGTTAAAATATTAGTCAAAAATGCTGCACGGGTGTAAATAATCAAATTTGTAGTCTGCAGACTGAATCAGTAAAACTCTGAATTGACTGATCAGATGACATAAAGTGTAGTTTGTAATTTTAATTCTGGTGCAAAAACTGAGTCACATTAGCTTTGTTCTACAAAACCATACTATTAATAACACGCTGCTCTCCTGACTATTCAAAGAAGGTGAATTCACTCTGATTTCTAGTTTAAACAGTGAGGAACATTACAAAAAGATTTCAATGTCACTTCATCACTACTTAATTTAGTTCACCTTAGGGTAATTGTTTTAGGCTACTAGTTTGAAAAGGGCTGTAATCAAATTTGAATTTAGAAAATGATTTAAAAGTGCCAATAGCATCCCATTCATCTTTCATTTTAATAACCCCAATGCTCAAATTTGACTCTATTTGATAAATTTGACTAAAAAGTGCTTTACAAATACCACCCAATAACCTTAAAAACCTTCAGTATTGATTAATTGATTTAGCCTGTAGTCTGTATCCACACAGCTTTTATACAGTTATAAAACACTTTCACCCAGTTAATGTTTGAGGAAAATAATGAGTATTTCCTGAGTGCTGAAATAAGTTCAGTAATTAATGTCCCTGAAAGAACCTGAGCAGGATCTCATGAGAAACAAAAGCACAGACTATAACACAATAAAGAACCATCTCCATTACATTTAATGGTTGGATAAGATCCCTGTAATTTTATGTGTTCAGATGAATTATTCTCACTATATTCTCTTGGTCTCCTGTGGTTTGATGCTTCATATTATTTCACACCAACCACGGTACTCTACTACCCTCTTCCTTTATTTCCACATTACCACTGTGTATGCCGCTCATATAAACGCCATTTGCTAGTTCGCCATCTGCTGGATCCAAGTCAGGGACAGGCCTTATCCAAGTCTGTACTTAATAATACCTACAGTATCTTAATGTATAATGTACCTGTCTATTATTTTTTCCAGTTAGAGAAAGGTATAGAAGGAATCAGGACTGGATGTGGATTGCATTATAGGGTGGTTTTCCTGGACAGGCAAAATCAAAGAGCATTTCCGGTTTCAAGAAACAGTTTAGCATGTTTTTCATCACACTGACACTCTGCATCCAACCTGATAATGCGATAAATGACTATGACAAATGTCAGACACAAAGCCTGCCCTTACACCAAGTCGTGCTGCCGCGAGGACAAGCTCACAAAATACCAGCCAAAAGCAAAATAGGCCTTCTGATGTTTTCTGACTGAATCAGTCTGATTGCTTGCAGGCCTGTCACCTCATCACCATCACCAGCCTTGCTAAACTCAATGCAGACTGCACAGCCCAGCTCCAATGTCTCTGCTCGCTCTGCACTAGAGGACTGTTGAAAAGGGACTTGCAGACCGCAGAGGAAAGTGAAGCCAGGATCAACTCTTGACATGGTTTCTGAGGCAGAAAACATCATTATGGCTTGGCATCTGTCAGTTCATGGCTTGGCTTTCCCCGCTGTGTTTTCTGTTATGCTGCTGCCACCATGTGACAGCTCAAATTCTCTGCAGGAAGCAAGAAGCAATTTGCCTTTTGCTTCAGTGGTCTTGTTATGGTGGCTTAAATATTTCTGCTTATTGTAATTACAATCTGTATGACTATTATGTGCATTCTACAGAGAATGGATGCTTAGGTAATGACTTGACTGCAGCATTTTGTTACTGCATGTCTTGTTGCTGTTATGACAGCTGAATTTGCCTCTGGGCTAAATAAACTTCAATCTATGAGTAAGTGAGCCACACCACGTCATACTGGGACTGCTTCTCTTGAACACGTACTGTAATATTGAGGTTATTGAGGCATTTCATAGGAAATAGACAAATCTGTAAGTAAATAAATGCTCACACACATCTCCATGTAAAAATTTTAGTTTGGTGTGGTTTACACAGCAGATGGTAGGGGAGGAAGAACTTGATCTCTTGCGTGATCAACTTGTTTATGTCAAAAGTGTTCAATCTGGATTTCATCATTGGATGAAAACTAATGTAATTTTGGTGATAATAATTACATTTACCAGGTACCTCTTTTGAAATATAACAGGCTTAATAAAACTTGTGTAAGCTTATTGATCTCATACCTATAAGGCTAGTCATGTACTTGGCAATGAGTAAAAAATAATAATTGGATGTGATTTCTGCATAAAAAAAAAAAGTATCTGACTTGATGGCTATTCAGAGTTTTGTGTTCAATTTCAATGTGTAGAATCAGACAAATATAAACAATCAGTTAAATGTCTGATAGTGAAACATAAAAACAGCACAAAGCCATTTACATGTTATTTTTCTGAGTTTGAGCATGTCAGCTTTTTTCATCCACATCTTCATTGATATCTACATACTCAAATTAACAAGCTTCCTCAATACAACTCCTGATTTTCTAAAAAAATGTTCTAAAGATAAAAAAAAAAACATAACTGCACTCAAACACATAAAACAAAGACACAACACTTGCATATCCTACGTTAAACAGATTTACAAGGAGAAATTAGTTAAATTATTTTAATGACATAACAGTATGAAGTGTTTGCTCAAAAATTAAGTTTATGTCTGGAATGAACAAGGCAGATCAATATTTGAGTTATGAGTTATCTTAAGATAAATGAATTAATGGAGTGTAATCTGAGGACAGAATCTTTTGTGTGTTTTAAATACTATGTGATTAATTTCAGTAGCATAAATATCCCAAAAGAGGAAGTGTAGCATTATGGAATCAAATCCTTTAACACACATCCAACATGATGGTTTCTGAAATGACAGATTCTTTAATGTCAAGGAACCTGCAACACTTAGCCAAATCACGGCTCATTAGAAAGCCTCTAAAAAATAGGGGCCATCTTCTCTTCACAAAAGTATCATTTTCAGACAATAAACAATGAAAGTCAGAGAAGGGGCAGGGTGAGACTGATGAAAAAGCGCCACCAGCCTCCACTCCACCATCCCAGAGAATATACAGATGTATTAGGCACCAATCTCTGGTCAAAGCCCAAGCATAAACCAGATCCCTTACACATCAGGTTGGTAGATGATGCTGTGTTTATGCTGGAGCCATGGTGGGCGCCGTGGATTTGTGTGAGTATCAGTGTGTCTCCTCTGGTACTGCCATCTGATAAGCACATTCCTTAATCGTCTTTGCCCTTTCCTTTTGGTGAGCCTTCGTTCCAGGCCACATAAACAAACAATGCCAAAACCACATGCACAGCCAGAACTGCAACAATGGCTGCATAGAAGTAGCTGTCAGAGCTCGACATCTTCATTGAACCTGGAAAAAGGACGTGAATAGATGTTAATGGTTATGAAATGCTATGGCTCAACAGTCATATTTCTATTTTAACTTCATCAGGATGTCTGAAGCTCTTTAATCCTTTTAAGACCTTTTGAATGCCAATCAGAAAGGAAAAAAGCTTAAAAATTAAAGCAACTTTTGACCTGTTAACATGAGTGGCTTGATTCCTCAACAGAAGAACAGAAGTGTAACAAATTCAAGACTTATAAAACTATATTTTAAAAAGTTGAAAATCATATTTACCTGCATAGTAGTCCATTTAAGGCTCTGAAGATGGATAACATCATAGAGCCTGACAGATAAATTGGCCAGGAGATATTATTTGCCAATATTTGCTAAGCACAGTTGTGCATATTTAGCCCATATTTTCCGAATGAAAGTTTAAATTATTTCTGTTTTAAGTTTAATTTACTCAATAATTGAAGTCACAGAATTTTACTATTCCAGATTTACTGTTGCTTTTACATACTATTAGTCATCTTTCATAATAAACTTCTCTGTACTGCAGTTTTTAACAACCAAGTTTGGGGGATTCATGTCAAAAGTGGTGGTTTATATTAAAAAAAAAAATCAGCAAGTGTATACATACATACATACATACATACATATATATATATATATAGTTATCAAATGTTTATTAGGTTAAGAAGATCTGTTGCAAAAAATCTGGTACGGGTCATGGTATTAAACATAATACCAGATCAAATCATTTTATCAGGACTTGCAGACATCCTCTTTAGCAACAGAACAAACACAAGGCTGTTTTATGAATCCATACCCTCGAAGATGTAAGACTTTGATGTGAAATATAGTCCGATGGGCAACGTGACCATCAGGATGGTGAAGAACAGTAATGTCTTCAGGGCTGAAACCAAGGAGCTCTCATTTCTGTACAGGAACACAAGTTCATCATTCAAATAGGTAAAACAGGACAGCAAACGTACTGTTGTTAAGTAAACGGACTCCAACAATTACAACTACTGATCGGTGTTACGAATTAAACAGTGACCACGCTAACCTGTGACAAAACGCTGGTGGTTGCTAGTACTAACAGCAGATGTTGAATTTGTGTGTAAATTTTGTAACTTTAAATATTATGTTATTAAAAATGACCTGACAAGGATTATTGAATCAATTCATTTAAAAAAGAAACTTATGAAAACGGTGTGAATAAATAGTTTATGGTCATTATTAATGTACATTTGTGTTTGCTGCTTTAGTTTGCAGTGTCTTGTCGATGATGTGTGTTTGTACCCCTGTCATAATCATTTTAGTAATGTGTAATGTCTTTTAAAAATAAACGTTTAATAAAAATCTTGAGATTAGTTATCCCAGAGAAACGCTTCATTGTTGTCCTTTTCGTTATAATTTAGATCAATGATAGCTGAATATTTCTTGCCCAACTCCGTGACTAAAAATGAAATTTAAAAAGGTATAAAAAGATATCCACGGGGAAATTACCTTTCTGTTTTTATCAACTGCGTCACTAAAGGCATTCAAGCTCAAGGCACCAGTTAAAGTGGTCACTCGTTAATCCGTAACACCAGACGGTCTCTCATTACTACTACTGATGTGGTAATGTCCTCTGTGAATGATTTATGGTTGATTTCAATGTCACACTTATGTGAAGTGTTCAGCATCCATAAATAACAGGGATTCGGCTTTGTTTTGAGACAAATGTAACTAGTTTATCTCGTAGCTGCTGAGAGAAACTGAACGAAAGCTAACAATCTGGTTAGGAAGAAAGCTAGCTAATATTAGCCGTTCATTTGAAATTATTGCTAGTTTTCTCACCCCCTAAAGTAGGACGGCGGTCCGGACGCGCCGTCTGAAGAAGCTCTCATAGATCCGTCCATTTCTCTGCCGATGGAAGGCGAGATAAATATAAAAATATGCAAAATATAGCTAATATGCGTTAGCGTTATTCCAGTCTGTGTTGTGTTGTTAATTCTTACCATAGAATCACGGGACTGCCTATAATCTCGCGAGGCCAGGTCGTGAAGTTAGTCGATTCACGCGAGATTAGAGACAACCCTCACTGTGTAGTGCATAGATATAGAAAAGTTTCTATATAGGTATAGTGTAATAGAAAGACGTTTAACGAGTACATCAGAGGGACAGCGCATGTTAGATGTTTTGGAGATAAAGTCAGAGAGGCCAGACTGAGATGGTTTGGACATGTACAGAGGAGGGATAGTGAACATATCGGTAGAAGGATGCTGAGGTTGGAACTGCCAGGCAGGAGGCCTAGAGGAAGACCAAAGAGGAGATTTATGGATGTAGTGAAAGAGGACATGAAGTTAGTTGGTGTGAGAGAAGAGGAGGCAGAGGATAGGGTTAGATGGAGGCAGATGATTCGCTGTGGTGACCCCTGAAGGGAAAGCCGAAAGGAAAAGAAGAAGAAGAAGTAATAGAAAGACGTTTTACTATGTAAATAATGTGTATCAGTGGACGCAATATGCTTTGAGTTTATTTCAGGTAAATGCTGAGATAATTATTAGCGTTCAAGCTGTCTTTTGTGTGTGTGTGTTGGAACTTTTGAAAATGTATTATGGTACTTACAGGTAATGCTCCATACAAAGCCACATTACACAATCAGTACAAAAAAAAAAAAAGCAGGNAAAAAAAAAAAAAAAGCAGGTGGACAGTTGAAATCCAAATTTGACATTCCTCCGAAAATTAGTCTAAAAGGGTCTAATAACAGTTGTATGTTATCATATATAAAATTTTTATGTTGGAATCTTGATTGAGGTTATGCAGTTATTTCCAAAATTTAGTTTTGAGCCTACAGGTTTTTTATGTTGAAAGCTAACACAATTCAAAATTAAAAAGCACATTAAAAATTTAAAAACTTTTTTAGCAGCATCCTGTTCTTCTATGGACACATCAGCATTACGTATTTATTAACAGTTTTCAGAAATGCAACAGATTTTTTAAAAACCAGTCTGTGAATCTTCCTCAAAATATCACAGCTTTAGCTTTGAAATGCTAATAGGAACAGCAATAGGAATGGTATTTTTACTTTCAGGGAGTGTGGGCGTCCTATAAGTCAAACCCATTACAAAGAGATTATTTAAAAGTTTTTTCCCACATAGGAATTATCTGAAAATCTTCATCACCATCCTTTGTACATATAGCATATAACAGAACCTCAAAATAGAAATCAGGAGTGATGGATGAAGAATTTAAAAGTGTAAGTTAAAGATCATTTGCTGAGCTCTTAAATAATTGAAAATGTATAAAATACATGCATGATATGCACAATGCATTTTCTGTATGTGCATGTGGACACTGGACACTTATGAATAATGTAATGCCACTGATGTTTTCTCATTTAACTGCTGGTGTAACAGAGCCATTTAGTCCATTTTGTGCTGCTAGTCTCCCTGGCTAAGTCAAGGAGCTTCTCTTTCTGCTCCAGTTGGCATTGTTCTTAGTTCCACTCTACGCTCAGCAGGTTCCCCAAAAACACATTTAATTTAAAAAGGCTCTCTAAGGGGACCAGCAAAATCCATTAAGAACAATTCAGTTATGTGTGTTCAAAATAGTCATGTTGCATTCTGTGACAACTTTTCCCCCAATTATTCAACAAAGACTTCACCAACTCCAGAGAATTTTTACAGGAATTGAGTAAATATAACTTTTGCTGGCTGAACCATTAAGAGATATTTTTTTTTAAATAATTTTCACATGTACAGTTTAAATGAAAAAAGTAAGACAATATTGGTCGAGACATCCCCTTTTTAAAGATTAGATCAGTTGTATGCAATATGCACTTGACTTCACCTTATGATTTTCATGCAACCAGTGATCATAATTAAACATATTGAAGACTTAAGACAAGGAAATAAATGGTAACTTCTCACAGCTTAATAATCCAAGATTCCCCTTAATAATAATAATAATAATAATAATAATAATAATAATAATAATAACAAAAAGAACAGGGCAGCTTCAGTGTTTTCTGTTGTTTGAAAGACTATTTTTTCAGTAAAATATCTTGGGGCCAATTATTTCAGCCATAAAATAGCTCAAAAGTAAAGAGTGACCAATTATTCCTTAAAATTTGCATCCTTATGGAATTTCAAGTTCTTTGCAAACAAATGCAAAACTAAAAACTCATTAGATATATTACTGCAGTGAGCTTTGGGAATACAATGAAACAGAATAAGACATGATTGCAGTCAGTGACATTTTACCCTATTAGTGGGATTATGAATTTCAATGAAAAATCGTTCTTTAAAATTAAATTTTTACATAAAGTCATGTTGACTTTGACCATATTCTTCATGGAAACAGCCAGTTACACCGTGTAGACTTAGTTCAGGGTCTTCTAGTCCAGACTGACTTGTTCTGACTGATTTGTCCCACCTCATGGGTCTTGACCTTTGACCTTTCAGAAGTATTTCCCATGGCCCTCTCTGTCTGGGCTCCCCACACTATGCCGCTGCATTCCGTGTGTCAACAGTATTCTTGTCAAACATGAGGCACTGTGCACTCCACACCTGTTGTTTTGATCACGCATGGGCTTCATTGCAGAATCCTCACATGGAATTATTACATTTAATGAAGTTTCCATCCTGTGGGGAAAGTTGTTCTCAGCATTTGACCCATCCTGACTACTAGGAGCAATAGGCAGCCATTGGGTGGCACCCAGGGCTACACCATGATCAAGGGCAATGGCAGGAGTATTAACCTAACACACACACATATGTTTTAATGCATGTTTTGATGCTGGGGGAAACCATCTATGCAAACATGGTGAGGACATGCAAACTTTGAAAGGACCGGTGTTAACACTGCACCAATGTGCTGCCCTAAGAAACAGTGGGCCAGATGCGTAAACGGTAGCGCATGATTTACTGCATCACTACGCGCAAATATCATAGCACAAACACATTTGTTCATTCATAAAGGCCTGTTACTGACATATTTTAGCGTTTGCCTTGAAAGAGGCATTACTATGATATTTCCTGTTTTACATGTCGCGGAAGCTATTCATAGCACAAACCAACATGCAAAAATTATTATTTCATTCAAGTGGTAAATTTCAGCAGTATGAAATCTGGGCGATGTTTCAAAATGTATTTGTCTCACATGTGTTAGTGATCAATAAATTTGATCGATAAACTCACTCAGCTGATCAGTCAGTTTTTAAACGGTGAGTTTTGATCTGAAATCACACACATTCTTGTGGCCTCTGCTTCATCTGCTGCACTGTGTGCTTCAATTATCACAGTGTGCATTTAGGGCAGCGCTGCACCCTTTGCCCATTAGCTCTTAAAATTGATCATGATCAGTTCAAATTGAACACACTGGTAGTCTATAGTGGGGTAAAGATCCCTCATTTTTCATTGAGACTGATGTATTACTTTATAATAAATTGACAATATCAGAAATTGTCCACAAAATCCCTGGATCCGTCCTTGGATCTAGATTGGCACCAAAAATCAATGGTTTGTTCACTGGACCATGCCCCACCTTTCCACCACAGATTTTGTTAAAATCAGTTTAGAACTTTTTTGAGAAATCCTGCTAACAAACAAACAAAGCATAACCTCTTGGCAGAAGTAATTAGTTCTACATTAACTTGTCAGATCACATTCAGCACTGCCATCAGTGGTAAGAGCATGGTATTAGCATTATTTCATGTCAGCCAGTTTCAGGGCTCAGGTATTTCCCTTCATATTGCGACAGACTGCAGGTTTCTGTGAATAAACAGCAAGCATGCAAACACTTTGTCAAGTAGAAATGACTAAGCATGCACAAAATCATCTCTAATCCCCATGTCTAAAAATATCGCCAACAAATTGCTGTCATCCCTATTTCCTGCTTTCATGGGTTTTGTTGGACCCATGACTCTTATAAACTTCTGGAAGTGTTGTGACCCAGAACCCACTGGGACTTTATATGCATGAGAACACAGGCTGTGCTAAACCCAATGCACAGATCCATTAAGGGACATACTATGTGCTCGCTATTGTGGCAGCACTCGTGCAAGAGCTGTAAGACATTCTTCATCTGACTTCATCCTACAGGCTGGATAAACCATCATGTCGTGCTAGCATCAGGCCATATAATGCCTCATTGCCTGTCCATTTTCAATTAACTACTTTTGCAGAAGAGTTCTGCTGTTGTGGAAGTAACCTTTTCTTCCACAAATGAGAATTTGTTTCTCCAAGGCCTCGTCTGCTCACATCTTACCAAGGAGGAGATGAAAATAAGCATGTAAAAGCAAAGCTGTGGAAGGAGGAGAGCATCATGTCCTCAGACAGCTTCACATTTATTCTGAGTTCCCCCCCACTTGATCCAGTTTTGGCCATAATACTAAAATATTCTCTGACATCAAATGGAGGCTGCTACAAAGTGCTGCTACTCTTGTAGATATTATTTGAAAAACAGACCAGGAGACCTTCCATGGCTCAAACTGTAGCACTACCACTGACATAACAATAAAATGATGTAATTTATGATACAGAATTCTAACAGAATCTGCAGGAATTTATGATGTAACCCATGAGGCTGAGCTGCTGAAAGCTTACCTAGCACACACAGCAGGCAAAGGAAAGGCAAATATATGGAATGCACTCTGCTGCTGGAATAATCATAGACTTTTTCACTTGTTAGTCAGAAGTAATTAATTAATTGATGCATTTAAATAGACACTTTAATTACATACATTTATGTGTCATTGTTATTTTTAAAAGGCTGTTGGTAAAACAGTACCAAAAATAAAATAGATTTTTTTAAAAAGGCTTTTACACATTACATTATGTTACTGTATTCCATGTACTAATGTGTCATGTCTTTTTTATTTTTCAACATACATAATCACATTGTGGCAGTCACATAACATACTTGGCAGTTCAGTTCTCCCTCCTTCTCCAATGCAGCCTTCCCACACAAGAACAACAGGCTTCCAACAAAACATATTAAAGTGGCTTTCTTAATATCTGAAATAAGCAAAGAGAAAGAAATTGTACAGACTAAAGGGTAACTTTAAAAAAACAAAATACATGAAAAAAAAAAGGCTAGTGTGCCTCAACCTTATCTTTCCCTATGCATTTATATGTATATAGGTAATATACCTACCTCACTTGTGTGTCTATCTATCTATCTATCTATCTATCTATCTATCTATCTATCTATCTATAAGTCACCCTTTCCTGAGAGGGAGAGATGCCAGGTGTCTTCCCTGAGAATGATTTTCTGCCCAAACATTATTAACATCTGGGTCAATGTGTCATATCTTATTCATTTTCTTTTGCTTTAATATAAACACTCTCTGTTCTGGTCCTTAGTTAACTTTAAATTTTATTCATCCATCCATCCATGAAAGGTCTCAATCATCCAGGTCAACAGCAACTTACAGCGACTGCACATGATGTTTCATCTGAGAGTCATTCATACCTCGCCAAGTTATGAACGATATAATATATATAATATATATATATATATATATGTGTGTGTGTGTGTGTAGATATATCTACTATACAATACTTTACTGCCATGTCAACTCAGTTGATAGGAATTTGTCTCAGCATGCTCATAACAAACAAACACACAGTCAAACAGTCACTCATTGCACATATATATCTGATAAATCTAAGAAGTGAGTCCTAAGACTCACCCATAGATGAGAAATACTGGTTTACTGGCATTTGAACCACTCACTTCATCTTTAGATCCATCCATCCATCCAGCCATCCATATGCAGCATTTCAATGTCATGATGATGACTTTTTAGGTTATTTTATTGTTAATTACTTTTTAGTGCACCAACCTCTGAATTATGGTGGAACACTCCAGACATATGCAATATATCATACTTAAGGTGGAGAGAAAGCTAGGGGATTGGACAGCACTTCTTAGAAACGGAACTACAGCTCTATATGAAATTGGCAACATGAGGTTATGAGTTATGTCAGACTTTATAGACATGGTCTGCATGGATGAATCATAGTGGCCTTGAATACAGCTGGAAGAGAAATGGCTCCATAAGCTTTTACTTCATGTGGGATGATAGACGCTGTGGAATATGGAATCATTCTTCAGGCTTTCAACTGGATTTTTGATACGTAAGCTGTATCCATGAGTCTTATAGTATGTGTTACTTTTCTATTGATATATTTACTGTAGAGGTCATATTTCTTAAACAGGCTGTATGTTCTAGGAATCCACACCAGTATTTTGTAGTTCACACACAGGAGCTATTTTTCAGAAAAGCTGGTCACCTATGGAGGAATCAAAAATTCTATGATCACCATCAAAGTTGTTTTCAGTCACATGGCAGCTGGTGCTGATAGAGGTTCAGCGGTAGTGATTTGCCAGGGGGAAGAGAGCTGGAGAGAGAAATGGAGTTAGTGAGAGCAGAAAAAGGGGAGAACCAAGAGGGAAATGTGACAGGAAGAGGAAGAAGGATGAACCTGCCATTAAACTGAGTCTTGAGTGTGGGAGAGCCGACACTGTCATCTTCCCTCGAGCCCATTTAGCCACTGATCTGTGGCTGAGCTTCCAGTGGCATGTGGTCTGCTTCTTTCCCACACACAGACACTGAGCTGTAAGATTCCATGTGGACCTGAACCGTGACATTGTACTGAGCTGCAGCTTGAGGGCACCCCATCTGAGTCTTCCTGTAAGATCCATCACGGATATAGATACCCAGTTCTCAATCTATAATCATTCTTTGAATATTTGTTGAATTAATTTTACTCAGACATCGGAGAATGTATCAAGAGAACATGAAAATCAGATAATGAATGTAACAAATGCTGAGAATATCAATAAATCCTTTGCATTAGGTGTTTGAAACATGCAGTCTCTTTAATATTCAAGTAACAGTGCATCTTATCAAGAATGTGTCACCCTGACATCTTGCTGCCTCCCTGTGAGGTGAACTGCTCATAGTTTGTTTGCTGGATGGAAGTTATGCTCAGAGGTTGTCAGGGATCATCGCCGTTTGGGTGACGTGTTCGGGTGCACTTGCACTATTATGAAATTACATCCCTGACTCATGATGCATATCATGCCCCTCAGGTGTCTGATAAGCAAGAAAGCTAGCTTTGTTTTTCATCTTTCTTCACTTTTCATGATTTACCGATTTCCCCAAATCAATTAGGATCTGATCCTTAGGGTTCTGTTTCATATATTAATACATGCAATAGTTGAACAAGAACTGACTGAAAACTATTAGAGAATTTAATTCTGCAAACACATGGCATACAAAGCCTGTTTTCAGATAGTATTCCTTGTATTCCTATTATATTCACAGGAAATTCTTCCACAATCATCTCTGTATTTTGTGAAGGCAACACTGCACACAAGATAAGCCTAAGGGTGAAACAGTATCACAGTGAATTAAAAT
This sequence comes from Lucifuga dentata, assembly GCA_014773175.1. NCBI lineage: Eukaryota > Metazoa > Chordata > Actinopteri > Ophidiiformes > Bythitidae > Lucifuga > Lucifuga dentata. The sequence continues at coordinate 96,531 of VXCM01000836.1, forward strand.
AGCTTACAATTTCAATAAGAATGAGGAAGATATTCATAGTGTTATCATATTAAGGGTGAGATATGAGGTACAAACTAAATCGTAGTTTGTACTGCAGCTGAAAGGTTTTTCCAGATAGACATCTACCCCAACTTTAGTTTTCCTTACAAAAATCTAAGAGGACAATACTTGCGATTTAGGATTTTTGAGCCCATGTTTGCATGTTGAGAATTGTTTTTCCTACATTCCAGACTGCCACTGTTTGAGTTCATTCCAGTATGCTAATAAAATCAACTTGTAGAGACTTGAAATGTGCTTGAGATATGTAATCCATCACAGCGAACATGACGTCTATTAATTTTTTTTTTTTTTTTTTTTTNTTTTTTTTTTTTTTTTTTTGTCAAAGTAGCTTTATTGAACCAGTCTAACACAGAGCTGCATGAAAGGCAATGTCTTCATCAGGGAATAGAGTCCCATGACAAGACTGTTTTTAACAAGAAATGAATAACAACTGTCCCTTCTACATTCGGACATACGTGCTAGCAGGCAAAAAATAAAATTTTTAGGTGGGTGTACCACCTGAACATTTGATTTTGAAAGATAAGGGAATTTGGCAAAATAAGAGAAAAACTAAAATACAGTTTTATGTTTTGGAAAATGGTTGTCAGTAATGTAATGCATATGCAGACCATATTTATTGGGCTCAAACATGTAAAATCATCAGTATTGTCCTCTAAATCCTTCTTAATTGAGCTGGTCATATCAAGTATGAATGTATTAAAGGCCTTCAGTTTAAGGCCTTCGATATTATTGAGGCATTTAAGAGCACAAAAACACAGTGGGAACAGAAAAGACTTTTTTAAAGCTAGTCAGGATGTTGTTGATTAACTAATTTTGTGCAAATATGAAGTGGGTCATTCTTTTGCATTTGATACACACATGCTAGAAATGTTATAATCAATCAAACAGCAAACAGAAATCAATGATTTCATTCTCCTCCATCCAAAAAGAGGCTATACTGACTATAACGGCTATGTTGACCTATTGTATTCCATATTTTAGGAACAGATTTCTCATAGCTGAGGGTGATAGCACCCTGTGCCAAGTGTTGACTACATGTAAAAATGTTTAATGAACAAGTTGGACTTTAAAGTATAAGGTATAGAGATGCTGTTACAAAGGAGTACAATGTATAGGTGATCACTGAATTGATGGTTTTGTTCTCATCATAAAGACTCTGAAGTAGGTGATGTCAGCTGTGTTTTTCTGCAATTGGAAAATGACATACTTCTCGTAAAAAGGCACTTGGTGAGCCATTGCAAACGTCTCCACAATGACTACTTCATTTTCCTGGTGAGGCATCATTTCATACATTTATCTCTGCTACATTATTGTTTGTCACAGCAGGTGAAGGCTTACTCTTCAGGCCCTCCGTGGCACACCTGGAGTTCTCCATGAGAAGCAAACGCGGGACGCACAGAGCAAGGAGGATCGTCTTGTACTCTTTACGGAAGTTTTGATTTAGCAGTCCGTATATGACAGCGTTGAGGCAGCTGTTGAAGTACGCCATAAAGTAACTTGTGACAAAGAGCCACTCAGGTATGTTTGGTGCAACCTTCACGGGATTTATAGCTACAGCAAGACCTATGAGGTTCAGAGGAGCCCAGCATACGGCAAACAGTACAAACACCATAAACATGGTAAGAAAGTTCCTCACATCACTGGGTTTCAGTTTGAGCCTTTGCTCCGGTTTGACCCGATGTTTCACTTGTATGACCAGCACCCATATCCTCAGGTAACAGTAGGATACCACCAACAACGGGATCAGAAAATGAATAATGACCACGGAGACTGTGTAATATGAGCTCACTGTCTGGGCAAAGGTGCAGGAGTAGATGCGAGGGTCATACTGCAGTGACCCAACAAAGAAATTGGGTACTGTGGCGATGGCGGTGAGCAGCCAGGTGAGGCCCAGGTAGCAGCAGGTGTTCCTCAGGCTGTACAACCGCTCGTAGTGCAGACTGTGGCAGATGTAGCAGTAGCGGTTGATAGCGATGGCCGTGATGTTGAAGATGGAACCAATGACGCTAAGGCCCATGATGAAGCCACTGGCCTGGCAGTGTAGGTCACCCATGGTCCAGTCATTGTGGAAGATGGCGGTCAGGACCAGAGGGTAGGGGTACAGCGCCACCACCAGGTCTGCCACAGCTAGACTCACCACAAAGATGTTTCCTGCATTAATACACAAAATATGACATAAATTGGTGCATAATTAAGCATTCAGCCCTCCTCTTTCATTTTCTACTTCAGGTTAAATTCCTTAAAATGGAGAAACAGCTATTAGCTTCCATCTTAAACGAGCAACCTCATTAAGCCTTCTGTGGTTCTACTCAGCAAGGCTTTTCAAACTTACTGCACAGATCTGACTCCACGTGCAGTCTCAATAGACCATTTTTATTTTCAACATCATTAAAAATAAACATTTTCATAAACTGAACTGTTCAATTATTTATGTCCCTGTGCAACACAAAAAAATACTTGTCCAAGGAATTTGATTACCATCTCAATAAAATACTCAAACTGAGTTGTTCTTGTTCCTCTCTATTTGCTCCTGGAAAGCACAGTAAAATGCTGAATTAAAGCTTATAAAAACAGGACATGGGTGATTTTAGATCTGAGTTCTGAGATAATCGCAGCGTGACACTGGATTTCCTCAGAGAACATGAATCATAGAACATGACATCTGATATTGTTACAGTACAGATGTTCTGGGTATGGGGGAAGAATAAAGCCATAAATCAAATTCTAATGTAATGTCAGCTAGGAAGATTGATAAGGAAAAATAAACACAAAACTACAAATCTATCAAAAAGGCTTTACAGCAAAAATGCTTTTTCTTTATACAAGTAACATATATTCTGTGTGACAGCTTAAGGAGTTAAAATGGGAATGTAGTGATGATTTATGGGTAGATACTTTGTTTTTTCTCATGCTTAGATCATGTACTTTGGATCATTTCACTCATTGTCTTCAGCTAGATCAGAGGGAACATTTGTGTTTTCTATTAGTAATCTTATAAGGGAATATACAGTTTCCTTTATAGATATTGTCCTCTAGTATAACAACATTTTATCTCAGAGTTTGGGGTGATTCCAGTGTTGATGTAACATAAACTCCCCCTGAAGTTGAAAATTGAAGGCCAGAGGCTATTTCTAAGTCAGATAACAGCTGAAATAACAGAGGTGATTGGCAGATATGATGGAGTGGATTTAAAACAGCTGCTTGCCATCAGACCTCAGTATTTAAAGCCTGTTATAATCCCTCCACCTCAGGGAGGACCTGGCTACAGAATATTAGTTAGTTAGTGGTGCTAATAATTACTCTCCTGGAATTGTTTCATCCAGTGTAGTACAGACGAATAACATAACACACCCATCACACAGAAAAACTATTACTATGCAAATCTGTTCTCATCCAAGTAGCTTCTGAGATTATATTTTTCATTTTGGAATAAAATTCAATTTTGTTTGAAATTTACCTATTGAGGTATTGAGGGGATTTATAAGTCATTAAACAGTGCAGACAGTCTCTCAAGCTACCGAGATAAAAATAAAAGCATTTGTTCTTCATCTTCGAGTCAGCTCAGTAGGCAAATCTGTCAGATTGTATTTGTGATGTTACAGCTCTCGTTGTGTGCGTTTGTCATTGTGCTGAGTTTGATTCCAGGCTGAAATCACACAGCTCAGGGTTTTCATTCGCACCAGACAAGATTTGCAGCAGCTGCAGTTCTCTCTGGCTGAACCCACTCCCCCTTATCATCAAGAGAATGAAGTATATTAGCATTCAAAAGTTTGGATTCACCCAGAAATTTTCATGTTTTTGATAGAAACTGATACTTTTATTCACAAGGTGGGATTAACTGATGTAACCACATTAATAATGTTGCAAATGGCTTTTACAACTGACAGTTATTTATAATTAATTATTCACATAATTTCCACATTCACACAAAGCAGCCATTAGTGTCCTAATGATAAACTCTTTTAGCTCAGTTTGTTTTGCAAAATTAAGGTTATTCCATGTATCGTCTTGCCAAAAAATTGGAGATTTTAATCAAAGGTCTCTGCAACTGTCTTGGAGTCTGTAGTTTGAGAAACAGACCTGCTTTCTTAAATAGTACACACCAAATACCAGTGTCATCTGCAACAGTGAAAAGACAACTCTAGGATGCTGGCCAATGCTGGCTGTCTGAAACTGGCAAATAAAAAAAGGAGAAAAAAAACCGTTAAAATGGCTAAAAGAACACAGACAGTGAATATGTTGGATGATTTTTCATTTGATCTGCCAGTTTCAGATATGGCTTTTTCTTTGAAACTCTGCCTTTCAGGCAAACATCCCAGATTTGCAACATTATTAATGCCTTGGTTATATATTTACATTTATTTAATGCCACTTTGGTGAATAAAAAAAAATCAATTTCTATCAAAAACATGAACATTGCGGGGTGATTCCAAATTTTTTGAACCCGAGAGAAGCCAGATGACTATTTTGTCAACATCCGTTATTAAACGTGTCTTTAATTAACCAACTTGGTTGGATGGCCTGATTATCATCACACCCAAACTCACAACAATGAAACATACTGTTTTATGGCTCATATTCTTACTCCTGGCTGCCAGAATGGCTGCTGACATCTTTTGGGAGCTATTATTATCAACATGTGTGAGTTGAATAGAGCATAACCTAAAAGCTGATTGGTCACAGGCCACCAGAGATGGCTGACTTGCAGCCTTTATTTCTCTGACACCATTACCCCTGTAATTTTCAGGTCATTTGCTTTGACAAAGCTGTCAAATATGTGAACTCTTCCAACAGATCAAACATTTCTCTGTTTTAAGTGTCTCCAGAGAGTCAAAAGATCATCCATCCCCAGTGTGTGTGTGTGTGTGTGCGTGTATGACTGCTTCCGCTCTATACTCACACAAGATCCATCCTGTGTGTTTGTCACCTTTTCTTTGCTGAAACATAAATCCTGACTGTACAGGCTGACATAGGTTGATGTTCATTAGAATCATCCAGCACACTCCAGGACACAGCATGAAATAACCTGGAGTGCGCCATATTAAACAGAAAACTGCATCCCTTTTATAATTCTGCATATGCATTTAAATAACCTCAATACAATGAAGGCATATTTATGGCACACTGAGTAAGAGCAGGCACATGATGAAAATGGAGCAACAAAACAAAAGCCTGCTGGTCGAGTGGGTTTTCAATCTGATAAACCCGCATGGTTGTGTAAACGTGAATCTCAAGGGCATATGTTCCTCCGTCAAAGCCAGTGTCTGTATCCCATCGCTCTCAAAGCTCACCCAGGAAATGTGATATGCTATGCTCTGATTCATCCCGCTATATTTACACGCCTTTGAAAGAAAGATAAATTCATGAAAATGTGTAGGAGAGTGTTGGCATCACTTGAATCCAGCCAAATGTCAACGGATGGATTATTACTACAAGTGCATTTCCAAATTAGATCACATCCATCATGTTATTATAAATGAGCAAAAATAACCATTTGGCAAGGGCATTAATAGTGATGAATGAATTGTGACTACTTTCTGAACTCATGTTCAACGGGCCAGAGAAGAAGTTTGTGATTAAACTGACAAGAGCTGCCTTTGGTGATATAGCCTGCTGTGAGCCAAGCCAAAAAAATCATCATCATCATCAAAGGCTGTGTACCAATCAAAGCTCCAATGTCTGAGAAAATAAGGCTCATGGGGCTTGAGAGAAATCAGATCATCAGAACACAAGCAGCGTCTGGGCTATGAGCAAGATAGTGAGTTATGCAAATGTTAAACGGCTCCTCCTCCTCCTCCTCCTCCTAATGTCGAGTGACTAATGACATTTTTCAAAGAATGTGCTATATTACATCCAGGAAATAAGATCGCATGCTATACAGAATTTAATTTAACAGTGCATATGGTTTAGTCCTAATCTTTGAAAAGCTCTGTGTTTCCAAATTAGAAAGCTAATTGCCATCTAATATTTTGTTGTCAAGACAAAACAATGTCTTTAAAGGACCACACTGTTGATTTCGCATGTTTGAGCCCAATCAATAATACCTGCATTCATGTTATATTACTGCCAACCATTTTCCAAAACATCAAACCATATTTTAGTTTTCCTGTTATTATGCTAAATCCCCTAATCTTTCAAAATGAAATGTTCAGGTGATAAAAATTCAGTGTTTCACCTGCTAATACATACACATGATTGTAAAAGGCACAGTCATTTTAATTTCTCGGCAAAAGCCATTCTTTCTTCTGGAACTATATTAACTGGCAGAGACATAGATTTTCTTCCGTGTAGCTCTGTGTTGGATTCGTGTTGAAACACTAAAATGATGTTACTTTGACAAAAAATGAAACACATATGAGGCAAATACAATAAAAATCAGATTTGATACTGCTGAAATTTACCACCAGACTGAAACAGGCCTTAAATTTTGCCTGACGGTGTATTTTATTAATGGGTTCCTCAACATATAAATAAGTAAGGCAAATGCTGAAAGATGCCATAACAGGTGTTCATGAATGACAGAACATGGTTGCATGATAATATTTGCCCTTATCAACACGTTAAATCTGGCGTCATGCTTTATAAATCTCACTCTTAGGTTTCCTTCATAACTGTAGAGTGACTGAGAGGATGCAGTCCACAACTTAACAAAACCGAAACATCCGCAACCTCCCACACCCCACAACCCAATCTCCTCACACAGAGGTCAAAGCAGCACAGATGTGCACTGTCCACAGATTCAATGGACAGATCATATTAGATTTATACACTTCAGAGAACCTGCAAACCTGTGAAAATGGGATTTAGGTACCAACTGTCACCAAATATGTGGAGATAATGGAAGGCAAAAATATTTCTCTATTACTGGTGGCTCAGAAAGTATGCCAGTGTGTGTGTATGTGTGTGTGTGTGTGTGTGTGTGTGTGTGTGTGTGTGTGTGTGAAGCTGAGTGCAAGGTGATGTGCTGACTGAGGCATAACAAAAAGATCCTGCTGCTGTGTGTGAGGAAACAAATCAACTGTCTGAACAGGCTGTAATGGAGAGATTCAGCATGACAACACACTAGCTTCCATAAAAATATATGCAGTCTGAAAGGACAATACCAGTGATTTTGCATGTTTGAGCCCAATATATACAACCAACATATATGTTACATTACTCACAACATTTCCCAAAACATACTACTGGAGCAGTAAGTATTAGAATTGTTTTTCCTACTTTCCAGACTGCTGTTGGTGTGGGTTCTTTCCATTACACTATTAAAATCAACTTGTAGAGACTTGAAACGTGCTTGAGATACATAATCTACCACAACCAAAACTATGTCAATTACAGCTTTTGTCGAAGAAACTTTACTTAACTGAACCAACACGGAGCTGCACAGAAAACAATGTATAGCTCTGCCAGGGAATGTAGTCCCAGGAGAAAATGTCTTTTATCAAGAAATTAAAAATGACTATGCCTTCTATATTTGAACATACATGTTAGCAGGTGAAACATTGAATTTTAAGGTGGGTGTATCACTTGAACATTAGATTTTGAAGGATTAGGGGATTTGGCAAAAAAATAGGTTGGAAAATTGGTTGTCAGTAAGGTAACATATAGTATTTATAAGCTTAAACATGCAAAATTGCTGGCATGGTCTTTTAACCTAGTATGACAAATATACCATACATCATCAGCTTGAAGCAGATATTGTCTGGTAACAGTCACAACTTAACGAAATAGCCATCCATCCAGCATAGAAAGTGGTTTTTATGCAAACTGAATTTCTGTATCTGTTTTATGGCAACAACAATTCTTCAGCTGTGTCCATACTTTCCTTTTCTACAATTAAACATTCATACATACTGAGCCAATCCTATAAATAGCTTGTTAACAACAGAGAGAAAATTGTTGAGGGGCTAGCAGCGGTAACAGTTTCGGTCCCTTAAGGACACGCTTGAAGAAAAAAGCGATAGCATGAGATAAAAGTAGAAGCTCTAAGCTTCTGCTGGAGGTTCAGGTTTCTTCTTACACCTGCTGGACAACATGGTTTGATCTCCATTATGACTGGATCTGTCACTCAGTCCAATTAGAGTAGCAGGATAGTGACATGAAGTCCGTGTTCTGTGCAGCGTTTGTGGGGGAAATGAGATGTTTGAACAGGCCATTTGCTCTTGTTTTATTGTTCCAGGCAAGTCAACTGTCACAGATTCAAACCAGATAATCAAATTACTCATTAGGCTCCATAACCTCTTGCCAAATTGCACCGGAACACATTAGATGTGTTATGTAATGTATTTGAAATTGTAATGGAAAGCTCATTTGGTGAAGCTGCTTCACATCTTTGCATCACATTAGTTTGTTTCTGTCATGTCCATACTGTAGCTATGGAGCTGCTGGGTTCCAGATATTAAGCAGTACAATGTCAAAGACCAGAAACCAATTAAATATATTAGTGACTTTTATGAATCTTTATGTTTATATCTGTGACTTGTGTGATCACTATTCAGTCTTACCAGTCCCTGAATATCAAGACCCTCTGGATAGCAGAAAAAAATTATAACCCATGGTATAACTTTTAATTGCATTTGTTCATTCTTGTCATAAAAACAGACTTAATTTATTCTCCAATTTCCGAAGTAGTGCTTTAAAATTTAGAGAGACAGCCAAGTAGCCATTTGAGACAATTACATCAGCTAGATAAAAGATGAAAAAGGCATTAAAGGGCCATACTGGTGATTTTGCATGTTTGAGCCCAATAAGTATACTACCTGCTTTCATCTACTGCCAACCATTTTCCAAAACATAAAACTGTGTTTTAGCTTTCATGTTATTTCACCAAATCTCACTAACCTTTCAAAATCTAATGTTCAGGTGATGCACCCACCTTAAAATTCAATGTTTCCCCTACTAACACTTACATGCGATTGTAGAAGGCATGGTCATTTTAATTTCTTGATAAAAGCAGTCCTCTTCTGGGACTATAGTTCCAGAGATATACATTTTTTTCTGTGTAGCTCTACGTTGAACTGTTAAAATTAAGAACCTGAGACAAAAAAATGTAATAGATCTCATATTCGCTGAGATGGATTACTTATTTCAAGCCCATTTGAAGTCTCTACAAGTTGATTTTTATAGTGTACTGGAATGAACTGAAACCAATGGCTGCCTGGAGGAAAAACAATTTTAATAATTACCGCTCCAGTAGTTTGGAAGATGGTTAGAAGCAAAGTAATGTGTATGCTGGTTGTATTTATTAGGCTCAAACATGCAAAATTACATGTATGGTCCATAAAAATAAATGTATGGTCCTTTAAAATGATCCATAATATCTTCTTGTCAGCCCACTTCAAATTTAATGCAGTGAAATATATAACAAGGCCATGTTCAACCAATAAAACCTGTTCAAGAGGAGATTGAAGCTATAGAGAAGCATCTCTCACCTTGGGTGCTCATGGGACACTAGAGGGCATGATTTGGAGAGGGGGGAAGGGTGATTTGTCTGGGATAGAAAACCAAGAGTGAAGCCAGGTGGGGGAAAGAAATGTTATTATTTATGAAGAGACATGGAGGTAGACAGACAAGGCTGTGGAAACTCCGTCACTGTGAAGGTGGAGGCTCAGTTTACAGAATATCTCTGCAGGCCATGTCTACCTGATTATCAAACAGAGACGTCCCTATTTGTATCACATCATTTTATGAGTGAAGGGAGAAAGCAGGAGACATCCCATATATATTAAGATAGACCTACATTAAACACAGTTACTAAAGAGATATGTGGAACTGAATTTCACAACTGAATCCAAATATGATCAAATCAGAATAACTTCGTCTAAGAGTAATAATCCATATTTCACAGAGGTAATGTTCTGATCTCTAGATGCTTTTTTTTTTTTTTTTNTTTTTTTTTTTTTTTGGTTGTTACATAATTCCGATCCAGTCAGAATCAGCTCCTCTTTAAAGCTCACCTGCATTCCTGAGCTTTTTGTTCCTGTACACGGACAGGATGACCAGGACGTTGCCCAGGATGTCCACCACGATGGTGAAGATCAGCACGCTGGCCAGCGCTGTGGACACTCCAGCAGAGGAGCTCAGCCCACGGTCACTCTCATTGTGGGACAAACAGCTCGACCCACTCACATTCTTCACCTCAAAATCCATCTCCACCTCAACACGCAATGGGAATGGTGGAAGTTCTCATTTGTCCAGTTTTACATACATAAATCAAGTCAAGTCAAGTTTATTATATAGCCCAGGATCACATCCAGTGTCTCAAAGGGCTTTACAGACCCACACATTAGCGGTTCCCGACCCAGCCCAAGCTCTCTAAGAAGACGAGGAAAAACTCCCTAAAAACCTTATTGTATAAGAAAAATGGAAGAAACCTCGGGAGACGCTATTCAAAGAGAGATTCCCTCTCCTCAAACGATCGGATCTCCANTAAAAAAAAAAAAAAAAATCTTCACTTTCCTGGATGTAGTCTTGAACTTCTAGAGAGGCAAAGCCACACTCCCCCAGTGTGGGGAGCAGCGGTGCGTACGCGCTGAACTACGCATGGTAAATGGGATATTAATAAACGTTACACGTGGGGGTAAATTTAATTAAAGTTGATTTCTGTAGATTCCAGAAGCTCTTGTCTCACAGCCGTCCTCCCTCTGCTCCTCATCAAACACCGGAGCTGCTTCTGCACACTGCTCCATTGTGCCAGCAGAGCTCCTCCAGCAGCATATGAACTCCTCTGTGCGTAATGGAAATGAAGATGTGAAGCGTCCAACAGGACAAACACGCACAACCACAATAAAACTACATTTACATCCCAGGTGGACTGGGTATAGGCTATGCTGAAAACATTTCCAGTTTTGTTTTAAAATTGTGAGAGCGTTTTATTTAAATAGCTCATTTTCGTCCTGATGGCATCTGCTGACCACTTCTTCTGTCAAAATCCCAACATCCAAGTCAGCCTGGACTTGAGAACAAACTGTGAGTCAAACTGTGAGCTTTGCAATTGCGCTCATTAAATTTCTCGTCTTTTAGTATTTCATTTAAATATATTTGTCAGGTGTCACCCAGTTCCATGTGCGTGGAAATGGCGCCTTCCTGTGTCCAGCACTGACTGATGCCAAACCATCTATATGATCCTTAATTCACAGCCTGTAGCATGATGTATAGTATCTGCAGAAAGCGTTTCTTAACTAAAACTGCCTCCTAAATATGTTCTTGTCATGTAACCTCCTCATCACATAGATCTGGAGATTTAAGGTGACAAGATTTACAAATTTCCCATGTTCCTCTGTCAAAGTGAATGCCTCTTCAGTTATGTAATAGATAACTTATGCCTCCTTAAGCTTACACCCACATGAAGATTTTTATGGATTTTGTTTTGGAAAAATTTGAATCTTCTAAATGTGACTAGCAGATTGTATTTGAAGTAAAATGCTTGTTGCTTGAGCTGTGATTTTTAAAAACAGACCTAGGTACAATATAGTACTTTTTGCTGCAAATACTTTATACTATAAACTACCTTAAAAAGTACAGTTACCTGTACCTGGTCTCATCTACCTGCAAGTATTGACAGGAAGAGTATAAAGATGCACTAAAAAGGTGAAAAATATGCTGCCTATAAGATTTTGAAGATGCTTAAAAATTGGAATACTTGAAAACTGGAGATGCAGCTTTTTATATGCTCCCAAACTGTGGAACAGCTTATCCAAAGACATTGGAGAGGCAGGGTCTGCTGAAATTTTTAAACGGCACTTAAAAACATATCCTTTTTAATCAAGCCTTTTTCTAGCACCATTTCTCACAGTATGCGTGCCTCACATGGAGTTCCACATGATGTTTTTAAGTGATCTTTTATGCCTTTAAAGGTTTTTTATTAGATGATCTTTTAAATGGCTTGCTTTCTCTGTAATGCCAAGCATTATATTTTCACCTGTACTTTTTAGTTTAAGTTGTATTCCCTGTTTTTATTTCTTTTCTAAATGTAAAGCACTTGTGTATGAAAGGTGCTATACAAATAAAGTTTATTATTATTATTATTATTATTATTATTATTATTANGAAAGGTGCTATACAAATAAAGTTTATTATTATTATTATTATTATTATTATTATTATTATTATTAAAAACCCAAATGATCAGTTTTTTCAATTTTGGCATCAATAAAAAAACAATATTGCAAATGAATCTCTCATAAACTAAGATATGCTATAAATAAGCCATTTACTGTCAATCTGCCCTCAAAATGCTAAAACAAAACCTGACAGTCTGTTTGTCTTGCTGTCTTTACCATTTCACAATATGGGCTGTAAAAAACGTGAAATGTAATGGAATCTGAATAGCAAACATTAAGATACATGCTTCGGCAATGTCTAAAAATACATGATTTGGATGGTTGAGTGGGAAAGTGTTTCTCCTCGTCAGTGTGCTATATAAATCATGTCTCCGTAACTCTTACTTTACGCTCAGTATGTGTCTTTTTGCATTGTAGGTCAGTGCAGTAAAACACACAATGTGAATTAATAGACATGCTTTTTAAAAAAAAAAAAAAAAAAANAAAAAAAAAAAAAAAAAGTACAAATACATTTCTGAGATGAAATGGAAACAGCAATACAGACACCAATTTGTCTCTTTGGAAGAAACGTTTGGCGCCTGTAAGAGCCTTTTAACTATATTTTTCAGGCTTTATTTGGATCATCATAGAATCATAGAGGACTTTAGCTGACAAATTAACTCCACATACTGAAACTGAAAAATAGTCACCCAGTGAGGTGAGCAGTTCTACTGCAACTGAGGGTGAAGTGTCTTGCTCAACAAGTCGTTTTTTTTTTTTTTTTTTTTTTTTTTTTTTGTTTGTTTGTTTTTTTTGCATTTGTCCTTGGGACAAACTTGTCAAAAAAGTTTTGATCCTGTATTTTGACTGGCTGACTTTTTTGCAGTCTTTGCAGTTGTATTTGATTAAAAATATATATTTGATATTGTAAACACTAGTTCTATGGCAGCTGCTGTATATGCTGTATTTGTCATGGGTACAGATGCTGCTCGGACCTGAAAGGTGGGAAAGAAACAATTTAGTTCTGTTCATCAAACTGAAGTATGGTGTGCTCTACAAGGTCCACGCTGACATGGCACAGGAAAAACATTTTGCATCAACATGCAAAATGCTGTAGCCAAACAAGGCTGTAATGTACCATTTCTAGAAGTAACTTTTCACTGCTGTCAGAAAGAAAAAGATCAGGTCAGAATTTAAATACTCTCCTCCAAAATACACAGAGATACATGAAAATACATAAAGTACACATTTTTCTCTGTACATCATTCGTTTTTACACAAAAATGTTATGCTGGAGATACAAATTCTTCAGGTCAACTTACAGCATGTTCATGACTGCCTTTATTCTATAACCAGCAGAGGGCACTGTTGTCTTTATAATTGTCTTTACTGAGCGCTGTAAAAAATGTAAATTCTTATTTTAAGACAAAGTTAATGCAAAAAAACTTGAGCATTATAATAATCAGAAATGATTCTGTTATATAGGATTCTTTTATTTATAGGTGTTACCTCATAAACTGTTAACTTGTGTGAAAATGTCACAACAGAATAGAGAACCTGTATTTAAATCTTCATCCATTTCTTAAAAGTTTAAGAAAATTATTTAACCCAATATTGGATTTGTTTCAACAGAGAGAGCTTGTTGCCATGGTTACCTACAGTTTATTAATCCTACTGAGAATTTTTTTTTTTCCACTGCACTAGACCCATCCTGATCATTTAGGCACATCAGATCAATCATATTCCTATTGCCCAACATGTAGGTGCCTTTCAGGTTGGACGAAACTGGGATTTGAACCCACGACTTTTCTACGACAGTCCTAATGAATCAAACACATGCTGCTTTATGTTACTAAAATTCAAATGAAAGTCCAAGATGATGCTTTGAATACAGAAAAATCTTGTTTTTTTGTTTACACACTTTGTTTTTCTCCCAAGCAGAAACTGTGTATTGAGTCATAAAATGCTTAAAATTAATCATTTATTTCTTTTCACTTTTCCCTCCTTTATTGATCTCTCAATGTGCAATACAAGATTCTTCATTTTCACTTTCCAAACACTTTTTAAAAACACAACTCACATTTATTATACAGTCACATCTTTCCACTTACTGTTTCACCGTTTATTGCATAAATCTGTTTTCTGTTGCTCCTTAGTCATCAACAACTCTTACATTATCTATACATTAAAATATGGCTAGGATTGTGCTAATTACTTTGACACAAAATATGACAAAAAAGTCTAAGGCACTAGAAGTCAGACTACGGTCAGCACTTTCTGCTGAAGCACAGACAGATTTGGGACACTGAGGGTAAGAACAAGAAATTCACAGCAGGTTTTCCTGCTCAACCAATATATGTACATGACATAAATGACATCAAATATTGTAGAAAATAAATCAATTTCTTCATTCAGCTTATGAATTATGATCACAGTTCTGCTTATGAAGAGCATTGTCTCTTTCCAGAAATGATGTTCCAGATAAAATAGTTGTGTTACAAAGTTCACTGAAATCCTGTAGGCACAGAAATGTTCTGGTTGGGGTTGAGATCCGCATCCAACCGAGCCTGAGAAGAGAGAGAGAGCATCCTGGGGTGAAAGTCGCAGCACCTGGGAAGCCCAAGATCTGGAATATTATGGCCGATATGTTTTGATAACATCTTTGATGGGCCTCCTGCAAATTGGACAGCATGCATTGATCTGTCTCTTGAGTTTCAGTCCACAGTCGTTGCACAGGCACATGTGTCCACACGTGTAGATGACCGTGTCCACCTCCTGGTCGAAGCACACGGTGCATTCCCCGTTTTTTCCAGAAGAGGGCAGTTCTGAGGCAGTGAGAGTTGGGGAGACGGGCGGGCTAAGAGGAGAGCTGGGAGCAGTCACTAGGTGAGAAGACAGAAAGTTAGGTGTCTTAAAATGAAGCAGACGTTTATAAAAATTTGTATAGGAAGAGTTTTCTTGTACATGCGGTACTTGTTTTCACTTTCAATGTCTTAAGTTGAGAAGCTATGTTAAAAAGGAGAGCCGTCCAATTATGGAATCCAGTTATCTTAAGAAAAGAAGAATTATTTTCAAGTTGTCAATCTCTGATAACCTACCCAGAGAGGATTCAGAGGCAGAGGAGGACCGATTGACACTGAAAGCCAAATCTGAATCGCTGTCATCTGGACTACTGCTCTGAGACGTGCTGGCGGATGAAGAGGGAGGACTGGACTGCAGTGTTCCTGTGTCACAAAGATAAACACACACACACACACACACACACACAAAAGCCTTGAGTATTTCTACTTTAACTTACACACAATTGTGCATATTTCGTTGTGCTTGTTATATAAATACATTGTGTACTTGAACAATGATGCTACATAAACTGTTTGAATTTTTTTTAAAAATCAGGACTCGACATGCATATTTGAGTGACTTGGTGTTATTTTTAGTATAGCAATGTTTGCTTTAAAATAACATTGTTGGATCATAAACCATTAGAGAACAGGGCCTGAGCTGACAGAGGTTCATGTGGGAGCAGTGGGAGTGGGACAGATAGGCCACAGCTCAACACTGTGCAGGCACACAGAGACACAAACTACTCAAACACATTCCTTTTAGTCTGGGAAAAAATAGATAAAGCACAGGGGCTGCCAGTACTCATGGCAAGACTGATGACAATTAAAGGCTATGTCCTTTTTTTCAGTATTTTGTGCCTTGATAGACCTCAGAAATCACCAAAAACCTCATTAACACCTTGACAATAATTATTTTTGTTTCTCCACTGATCTTAGTTTACCTAGTATCCTGAGTCTGTTGACAGCCCCATGCAGGGCGAAAAAGGCCCACAGGACTTGAGAGGAGTCCACACAGAGCAGCCTGCCACGTCCCACCCCGTTCACTCCATGGTGCACCTCTCCACTGGGCAGCAGACTGAAGCTGAGAATGTCCCCAGAGCAAGGCATAGGGAAGCCCCGGTGCACCACCCAGTATTCTTTACGGTCCAGCAGAGCCTCAGGATCTGCTGGTAGGTCCCCGGCGTTTAGGCTAGCTGGGTCACAGGATGTTAATCCAAACAACAGCGCCCCAAAATACGGCAGGCCCAAGTGGCCGACCTCCACGTACAGAGTCTCGCCCACATGCAGGGGCCGGTCGCTGAACACCAGAGTCCGGCTGCTGTCTGGAAAGTGGATGCAGGCGGCTGAGCGGTCAGCAGAGAGTATCACGTCAGAGCCACGGGTGGGGTGAAAGTGTAAGTCATTGTCCAGTGGGGAGGGAAGGCCTCGGACTCCCCTAGGAACGTTGAATCCAGTGGAGATAGAAGAGGATGATGTAGAGGAAGTGGAAGAGCAGCAGGGGATGAGTTGGGTGTAGGTACTAAGCTGGAGGTTGGCCATCTTGGCTGCAGCAGCCTGGTTGTTCTCCAGCTGGTTGTTGCTGTAGTTGGCAGAGTCGTGGTTGCTCTGGGGCAGGTAGGCACTCAGACGAGCGGCGGTGAGGCAGCTGGATGCCACGCTCTCAGCAAACATGCTTTCTGTGGTGGAGATGGACAACCAAGCAGATGATGCATCAATTCCAAGTAAATAATCTTGAATTAGTTTGATTCCTGTCAGTCAAGTATCCTGTTTTCATGCATCATCATCACATCAGCTAACTTTATTTAAGCACTCCAACATGAAGCTGCATGAAAGAAAATTCTGTTTCCGTCAGGGAATATAGTCCCAGGAGAAGATGCTTTTACAGAGAAATAAAAAACTACTGTACCTTCTACTTTCATTCATACGTCAGCAATCAAAACATTGAGTTTTAATGTGGGTGCATCACCTGAACACTTGATTTTGAAAGATTAGGGGATCTGGCAAAATAACAGGAAAACGAAAAGGTGCAATCGTTAAAATCCCTGTTCACCTTTTTTACTCCAGCTCCCTTTTTTTTCCCCAAAAACTGCCATGTGTCATGCATCAAATTAATAGTACAGCTGAATTTACCCATACATCCATCCATCCATCCATTTTCTAAACCCGTTTGTCCTGTTGATGGTCATAACGAGTTAATATAAACAAGTCTGGTGCTAGTAGCCCTGATTTGGGTTATGATACATTCCCTTATTACTATTTTCAGAGAAGCTGAGGCAGCTGAGTACGCTGGCCCCTCACCAAAGCTCTGGGGATCAGCTGCCTTGACCAAACATGGCCATGGCTCCTGTCAGACTGAAGATAAACGCATCCAGGGAATAATGGAGTAAACTGTGGGGGAGACGGTGACGGCAATGAAAGAAGCATTAAGTGACAAAGTCGCCGAAAGAAATCGAAGTGAGTGAAAATGAAAAAGGAGAAGCAGGAAGAGTGATTGGGAGCGATGGGTCCATCACAGATTGACCCGGTGATATCTGTGGCGCTGATCTCGATTACCTCTGTACATCATGTGTCAGTCTGAGAGGGAGAGTTTATGTTTTTGTAGAAAGACAAACTGGTTTTGTCACAGAGATAGTGGATCGTTGAGTCAGTGGGTCACCCAGACCAAACTATCTACTCCTAATTCTTTGGCCTGATGAGGAACTTCAGCAGCTGCTCCCAGGAAGCTGCTTAACTTAGCTATGAATGCATTGCCACCTATAAAAATAAGTTCCTGCGGTTTCAGAATTGTCACAGCCATTTTCGAAATGCACCGAGTAGTAAATACTAGTTGACTGTTCAATATTTCATTGGATATTAATAAATTATGACGGACCGTGTGCAATTTCTTAACCTGCCAGTTGTGAGATGCCTGCAACAACCTTTTGAATATGATTCAGGTATGTTAGTGTCGATCTGCTAATCGAGTTGTATTCAACAGCTAAGACTCTTACCAAGCAGCGTGACCTCCTGAGTGATGCCATAGATATCTATAATGGCCCACAGTGGACAGCCGATGCTGAGCCCGCAGTGGAAGAGGATGGGCTCTCCTTCATTGATAGTGTAGAAAACTCTCCCATGGCGATCAGCCCAGAATGACAGCACGTTGTCCTTCAGGGCCAGTCTCTCCGGCAGAGCCTTGGCCCAGTAGCCCGGTCGTGTCACCAGATCTGGGCAAGCGTACTTGGGGATGTCAGTCGAGACTAGTTCACTGGGGTCAAGACTTGTAAACCCAAAGCGTAGAGCTCCACTCCAGCCACTGTGCACACCAGTCAGGCGAAGACGCACCTGAATGAATGACAAAGACTGTTTGCATCTCTATATTTTAGAACTAGAGTGAACAATGAAGACAAAGTTTGTATTATGTACTCAGACCTTCTCATAGAGGCGGACGGGCCTGTGGCTGAAGGTGATGCCATTACAGAAGCTGTTCTTGCGTGTGGCGCGGCGAAGCTGCCCATCCAGCCTGATGTTCTTGCCCTTGGCGTGGGGGTGGAAGCGGGGCGACTCCAAGCTGATGCTGACCGGAGGAGCAGACGTTCTTCTCTCCACCCCTGCCCCGTTGTTAGGCAGGTTGTAGTACTGTCTGCTTGCCACCATGTGGGGTTGCAGAGTTGCATCTGTGGGTGCAGAAATATGACAAAAAGCTTGATTCCACCTGATCAAGCACATTAAGAAGTAACATGGTGACTGCACATCAGGTCCGTTTTCTATGCCACAGACAAGGTCAAAACAAAAATATTAGCACGACCAGCTGCTGGAAATAGATCAGAGCTCATTTCAACATGCAGTAACTCATCTGCAAATGGTTGACGGTACTTGGTGGACAGGGCAGAAGCCAGTTATGTAAAGAAGCCTTGAAGACCTTCCCTTACTATGAAGTCTTTCTGCTTGCTTTTACCACGTAACCCACATTTACAGTATAAAAAGTCTAACTTCCTGTAATGTCCCAAATAAGTCCTCACACAAAGACCATATGGGACATTTATATCAGAAGCAAAACACAGTAAATTTAGACAAAAACCATGAACATATATTGCTCCCTCCATTTCTGCATATGGAAACTTGGCTGAGATAAAATCAGCCTAAGGTTTACTTTACAGATTGAAATATTTCTAATATTTGTAGCTCAAGGAGGCTAGGAGAGAGATAACATAAATGCAAAAAAAAGTCAACAGTCAAATGTCGACAGCAGGCACAATAAGTCTTCCTCTTATTTATGGGGTACACACACACCCCTGGCCTACAGCATAAACAAACCCTGAATAGCTTCTTTCATTCCTCTACGGTTATCTTCAGAAGTGGAGAATGAATCACAAAGGGCCTAGTCAGTGAAGAAATACCCAAATAAAAGGCTCCATCTTTGATCTTGCCTCCACAGGAGTCCTTGTCCTACTTGAGAACAGACATATTTGATGAGCAATCTGAGTGTTGCTTTTCAAATAAATGTGAAAAAAAAAATGCTTTTCAAATAAATGAGGATAAGCAATCAAAGGCAAACATCAACAGGGAATTAAATGTTTGGATTTTAATATTAAATGAAGTCAGAGACAACTGTTTATGGTATACACTGTTTAAGCAAAGCTGTGTTTCTGCCCTCCTCACGGCCCCACAGTGATTCCATTTCTGTTTAAAATTCACTGTGATCTGCTAAAGACAATAAGTCAGCGAAACGTTCCACAGCGCATTTCCTAAATTAGACATTATCACTGATTATATGCTAAACTATGAAGCAGCAGCGAGAACACATCTGCAACATCTCAAATGATGTGTGGGTGCTCCGTTTTTTTTTTTTTTTTTTNTTTTTTTTTTTTTTTTTTGGTTTCCTGAAGCAAAGTTCAGGCTATTCAGGGACTTTGGGTTTTGAGGGTGTGTAATGTACTCTGGTGGTAACCAACAGAGAGTAAAAACAAGCAGAGGGCTCGGCTACATGCGTGTCTTTAGCTCAACTACCTCGCTGACAGAGACATAGTGGGAGTCTGCGGTCACATGACTAACAGTGAGGGAGGGGAGAGTGTTAAAGAAACTTGGTCATTATTAGATCAAAGGCGCAGCACATTTATAGGTCACACAGCACAGTGATAAATATTCATCTCCTCATTTCTTATAATCTGACTTTATTTCCAATCATGAGGCACATATAAATATTAGTCATTCAGGCACATTATGTTAGTGTGCAAACAAGTCTACGGAGCCCCTCATATGAAATCCAGGGGGAAAAAAGGATATTGTGGTCACATATTCTGAATCCATTTTATTTCATTTACACTTTATTAATATATGCGCATGTTTTATTATTCATTCCCACGTTTTGGTTAAAGCACAGCCATGTCTTACCAAATTGTTTCATCATTTTGGTTCAAATGTGGCCACGTTTCACTAGTTCATTCATTTTTTATTACTCCTGCGATCACCTTGTGAAACAGGCTACATTCTCCTGGCTCTCAATATTTGATTTAAGTGCCTCTCACTAATAACCGTGCAATGTGAGGCTTTTGAGAATGTCTCTGAAACTCTTTTCCAACCCAAAATAAAACTCAGTCTCTGTCCATAACAGCAGCTGCAGATGTCTCTTATAACTCACATAGTAAAATGTGGAGGAATTCATCAAACTGAGGGACTGACTTAGTAAAACATGGCCATGATTTAACTAAAATGAGGAAACAAGTAACAAAAATGTGTCCAGGTATTAATAAAGCATGGGAACAAATTCATAAAATGATGACGCAATATCCATTCTTTTTCCCCAGATGTCATATGAGGGGCTCCATTCAAGTCATGTTTGGAATACTCAACCGCAATGTTAATGGTAGCTGTTCAATGGTGGTCCTTCTCAGTGGTTCTCAAACCACCTCTGAAACTGGCCTTAAATGTTTTGTTTTGCTCAGACTAAGATCCCTAAATCCCTGAACTGCTCAAAAAAACAACAATATTGGCTCAAATTTCAAGATCTGTCACCTGGGAGGAGATGACCGATGTCTGAAATCACTACTCATGAACCTCATGAGAAGTAAAAACATGCAGCACATGTGAGAGGTTACAACATGTATGATGTTACAACATGTAAGAAGTCACTGTGATTTTAGGATCCAAACAAGGAGAAGCTACTTGCTGGTTAAGCAGTGAATACATTATTTTGTGCAGAACAAAGGATAAAAGAGATGGAAAGGGGGATTTGTGTTGCATTTGTCACTTCTGCCTTCTCTTTTATGCTCATTACCTATTGCTCATTACCATTTTCTGGTCTTGTCATAGATCTGTGCAAACTACAAGAGCACTTCAGATTTGGCATTAATAATTTTGAACATGCTGAAAATGTCAGGGCATTTGGGACGGCGCCTTGACTTAGTCAGGATGCATCTCTGAAGTGCTAAGACTTAACGAGTGACCGTGACTGGCACAAGCAGCAATTTGGCTCTGACCTGGGCCTTTCGCTGGGAAAAGTCAAAGAAAACACCACCTCAGCTCGGAATTTCTACTCGTAAAGTCAGGCAAGGTTCCAAAAGGTAATCTCCCACTTTCTTTAGCTTGAATGCGCAGTGGCCGTAACTGATGTAATTCCAAGTTTCTAAGATACAAAGAACGCAGCATTTGTCACAGATTGGAAAAGTAAAAATAGGAGCTAAAATTGTTTAGCCTGAGGTTGGCATTAGTACCATCTCACCAACTTTAAGAGAAATTATGGTGGATGTGAGCTGAAATTGAAAATTTTATAGTATTACTGTAAAAAGTTACTGATAAACACAGACAAGAAGTACATAGTGTGGACACGAGTTGTTACTTAACAAAATACTTAAAATATTTCATAATTAAACCCATTTTATTTGTGAGTAATTTCAAACATTAACAAAATTTGATTCCCTGATTTTAATTGTTTTGATTCTCTGCTAAAAAAATTCAAGAACCATCTGACCTACCACCAGGGGGCAGTCTGAAGCACCACCAGTAGCACATTACCACAGTTACCACAGTTTGAGAACCACAGGTTCTTCTCATAAAGACCACCATAATTGTTAGAACAAGAAATGTCTTTTCACTTAGGTTTAAGCAAGATATCTTTTTATGATTGGATGAGAGATCCTGAAAATTGTACTGGAATCATTTTTACAGTTGCAAGAAGGAAAATGAAAAGAAATTACAGGGAGAGAGCAAGAAAAAGGGGGGAAAAAGCCAGCGATCAGCTCAGACAGCTGCTCAAAGTCATTAAAAAACATTCAACTCAAACTGAGGCTTGGATGCTATGCTATCTGTCAGATAGCATAACTGCTAACACTCATGTGATTTGATTATTTTTAAAGTAAAAGTGTGTTTTGTGAATGACAGCTCCCTGTCTTTGTCTTGATTAAAGAAATTGTATAAATAAATGCAATCACAAGGCAAACGGTTGCTGTGCCAAGGAATGTTTTATGAAATTTCAAACTGATTATGTGCATTCACGGAAATTATCTTTGGTCAGAGGATAATCAAGCTTTTATTCATGTCTCTGTTCAACATACTGTACTGAGCAAAGCCTTAGTGGCTTTCAGGGGATTTCAGTGCCTGTTTTGTTGCATCTTTGTTGCTAGAAGCAGTAAATACACTGAATGCTTTAGTCAAGGCAGAAACATCTCAGTTACATCACTTGAAACTCTTTACAGCTGGCATTATGAGTTCACCACCCCAAGGCCTGCCGCATTATACTATGAAGTGAAACTGTAAAAACCTTTTCTGATTTATTGTGTGCATCCTTAATATGAAACCAGTAAACACATATATCCTATTAATTCCATTTTAATTGAAAGCATAACCTGCAAGCAATAGGACCCACACTGTCAGTGATGCTGCTCTTCAAATACCCAGCAGCCTCTGTGACTAACTGTTGTCAGTCCAAAACCTCCTCAGCTGGCTCTGCTGGCAGTCACTACATCATCTCAGTGGGTCTGTGGGGGCGTGGGACTGTGACAGACAGACATTAAATCAAAGTGATATGAGGAACTGATTATCAAGTAATGTGCTTAGGTGTCAGGATAAAGCACAGCCACCGCTTCATAAAGTGATATTCTGAGAGGCCTCATTATGGTGGTTATATTGTATTAAAAATGATCTGACAATCAAGTCACAGGTACATAACTCACTGACAATCTAAAAAGTGATCTAAAGAAAGCTTCAATAAACTACAGAGATATTTATTAAACAATGACAATAATTCCTGTTTGACAGAGCTATATAATCCCAGGTGAAAAAGCAATATGCATGCAAAAACAGCAAATTTGCATCATGGAGAGAAAGACAAATTGTGCACGTATTTAAAAAGGCTTATTTTTATGTCAGCATTTGTTCAGTTAATACAAGGAACATGGAAAAGTATAATGCTAAAATTATTTATGATGCAAAGATTACAGCACACTTTGGATCAAACTGATCTAATTGTTGGTAATAGTTAACGCAAAATGAACGCTTTCTGGAATATGACTTTTGCAGATGATAGCCCCTGCTTGCGTAATGCTGATTATCACCTGTCGGGCTTCTCAAACAGCCACTTTTGTATTTATTGCTGCATCATGGATTTTAATTTACTAACTCATAAACAAAGTGAATTTCCAGGGGGAAAAAAAAAAACGCGTCTGCAAGAGTGCAGCTGGACCTGTTCTCTGATTCACGCTCAGGAAGCGCGTCTCTATGCACGAGTAGAGAAATTAGGACAATCTACGTGTATGTCGGTTTATCAAGCAGTTTTGTGAGATTTTTCTGTATATTTCCAAGATAATGGATCATATATCAGTATCAGAGCTCACCTATTAAAGGTTTAGGTGTCGTATTCCCCATTATATCCAGAAATTCTTCGCACCGGCTGACAAGTTAATTCCTCCTGCAGAATATGTACGTCCATCCATGCAACCTCCTTCCTGTCATCATGCGTAATGATGGATACCAGCTTTGAACCCTTTCAATCTGAATCCCAGCGCCTTTAAACTGCTCTGGATCTCCCTGCTGAAGCATGGACACGCTCCTTCTGTCAAACCATAGCGACATGCAGACAGATCCGACTGGCGCACAGCAGCCCCCTCCCTCCTTTAGTACAGACTCCCCTCTGCACGACTTTAAAGACACAGTAAGCTGAGATCCCCCTCACAAGCACCACAGCCTTCTGAATAATTCCTTTAAGTCAAAGGCTTTGATAATAAATGCGTATGGGGAGGCTGGGATGGCTCTGACACTAATCATCAGCTTCAGGCATGGAGGGGGTGTGTAGGAGGATGGCCTCATTAGACAACAGGAGAGCTCTCTCAGGGTTATGTACATAGAGAAGAGAGTCTGATCACAATGATATGATCAAATATAAACTTAAGTAGCATCCTGAAGTGGGTTAAACCTTGAGAGTTACAGTGTACTTTGATGCTAACAGATAAGCATTTTGGATCCCTCAAGAGAGGTTTCACTTCTGCACTAAATTAATCACATTTGTAGTTACACCAACAGATTTTAGAGAACTGCACATGTAACAAAAAAAAAAAAAAAAAAAAAAATCCCAAGCACCATATGAGGAAATCCCCTTTTCCCACCCTATCCTCTCTGCCCTCCCACAGCCTTGACTGCTGGGCTTCTCTCAAGCTGTTTCCTGCCTTCTGGACTACGTTGGTCTCTAAGGGGCCATGGCCTGCAGGGTTTGGATGACTGAGACCATCAGCAAAAGGAGGCCAATGCAGCACCCCCAGTTACTGAATTAGAGAGATCTAAGGCGTCAGATATGCTGAACGGGCTCTGCTGATGCTTGATTATCATAAAAGGATCATTAAATAAGCATGAGATGTGTGCAATAAAAATGATACACTTGTTTATTCTTCCTTGATGCCAGTATAATGTTTCTAAGGGCTGAGCTGGGCCTAATTGGGAAGTCTAGGATTAACATGAGGCAGAACTTGGGGTTAATTCTAGTTCATTTTGGTTGGTTCCACTGTGACAGCATGATCCATTACACAGAGGGGGGGGGAAAAAAAATCAACACTCTTCGATTGCCTTAAGTGCTTCTGGGCTTCCACGCATCCTGGAATGGTCATACATGATCTTATTTGGTTTGAGGGCAAATATGTCTCATGAGAGTAGGCGTTTGGGTGAAAGAGGGCTGGAGCTAAATATAGCTCAAGACAAAAGCATTTGTTTCTACCTCCTCAACACTGTTTGTTTTAGCAGGATATGGTGGGTCCTTATGTGAGCCTTGTGAGAATAGTGTTTGGGGTGAAGCTAAAGCAGAAGTGAAATTCCCCCCACGCCCTCGCTTTGGTATTCAGAAAGAAAAGAGCAGCTATGGCAAAGGGGATTAACACAGGAAGTGAATATGAGGCTGCGATGGAGTCTGCAATCAAGTCTTGCCTGTAAACACAGCGGAGCTGCAGTAACAAGTGTTGCTTCCCCGATGCTTGCTTTACTGCCTGAGCTCAGACTATGGGATTTTAATGAAAGCATAATGATTGCCAGTTTGATTTTATTCCAAAGGCAAGATATTGTTCTTGGGGGGATCATTTTCAGTACAATCATAAGGCTGCTAGATGTCTATATTTGGTAGTCTAGAGAAATGTTAAAAATACTGGGTTGTTCAGTTAAACCGTACTTATGTCAATAGATCATACCATTTGAATTTAGCTTGCACCGGCATAAACAATGTCAAATATGAAATATATTACATGCTCAAGGGGAAATTATTAAAAGCATGCACTCTTTATACCTGCCTAGTTTTACAGTGACAATTCGCATGACATGTTTAGATCATCTGTGGACAGTGGAATGTTAAATAAAGCTCATTAGTTTAGAAAGCATGTCAGCAATTTTCCTCAGACTCAGCCAAAAGCTAAATTACTACCGAGCGTTCTACCCTTGAATCTGACCCCTGGACACTGTTAGCACAGATATGTCAGTGTGGTTCCTCTGACAGAATGACAGAAGAAAAGAAGCCTCTGGAATGACAAATGATGAGGGGGGAGAAAGACGTTGTACTGCTTAAACCATAAATCTGTCCATTTTGAATGGAGGTCTTAAAGGACATACCAGTGGTTTTGCATGTTTGAGTCCAATACATACTACCAGCATACCCACTGCATTACTTGCAACCATTTCTCAAAGTATATAACCATATTTTAGTTTTTTTTTAAATTTTGTTGAAGCACCTAATCTTTCAAAATCAAATGTTCAGATGACGTGCCCACCTTAAAATTCAGTGTTTCACTTGCTGACATCCAGGCCTGAATCTAGAAGGTTCGGTCATTTTAATTTCTCCGGTAAAAGCAGTCTTTTCTCCTGGGACTATATTCCCTGGCAGAGACATGCATTTTCTTCCTGTAGTGCTGTGTTGGATTGGTTAAGTCAAATAACCTCAACCAAAAATAATAATAGCAGTGTGTCGCTGTACTGCATTACATATCTCAAGCATGCTTCAAGTCTCTACAAGTTGATTTTTTATAGTGTACTGAAACCAATGGCAGTCTGGAGAGCAGGGAAAAAATCTAAAATTTACCACTCCAGTAGTATGATTTGCAAAATCGTTGGCAGTACTGTAATGTGTATGCAGGTAATATTTTATTGGGCTAAACCATGCAAAACCTCCATATGTTCCTTTAAAACTGAGTTGTGATTTACCTCATGAACAACTAGGTGAAGAATATATTGGTGGACTGTAAACAAGTTGCATCTATTTTTATTTAACTGGATGCAAACCCGAGTGATTTTCAGTATCGAGCATCTGTGATGCAACTATCTCATGAGGGCCCCAACAGCGAAACAAGTTATTTCCAGAGAAAAAGGGCAGACATGCCTCGCTTGCTCAAGGAAACTTGGCCCACACCAGCATGAGCGCTGCCATGTGGTACAGTGGAGGGACTGGTCCTTGGACAGCAAAGTGTTACATTTGCAGGATTTTAATTCTCCTTAAAGACTCAAAGGGAGTGTAGAAATGCTGAGCAGATGGCTGTTTGGGAAGGTTTGTATGTGGTGGTTTCAGTATCAGGGAAGGGCTGTTGTCCAAACCCCAGCCATTGATCTAATGGTTGGAGTGAGTCATACCCACCTTCAATGTGAACACAAGCATCTCCATCAAACACACATGGGCCAACACAATAGGCCACATTCATACAGCAATGTTTTTCTGGTCACCTCTTTTGGTTCCAGTACTGTTTTCTACTACAGTGCATCCACATCTGTTTCCATTGTGTGCTCCTGTCTTTTCATTAAGGCGATTCTTAACAGGCCATTGGAGTCAAGCACCTGTCTTCAACCACTCAATAACAGGTCAACAACTCCCAAACTCCTCCATATTACTAAAAAGTCCCCCACAAAGATGA
This sequence comes from Lucifuga dentata, assembly GCA_014773175.1. NCBI lineage: Eukaryota > Metazoa > Chordata > Actinopteri > Ophidiiformes > Bythitidae > Lucifuga > Lucifuga dentata. The sequence goes on from VXCM01000836.1 coordinate 123,818, forward strand.
TAAAACATACTAATTTGAAACGCTACAGCATAAAAATTGCTTTATGAAAGCCATTGTGCAGCATTTGCCTTTAATTGGAGCCATTTTAGTGGGAGGTTCTTGCCATGTGCTCTGTGCCCTCACAGATTGTTTTAATTTCCAAAATCCTCAGATCATGAGTCTGAAAGCTGTGGCAGTCTTAAGCAGACAAAACGCATGCATGCTTGGTTTCACTTCTGCAATTTCAGATCTCAGTGAATTAAAAACACCCCTAAGTAGTGAATTACTGGCAAGTAGTGTAAACTGAGAAGCTACAGCACTGTGTATTATGTATTATGAACACTGTACAGTATCAAGTAAAGATATACAGTATATTCAGTTAAATTCATATCAAAACAAAATACACATTTTTAGTTTTAAGAGTTGTTTCCAGAAAAAAATTTGATGAATGTTAATACCAAAAAATTATTGTAGAGTCCCTGAAAATTACTAAGTAACATCTCAGAAATTATCTACGGTACTTGCAATGTTTCAGGCCATCACACTACATCACATTACTCCTTAAGCAATTTCTATTTTAGTATTTTATGCACATCCATAAAAATGTGACTCACAGAAACTTAATTTCTAGAATCTAATAATTGGCACAAACTGTTCTGTTTTAGTCACTCTTTTGCCATCATCCATGTCAAGAGCGTTCACTTTTTACCTTTCACATTGTCAGACAGACTGCTAACATTTAACTGAAAACCATATGTGACTGTTTATTTCACCATCATCACCAGGATCATGTGGTGTGTGCAGTAGACTACTACAGCTGTAGGGTTCGTGCTGATTTTAGGTTTGAGACCATGTGGGTTTTTTGTGGGTTTGTACTTAAAAACCACATATTTAAATAATTTATTAACATTTATGAGAAATAAAAAGCAAAAATGTTGGTGCATAATGATAGAAAATAATCCTACAACACGTCACTGAATTTGTTTGGTTGAAAACAAGCCCCCGAATTTATCTTGAGGGAAATCATTTCCAGACCTCATGGAGTTATTGGCCAAAACATATGTATTTTTTAATTATTAAAGGACACTGAATGCTGAAAAATAAACATTTTTGCTAAATTAGTAGCAATATCATTTTATCAGAAAACCAAGTGTCAGATTTTAGTTTTTCAGCAAGATAAAATACACAGGAATGTAGCGAACTTGTGCAACTGTTGGAGCATTTGAAAAAGAAAATTCTCCATCTTCCTTCCTAATCTTATTTAGTGGACAAATGTACCATCTCTTTCTCCATCTTTTTCTTTTTAGTCACTAAATAAACTATAGCCACTGCAACCTCCAAGCCTCTCTCACCCCCACCTCAACTCATGCCCCCTGCACGATGTGGCATAAAAACAACTCCAGGTCTTCAAGATTATACTACATATAGTGCTCTTGACTTGTTCGCCGGCATGTTCTTTCTTTTTACATTTGAGAGTATGTGGGGGCTTTTAGGGTTAAGTTCTCAGTATGCTTCAAAAGAAGTAGGTCTAACGACTTGGTATAAATTAAAACCTCATCACATCTGGCCAAATCATTGCATGAAATGGAGGTGACAGTCCCAATTCCATGGCTGGAAAGAGCAGTTAAGATGCTATCAGATGATTTGAAAGGTATTTGTTTGAAGCATACTGAGGCCTTTAGGGTTAGGTTGAGTTGAGGCAGATTAACATGTCACTCCACACCCAAGCTCCAAAACACTACATTTCATTTCTACACAGGCTTCACCACTCAGCCATGGCCATTGATGCTTGTGAATAACTCAGCTAGCTCAGTAGCTGCTGTTTGGCAACCTCATAGGTTAGCCACAGTGGCAGCGGTTGAGCAATTGAGTTTGGCTCTTGATGAATATCTCTTGTGGGGAAAATTTACAAGCTTGATGGAGCCACAGTACCCAGTTTGTTCCATGTCACGTCATCGGTTAATGTATTTGTTTCTTTCTGCAATTTACAGGTAGTAAGGGCTGCACTGGTTTGTGCAAACAGGCAGTAAGCATGCTCCTGAACACTGCTGGCAACAACATAATGCCTCACCTGTTCCTGACCTTGGATGACTGGTCTGATGCCTGAGCCTCACAAATGTCAATGTGCTATAATAGTCAGATTCTGACTTGTCTCAGTCATTTTGTGTTTATCAACATTTTTGACTTGAAAATTGTAAAACATACAAGAACTACAAGAATCCTAAAACAATTTCTAGCTTTGTTTTAGTGTCATTTTATGGGTCTACAACAACTTAACTACTTTCAGTCATCAAGAAACCAAAATTATCCTTTTCAGCAATGGTAATACTAAACAGGGAGAGGTACTGTGATTTTTTAAAACTTTCCGATTCATTTTCCACTGAGGGAGTCTAAATCACGGCATTAAATAATGTGTCAACTTCTGACACTAAGTGACCCCTGCTTTTCTAACAATGTAAGCAGTGAGGTGATGGAATCTTTTAAAAAGGTGTCATATTAACATCCTCACTGGTGATAGTGTGTATTTTAAAGCATATTAATCTGCAGGTATTAAATCAGTGTTACACCTTGCTATGAAGAACTTAATTTTCCATTTCTGGTATTAAAACGTAAAATAGGGGCATGGCTCCACTAATATGTTGTTTTAAGCCTCTCTGTCAGTGGGAGACTTGCTAAAAATGGCCATTCAATGCATTAAACCAGATGCACAGACAGTGTTCTTCCTCCATCTGTTCTATTGTCTCAGTGTTCTCGGGGATGAGAAGCGGATGCACCACCGAAGGAGATGCAGGAAATACTCTTGGCCCAAAACAACATGACTAAGTCCTTCTAGCCTTTTACACACTAGCTTCACTTACAACTACAGCTTCACCTGAAATTTTATGTTTTAATACAACAATGTTTAGAAATATTTAATGTGCTTCAGGATCTGGAACTGTATTAAAATGCATGTAGCAATAGACACTCGTGCTATGTTGTTTTTATTCAAATAAGTGCTGCATTTCATGAGAAAACACTGAAAATGTTCAAGGTAATGTCCTATCTTGCAAAGCTAAGAAATCCCCTAAATCCACCTCATCATTCTTCATCCACACTAAAACAAATCACATATTCCTTGGCCCATAGCTTAACTTTCCACCAAACTTTATTATCTTGAGGAAAACAAGGTTCACCCATGCTGCTCTTGCAGACATTTATTCAGTTAAAGCATCAGTGTTTCAGCCTCCACAGATGTGCAACAGCACAAGAGGTCTTTGTTTCAATGACCAGGATCAGACTATATAACTAAGCTCCTCCCACACAGCTGATTTCAGTCATCATAGTGCCCACCTGAAGCCACTGATGACTGATTACACCGATTAAATGGTTTTTTTACACAAATAAATGCTGAATAAAATAAAATGGATCCAAGAAAGAAAAATCATATGTGATGTGCATAAGAAACAAAAACTAAATGGTATCAGGTCAGCTTTATTCACATTGCAACTAATCAAACACTAATCGTGCTTAAAAGTGTTTTGATTGATCAAATGGATCACAACAGGGTCTTCTCTGTCATTTTTCCGACTGTTTTGGCCGTAATTAAGTCACATTTTCTGCACACCCACTGTCACATCTGCATCCACGTTCGGTGCAAACCAGCCTTAACCCTAACCCTCATCCTGACTGGTGTTGTCCAGCATCGTGTAAATGAAGTTGAGATTGCCTTAAACAAGTCAATAAACAGCACAAGATGGTAGGACGTTGCAACCATCTAGGAGACACTTTCAGGAAGACGGGTTATAGTTTTAAATGCATGACAACCCCTTGATGGGACCAATATTTGAAAACCATTGCATGTCAAAATCACTACAAGAGCCTTCCCAATAGTTCCAAGGAGTCACTGGTGTTCATGTACCAGACCAAACAGGAACCACTTGCATGAGCATGGTAGTTTGACAATGAAAACTATCCTTAGCAATTGGAGCAGCGGGCACTTGAACTGTTCTCAGATGAGAGCAGATTTACCGTTTCAAATGACGACAGATGTGAGTCTGAAAATACCCAGGAGAACAATTCAGACTACAGCTCTGTCCAATTTGATCCTTATGAAGGTGGTTCAGTATGGTGAGGGCATGCATCTGTCTGGACAGGTGAACAGCCTTCTTCAGGACATGCCACAGCATCTCAGGTGGGTCTTGACTCTGACTTGGCCACTCCACCAAACAAATTTCCTTATTTTTAAAATATTCTGCTGTTTCTTTACTTGTGTATTTGGCATTATTTTCTTCTCAAATCCTCAAACTTGTATTAAGTCTGACATAACAGACTGCTACCCTGTCATTCTCCTGTGAAATTTCTTGATAAAAATTTGAATTCATCCTTCACTCAGAGCATAACCTGTCCAGGCCCTGAGGCAGCAAAACAGCCCCAAACCATGACCTTTGTTTCCCTCCAAACATGTATTTCTGCCAAAATGTTCAACTTTTTCATCATCTGTCCACAGAACATTGTATCAGAATTGTTGAGGAACATCCAAGTGGTCTTTTGGAATCTTAAGACAAGCAGCAAGGCTTGTTTGCAGTGGTTTCCTCCATTTCCCTTCCATGAACACATTCTTGGTCAGTGTTTTTCTTATAGTGGACACATGAACAGAAGTCTTGTAAGTGCTAAATATTTTTTCAGGTCTTTTGCTGTTTTCCTTGTGTTCTTTTTCACCTCCTTCAGACACCCACTACTAAGAAGAGTAGCGGCAGCTCTATTTGTAGGCGTTTTCCAGCTTCATGCATCTCTGCAGATCTTCTTGGGGATAGCAAATCAAGCATCCAACACATCCAATGCACTGGAAACCACTCAATGTTTACATGCACACTATACTACAATTTTTGTCTGTGCAGCAATTAAGGCAAAAAAAGAGAGTAAGCTATATACACAAACAGAATTAATACAATATACATGGAAACACACTGACAATGACAAAGGAAAACAAAGACAAAGAAGAGGTGCCAAAGAGGAAAACAAGCCAAGAAATGTTGGCGGTAATTAATTTGTCTAAAAAAACAAGTTACAACTGTTTTTATTGAGGACCTTAAATAATATATTGAGTAGTAAAAGATTATCACTAAATGTGCAGTAATCAGTGTAAATCAGCAATTATTGCCTTTCAGCTGAGCTGTGAGGCCTGAGTGAAATCAGCTGTGTGTGGGAGGAGCTTAAGTTATATAGGATTCCTCATGCTCTGATGAAGGTCTGTGGGGGCTGAAACACTGATTTTTTTTATTTTTTACTGAATAAATGTCTGCAAGATCACGCTGTAACAAAGAACTCATGCTGTAATGATTTTGTAGAGACTGAAACGCAGAACAGATAAATGTAAATATTGTGAGCTCTTCTTCACTATACCTCCATGGAAAGCAGATGTGCAATATTTTTCTTAACCAAAAGAAACCAAATTTAAATAAAATCTGTTAATGTATTGTGGAGATATTACAAACACACAAAAAGAATGAAAACATAACCTCATCAGAGGCAATGAGATTGCATTTCTTCAATTTTTCTTGCAATTCTTTTTGCTACACAGACCAACTTAATATTTTAATCCAAGAGGACAAACATTGGTCCACACACAACTTCATCTCCATTATTTTTTTAAGAACAACTAAACAACAGCATGCTTGATGTGCCAGAAAATATATGGAGCTCTGCTGGTGTAAGAAAACTAATTACGCCTGTTGAGTGGTCCAGTCTCCAGGCAGAGACAAACAGCAAGGTCTTAAGAGGTCCATGTCAAGGTCTTTGTCATCTTTAACATGATTCCACACAAACAGCAGGCTCACTGTAGAAATAACTGTTCTGGTCAAGTGCTAGAATTTACAAGGCAAGGCTAGAGTCTATTTTTAATCTTTTTTTCAATGAAGATAGAAATACAAAACAAGCTAGCATTGTAAATTTGTGTAAAGAGCACAGAATATGACCCTAATTTTGCCATAACATTGAGGATATTAATGTTTTATTTTGCTATAAGGGAACTTGCAACTTATCAGTGCTGTGCTACGGTTGTGTATCTTGTCTTCAGCTATATTCACTTTAATCCCTTTAGGCGTACAGAGGAATGCAGTGAATTCTTGTGTTATATATTAAACAAGAAACGATAGTTAAGAAGATCCCAATTAAGCCAGTTACCATCATTACTATTTATGACACAATTTAAAAGGAAATCGCTTCCCAAGCATTTTAAGGCTTGTCAAAATTTGCCTTCAGGCTCCCAAATTCTAACCTCAAATTTGCCTTTACTCTTGGATATTTGGGAGAAAAGAATCCCAAATCTCATTAGAGGATTGCAAGTGGTTTGGGGAAATGCTGAGCAACTGAGTTTTGGGGCTTTTCAGCAACTAGAGTTTTACAGTTTTAATACATTTTTTTTTATATTACTTCTTCCCTTTTATATTTTGATCATGCCATATAATTTCTCACCACAGAGGAAGCAGTCTATTAAAATTAATGATCCTGCAAAGTAGGATTGACTTTTTGTACTTCACTGTGCTTACTGCATTTCAGAGAATAGTGGAAGGTTGTAATGGTTACAGAAATATGCCCACTGCTAAACACAATTAAGAAGCAGCAAACAATCAACTTTTTTAAAAGGATTTCCTCTATAAAACTCTGACGCATGAAATGCATCATAGAATAAATGTCACAAACAAGCTCATAATTCTAAAGTATAAGCCAGATGTACACAAAATATGTGACTGTGGTGACCTAGACCTTGACCACTGGTGGCATAATGGCCAAATGAAGACCCATGGAGGTTATGACACAGCATAGTTTTGCTAATATTACACTCTGGCCAGTTGCTCAGACTGAAAAAGACATCTAAGCCTCCTTTCAACCACCACATTCTTGGTTTGTCCAGGCCTGTTGCTGTCCAAATTTTCCAGAAGGTAAAAAAGTTCAAGAACAACAAACTGGAAGCCCAGAGTTGGAAACGGCTTCACTGATCATCCAACAAAATACGGTTTTTCTATTATTTATCAAAAACCAGTATATGCTTGTTTTCTCTCATAATCCTGGGAAAAGGGGCAAACAGGGATAGCACAGGTTCTTCTACATTACATAATAGCACATTTCCTTCCAGCGCTCCCTCTTTCCAATCCTCTGCTCTTAGTAGCCAGAAACAGCAAGAACAAATTGAACTCAATGTAGGGTAACCTCCCCGCTACTCTAAATTTCCTGTGGAATGTTTTTCCACCAGTTGCCTCTTCCCTGCCTCTCTCTGGAGGTTGTGAATGACATCGAGGCTGTCCAGCTCCAGGTTTTCCATACAAGGCAAAAGAACCAGATTGGCCAAGCACTGACGATCTACAGGTATGAAAGGTCATGGCAATAATTTCATTGCTTTGTCCATGCTGTTCTACTTTCACTATATTGTTAAATTTTGTCATATGACTCAAAATGAACAAGCAAATATCTCTTTAGTATGATGCTGAATAATGCAAAATCCCCATTCTTTTAAATTATCATCAAAATCTCTGTCCTCCAGCAAGGTCAGACAACAAATAATGCAAGTGAACGAAGAAAAGTGGCATGAAAAAGTTAGTGAACCTTGGAATTACTTGGATTTCTGCATTAATTACACATCCAATATGGTCTGATCTGAATCATCAATACACAAATGACAAGCTGTCTACAAATAGAAGGAATTCAGCACTGTTGCTACTCTTGCTGGGAATCAATGTTGTGCAAAGATTACATCAAGAACACACCATAAAATGCTGAAGGAGGACAAAAAGAACCAAAGGGTAACAGCAATTTTGATCTTGCTGGAGTCTCTGCCCATGTGTGCAACATAAGAACAACATTGAACAAAAATGATGTTCATGGAAGGACAAAATGGAGGAAACCACTACTCTAAAAAAAAAAAAAAAAAAAANAAAAAAAAAAAAAAAAAAAACATTGCTGTACGTCTCAAGTTTCCAAAAGACAACTTGGATGTTCCATAAGGCTTCTGGGACAGTATTCTATGGATAGAGGAGAGAAGGTTGAACTTTTAGGCAGAAATGCACAACCCTATGCTTGGAGTAAAAATGGTGCTTTGCACCAACACCACATCATCATCCCGACCGGGAAGCCTGGTGAATGGAGCATCAGGTTTTGGGGCTGCTTTGCTGCCTCAGGGCCTGGACAGCTTGTAATTGGGGTAAAACAATGAATCCAAACTTTTGTTATATTATGTTTACATGCATTTGAAAACTTCGCTTATTCTCCAATTAAGGCAACAAATCCCTTTTTTCCCCATTACGTCTTTAAAACGCAATGATTAGATTGCAGTCATCAAAAATCGACGTAAGATTACTCTGAATAGATTATTTTCTTCTTTCCTTAATCTTTTTTTATCCTGGATGGGACTTGAGGCCACAATTAGTTTAAGTCGCTGCACCCTGTCTTTGGCTTTGGCCTTTGCCTCACCCCATGAGACATCCATCTCCCCAAGCTTATTTATCACTGTTTTGCACCAGGTGGTCTTTCACCTTCCTGTCATTCTTTTGCCTGGTGCAGGGAAACTTTAGGTATCCTGACGATTGATATTCTGAGGACGTGTGTCTGAGCCATTTTAAACTCCAGATCTTTATCTCAAGGGATCTAGATTTTGCCATTATAAATCAATTTATTCAAGTAAGTAAATGTTACAGTCAGAGTAAGCCACATGCATTTCCTCATCTGGTGGACTCGCCCTCATACTCAGATTATGTGAACGATGGAGTTCTTATTAATTCTATCCATGTGTTTTAGCCTTAATTGCACTACAGACAAAAAATTTAATTGATTAAAACAAAGAAAATACATGTTTTTGAATGGACAAGTCAGAGTGCAAACCTTAATGTGAGATGCTGTGGTTTGACCTGAAGAGGGTTACAGAGAACATTTGGAGGTTATTGCTGCTAAAGGATTTTCTACAAGTTATTAAATACAAGGTTTGCATACTTTCACTGGCCTGGACTGTAAATGATTAAATAATGTGTTCAGTAAAGACATGAAAAGCACCCTTGTTTGTGTAGCTTTAGTTCAAGCAGAATGTCTTATGACTTGGACAAAGATCACACCACATATAATGAGTAATTAATAAGAAATCCACATCATTCCAAAGGGTTCACAAACTTTTTCTTTGTTCCCTCTTGTATTGTGCACATCTATGAAGGTTATATAATTGATACTCTGGGGGGACATAAGTCAAACCTCTACATCCAGAGCTCCAGGTGTATGAGTCACTCATGACAACTGTCATCATGTCAAAGACATTCATGCCACTAGCAGCAATGTACTAGCAACTCCAGTAATAAGGTGCTGTTCTTTTGGTGTCAAGGGCAATTTCATGGCCTGCAGTTCTGTTTTTTTTTTTTTTTTTTNTTTTTTTTTTTTTTTTTGTTTGTTTTAGCTCTTAATGAAGGTGAACGGCACTGCCTCATGTTATGCACCATGCCAACAATTATGTCCTTAAACTTGAACTAACGAATCCAAGCAGAGTATAATTAGCTGATGTAATGTCACTCGCATGTTCAGTGCTTGCTAGCCATTTTTAGTAACTGGTGATCTGTCATGCTGGGATATCAGCCCTTAATAGCACAAGTCATGCAATCACTTGTCTTTGCTGAAACAGCAATTCCAGCCATTTGGTGTTCTTATTTACCTGTCGTTAGCTCTACAGCCGTGCCAGTATTGTATCCAAAGGGCCTGTATCTCTTCCTTTCCAGCTTTCATGGTCTTGGCTGCTGTTTTTGCCTTTGTGTTTCTCTTTCACAAGATATTTCAGAACAAAGGTGGAACATCAAGCCAGAAAGAGTTGTTTCTGTGCTAAGGGCTCTCAGCATGCTCCCTGCCTTACTGCTGACTTGGGTGGGTGTAGGTAATTAGAGAGCAGGTCGTGATAGTCCATGTCTCCAGGGAAACAGCTGCCATCCATCCCTGGTTCCCATGGAGTAGCTGCAGCAAAGGTGTGCACTGGCTGCTCTGTCAGCTCTCTGTTGTGAACGGATGGCCTTTACTGAGCACGTTGATGTATCTCTTTCCTGCTGCCTAAGGTCATGGATCACCATACCTGCACTGTAATCTAATCTGCTTATTCTGACAGAATGAGAGTTAATATCTCAAAAACAATTATGCAAAGGTTTCCTTGCTTTCTGATCTTTTAACTGTTATTGCCATGCTGTACAAATAGAAGAATATCACAAATTATATCATGATGCTATGTGCAGGTCGAGACAAATAAATGATGGACATCGAGACTGACTGACTTTCAGCCCTTTAGCTGTAACAGAATCAGGAAGCAGAGACAGCTCAGCAGCAAAGAGCCAAGCCCCCTCTCGTTTCCGATCATTCATTTCCACGTGTTTTGGCTGACCCATATGAAACCCCATGTTCACGGAGAAATAAAAGGACGGAAAAGATCTCTCAAAAATTGAATTTTTGCTTTTCCTTTTATAGGTTGATAGATGTTTGATGGTGAAACTCAACACAATAACCATAATAACTAAGTCAGTGTCAGTCATCTGTGCACAATGTCCATGTGGCCATCGATGAGAAGTTTACCATTGTGTGATATTTAAATGTAACTGATAATTCCAGCGCTGTCAGACTGCAGTCAACATGGAATGCATTAGATGGGACACCGTGCCCTCCCTGGGGTCTTGCTCTGCATGCCAGACATCAAAGACAACTCCACGAAAGGGAATTAACCAATGGGAACTCTGTAAGCTGAGCTCATGTCGAGGAGACTTTACGATGTCACAATGTACAGTATGCAGCTAATCTATTCAAACAGGTAAACAACTGCATTCAGGTAGTAATTACTGCTCTGTGAGATGAAAGACAAACCTGTGGGTCATAAACACCATGTTACATAACCAACGTGTTTGATTTTAAAGGGGAAACAATGAGGTCAATATCACAGACATGCTTCACCTCTAGCATGTCTACCCTGCTGAGTGCTTCCACCCATCTGTGCCCTTTTTCCCGTTCTCCACATCCCTCCTCTTCCATTCAGTCAACCAACATCAAGAGCTTCAACTCAACATTCATTTCTCTTTTTCTTATCCTTAATCTTCCTTCCCTCCCCATTCCCTGGCCCCTTTCCTTTCTCCCTCGCTCTCTTGTCATGACACTGGCCTGTGACACGTGTGGGAAACTTCTGTGGGCCCCCTACTTCGGGCAGGACACTGATATACTGAGAGTGCTGGATGACGGGGCTATTTTTGGATCCTGTAAATATGGGAACTTCCTTTCCTAAAGTGTATCTAATATCCCAGAGGATCCTTTTACATTATTAACAACAAGAAGAGTTGGAGGTTAAAACGCAGCACATCCATTATCACTTCTAGTAAAGCGTTTCCCACTCTTTATGTTTGGATATGTTGGACCGTACTGTAACAAAAGAATAATAGCATCATTCTTGTTTTTAACCAGTCTAACTTTCAAAAGCAGAGGTTATAGGATAGTATATGGCTCTCACTGTCAGGCTACCTTGCCCCAGTAATTGTTCCTCTGTCTACATAATATCATTTTCATATGCTTCCATATTCTACATCCAGGTTTTACAGGGGACAATCCAGTCCACAGTTGTAGAGACACCCAAATGCTCTTGCATTTAAATGATCATGCCGGTGGTTTTGCATGTTTGTACCCAATAAATACTACCAATACATGTTATGTTAACGCCAACCAGCAACTACTTCATGCAGGCTTGTTCATCAGTCTCATTTGGAGATAAATATTTGATACAAATATAAAACATTTATGAAGATGGAAGGGAGGAAATAAAACAATAAGGACTCTCCAGATTCTTGCAGAAGAAAACTGCTAAATCTTAAATGGTCCTCAGCTGCAAATAGGTGAAAAGCTGAACAGCTCTGAAGAGCTGTTCATGAAATTTTAAACATTAACATTAAACATTAAACATTTAACTGGTTTTACAGACACACTCCACAATAGTAATGATAATTAAAAGGTGAAAAGATGAATGTTCAGGTAAATGTTAGAAATATTAAAAACTCTTAGCAACAATAACAACAAAAGCATAGCCTTTTCTTTCTCTCTCCCCTTTCTTTGTCTCTCAGACACACACACACACACACACACACACAGCCCCAGTCTTGAATAATTAAGACATGCTGAATGTTTAACTGCCTCCTCTTATGCCACCCAAGAGTTTCATCTCGTGAAAAAAAAAAGGTCAAGGAAGGTCATAATCTCTCTCTCTCTCTCTCACACACACACACACGCACACAAGCACGCAAATTTTCCATGCATGCAGATGTGCATTACCAATACTTTGCACAGCTTCCAACTTGAGCTTGGATGTAAACTGAAAACAAAGGATGAGGCATTCATGATGATGGATCGTTATGTAACAGATCTGATGAAGCCTGACCTGAAATTCTATACACCACCCTCCACATCCCCACCCGGCGGCCTTACACTACAGCTACTCAGATCTCCACTCTTATACACCCCCCCCCCCCCCCNCCCCACACACACACACACACACACTCATTCTGTCTGCTGGTTAAGTCACACAGTATTGGCATGTGTCAGCTGCTGTTGTGAAAAGCCATCATGTCTGACTTGGAGACTTGGAGCCACGCAATGTTCATAAAGAGAATACATAATAGCAGCAGAGAGAGGCCATGTTAAAGCTTCAAATATAGGGACCTGAGAGGATGTTACACAACCACACCTGTTGTCTGAGTCAACAAGTCATAAGCAACCACTTCCCTTGGCCTGTTAATGCTACACTTCACAGTTTACGTTCAGCCATTAGTGTTTAAGTGTTTAAACAGAAGTTTCCAGTTTTATGCAGCAATCTAACTCTGAAAAGATGATGTAAGATGGAGCCCAGCTTGGCCATAATAATCCAATGAACTCATCCTTTTAGTTGCCAAAGTCAGATCCAAATTCTCAAACTGCTGAGCACATTGAATGGCACTTCTCACATTTTATCAGCTCAATAGTACAATGGCGCCACCTAGTGATACAGAACAGTCATCATCAAAATAATGTACAGTGTAGAGGGAAACAACAATTTAACACAGGAGCAATAAATCATTGTGTCAGTCTTGAAAGTATCATGTTATCAGTTTTAAATAGTGCTGAAGTGAAGTCAAGGAGCACACCGAATCCCTCCCTGTAGCTGACTTTGCACTCTGACCTCTTTAAAGCAGGAAGGCTGAAAATAGAATTTTCTTTCAGGAGACTAAGTATTGCATTCAATTTTTGATTGGTGCTGAATATTGAATTTTGCCATCGGTGATTCAGGATGGGCAAATTAAACAACACACTGTGTAAATAAGCAGAGGAAGGTTTAAGGTTTACGCTGCCTGAAAACTGCAATACAATATTCTTTTACATGTCATCATACTTTGTATTGACTGCAAAAGTGGTGGATTTAGTTTAGAACCATGTCATCATAACTTTATTATGAAGAAGCAGAACAATCCTGAAGGACAGAGCTGTAAAAAGAAAATAAAGGAAGAAACGGATTGAAAGGGGCCTTCCAAAGATATGAAAACATACTGAAATTGTTTTCTTTTCCTCTAGATTACACCACTTCTCTCTGAGAGACTTCCCTTTCTATTCTCATGACTATTCTGTCTTTTTTTCCCCCAGCTGCACCACATGGGTCTGGGAACACTATGACATCACCACAGGTTCTTGTGAAACTCTCAGCCACACAGAGCTCAGTCCAGCAGCAGATGAGAGACATTTCCTGCCTCTCTAAAATAAAATACAGTTTAAGTTTAATTAGGTTAGTTTGTGGTGAGGCTGAGCAGAAACGGACAGTGGCTCAGATATGACTAATAGATACCAGAGGGTACCAGATGAGACACTTATATTTTACATTTCATATCAGAAATTAAAACAGATCAGTATTTTCTTTTTTCTTTTCTTTCTTTTTTTTTTAAAGGTTTGATCTTACTATAACAGTACAACTCTGTATCATTCAAGATATCAAGTTTAGCACTGGAATATGATTATTTTACAAGTTCAAGTTTCACAATTTCATTTTTTTTTTTTTTTTTTTTTTTTTTTTTTTGGTTATGAAAAACCAGCAGGTGTTAAAGAAGTAAAGAAACTTACTCACCTACTACGCAGCAGTTAATATTGTTTCCTTTGTTGGAAAAGGACAAACGGCTTAAATTTACCTCTGAAGACTGGCTGCTTCCCATTATAAACGTTTCTACTGTGCAAATCAAACGGAATAAAGTTTGTTCTGTCAGAACTGGTCTGTCTTGTCTCGGCAGGTGAGTCCTGGTTTTCAGCAAAAAAAATCCCGCCTGAATTTTGAAGATGTGAAAACAGGAGCACGTGCGTGTTGTTACCTCTGTTTTTCCTCCAATAAAACAGCGGCGAGGGCAAGGACGTTAGCACGTGAGACGATGCGTGCGTGCGCCAACCTGGACCGTTAATCACATAGAAGTAGCCTATTTATGAACAACAAAAATTGAATGAAAGTCATAATGAAAATTGAACCCGGTTGACCATTTCTGGCTATATTGAAAATATATTACAAGGCTGATGTACAGGATTAAAAGTCTAAAGTTACTGCACATTGAGTTTATTTCAGTGGAATTGTGACAATGTAAAGATCTTATTGAGTGATTTAAAAAAAAAAATTGGACGTGGGATTTGAACTCGCAGTATTTGTATAATGATTCTGTATGCTCTTACATCGTAAATGTAATGTCTCTTACAGACTTAATTTGTAAGACAAAGGGATGGATTTGCATTTTTAAAGTTTTAATGGTTGCACTCACTACCTGTCAATTTATTTCAGTTTCAATGCAGTTTATTTCAATGGAATCGCCAAGTGGCAGCTTCAGTCAAGTAGGCAAATTTTCTGCGGGTTCCTCCTTCCATTTTCTCTTCTTTAAAGGACCATACCGTCCATTTTTCATGTTTGAGTCTTATAGATTCAATTTTCATACACAATGCTTCCAAAAGCATACTGAAGCATACTGGTGAATTTTAAATTTTTTTTTCCTACCTTCCAGACCGCCACTGGGTTCATTCTGGTATGCTATTAAAATCAGCTCGTTGATACTTGAAACGTGCTTGGGATAGGTAACCCATCATCATGAACAAGACGTGTATTGAGGTTTTTATCGATTCAGGATTCAGGATCTGAATCCTGAATCCTGAATCCTGAATCCGTTTTTCAAGTGAAAAATGGTTCTTAAACAACCAATATGACAAACTCAAGACAAAACAGTAATAAAACAAGATGAATTAATACAAGAACTAATGAAATAAACTTATAAAATGAAACAAAATTTCATTATCTAATTTCATTTGGTTTTACTGTTTTTGACCAAACTGGTTCAATTAATACAAAAAGCAGTTTGAAAAAACAATGTGTTGGATATAAGGTTAATCAACAATCTAAACTAGTCCACACATTGCAATAAATTGCTCTAAAGGTCGTATTTCCCTCTAAAAAGCTGTTTGCATCCCCTTTCATCAGCTGTGTTACTTATTAACATTACTGGTTGAAAGTCAGTTTGAACAGTTGCAGCACAGTGTGATTTTCTATTTATCCAGCTCAGCTCAGCAGTTTCCATTTACATTGGACTCAAAGTTGTTGAACTTAAGTTTAAATCTGGATTGCAGCGAAAACATTTTTTATTAAGGATAAGGTCAGATTAATCTAACATTCTCTGGTCTCAGTCAGGAAAAACATGCTTGACTTTGATCGTAGTCTGTTGACTTTTCTACTCTTATGATAATCATTTTACAGCCTCTTAAATGTCAACACCTTTTTAAAACTTTTGAAGTCCTGAAGTATGAAAAATACTTTATATGGGCAATCCACCTGAATGCTTTCTCAAGCAGGATACAATTTGTGCAGGCTGCAAATTCTACAGATTTATAGACATATTAAGTCAGTGGTAACACACCATTTCCCCCATAAGGTGGCACTCAAACCTAATGAACTTGAAGATAAAAAAAATGCCTTGAGCCTCCTCTGGTCTTTATATCTGCCATCTGGCCTGTTCATATTTGTTTTACATGTCAAGTCAAAATCCAAATTATTCCTCTTTCCATAGATTCCACATCATATAATGCATAACTGCCTTTAACTCCTAACCCTCACTAATTTCTCACATGTACACAAACACATCTGTCTGCAGCCTTGTGATTTATGTTAGCTCATATATCTTGTCAGGATGTGACATCATTGACCCACAGTCAGTATAGAAGAGCAGATGCCAGACATTTCTTGAATATTCCACACAGGATCTCACTTCAGCCTGTGAACCTGACCCTTTACATCCAGCGAGTGGAAAAACACAGGCTTCGTTCGGAGTCAGTGAGGTGAATAAGGCTCTCAGAGGACTGATGGGTGCCTTATTTCTGGGTTATCACTGGAATACCTGATGACTTTTGTTGTTATGAGTGATTAATAAGTGATTAAAAGTTATTCCTACATAGGTTAAATTGTGCAAAAAAAAAAAAAAAANAAAAAAAAAAAAAAAAGTTCAAGCACAAAAGGCACACATATCCTTTTATATCCTTTTTCCTCATTTATATCCTTTTTCCTCATGACCTCTTTTATCTTGACTGGAGGAACCAGCACAATCGCAACAGGAAATTAAAAATATAAAATAATCTTAGATGTCCCAAACAATTAGGCAGACCAGCCAGAAGTGCACACCTTTGGAGACGACGTGCTTCCACTTCCACCAGCGTCTGACATTCCAGACAGGGCTGTGAGTGGAAGGGGAGCCCTGCTGGCAAGGAAAAGCCACTTCAGTAAGGCTGTACGTAATATCCTGACATTCCTCGAGCTATACAATAAACTGCAGTTATCACTTCACAGATCAGACCTTATCTCGGCGCCTGTCACGCAATTGCAGCTTGTCTGGATTCTTTTGCAGACTTCAGGCTTTGGAATGTCATGAAAACAGAAGGGTGGAGAGGGTTTTTGGCAGGGAAAAAGGTAAAAAAAAAAAAAAAANGGGGGGGGGGAAGGGAAGGGGTAGAAATTACAATTTCACACTCATTCTCAGTCTGTCTCTTTTTATGTTTCTAGTAAGGTGTGGAGACATTGGCAATGGGAAAATATGAAATGATTATGCAGTTGGTATACAGACAGATTTTTTTGTGCATGCTGCATTTTAAACTTACTTCCCAGAATTATCCGTTACAGGAGTAGAAAATGCAATCAGATTCCATTATTTTAATATGAAGTCTAAGGGTAAGGATAAAGGTTCAAGTAAGCCGTTACAGTGTTTTAGCCACAGGACATCAGAGTCCTCAACATACTCATAATCCTCTTATAGAGCTCCTGCAGGTGAACATTCTGCCATGACATCAGTGTATGGACTCCATCAGGGTATTGTGTGACTGTGTGTGTGAGAGAGAGTTAATCCAATTTAAAAAGTAGGCTGAAGTGTGAGAAGTGTAATTATTCAATGACCTCTACACCACCTCCAGTAGTCAGACATTTATATTTGAACTGCTTTCACAAAGGGAACCTGTGACATATTAACTTTAATTACCTGGGTTCAGGTAGTGATCTTCATTTAGTTTAGAGTTCTTGCATGCTGCAAAAATCCTCATGATTTTCTTGTTACACTGGTTTGTACTAGAATTCAATACACATATGCATACATAGGAGACATGAAACTAAAAGATCACAATTGACTCCTACTTAAAGGGCCATACCATCATTTTGCATGTTTGAGCCTAATATATTCAATTTTCATGCATGTAACGTTACTGACAATCATTTCCCAAAGGATAAAGCCGTATTTCAGCTTTCCTGATATTCTGCAAAATCTCTTAATCTTTCAAAATCAAATATTCAAGCACGTTAAAAATCGACGTTTCGCCTGCTAATATAGTTACGCAAAATTATGACGTCACGGTCGTTTAACTTTTTCAATAAATGCAGGTTTTCTTGTGGGACTATATTCCCTGGTGGAGACATATATTCACTTTGCGCTTTATTGCACTTAAATGCTAAAATTATGAAACTTTAAAAAAACCCCAAAAAACCCTGAATATATGTGTTGTTCACGATGATGGATTACCTATCCCAAGAACGTTTCAAGTTGATTTTAATAGCGCACCAGAATAAACTGAAACTAAAGGTGGTCTGGAAGGTAGAAAAAAAAAACAAAACTCACCATTCCAGTAGTATGCTTTGGAAAATGATTGTCAATAACATTACATGTATGAAAATTGAATATATTAGGNTTCCAGTAGTATGCTTTGGAAAATGATTGTCAATAACATTACATGTATGAAAATTGAATATATTAGGCTCAAACATGCAAAACATATGATATGGCCCTTTAACTGATCCAAACCGGATGATGTGAAAAGGGAAGGGAGAGATTGAAAAGGGAAGAGAGAGATTATTTTAAGAGTCTCTTCCTGTCATGTCAGCAGTGTCTGACACATTATATAACCATTGTTTTCTGAGGATTGTGATAATTAAAATGACTTTTAAGTTGAGTCAGAGCTCTCTTGCTAAATGGAGCAGTCAATTGACAACATGTTGAAAGTGGCAAATGACGTTATGGCTGCTGTTGTTTTTGGAACCTCAGCAGTGTGAAATTTTGAAGATGTGACAAGAAACACAGAAAGCAAAAAGGACAGAGCCAGATTTGATTGCCAAGTAGAGAATCATTCCACACTCTCAGAATTATGTCTTGTTAGATCCTCTCTTCTTGATAAAAAACCTTGACATTGACTCACATCACACACAAATCTCACACGCACACTTGAAATTGCAGTGCTTTAATGTCTTTGACCTGGCAAATGACTGAGGGCTTTTTTTATCCAGAGCACCACCATCTGATCATGAAAGACGCCTAACGACTTTCACACACATACAGACACAAACGCACACAACCTCCTCCAACAACCTCCACCCCCCTGACAACAGGAAATCTAAGACACAAAGGTGGGTGGGCTGGTGAGTGGGGTGGTGGTGATGGTGGGGGTGGGGGGTCACATATGTCACCAAAACCACAGCTTGTCTGAGGGAGCTGGTGAGGTAATGAATGAGCCTTTCTTCACAGAGGCATCGTCATTGGCCACGTTTCCTTCCACAGACAAACATTTGCTTTGCTCTCAGATTAGAGGAGGGAGGCCAGTTTTTTTTTTTTATAATAAAATCAGAATCTGTGCACTTAAAGGACATGATGTGTTTGAAACAATCCTACTAAGAAACTGGAGACAAGAAATATATTCCCATTAAACCTTTTCCTGCTCCACTGAATGCAGACATTTGTTTTGAAATGAAGGCTTCAACTTTGTCACCACGGAGGATGTCTTTGCCTTCTTTCTCACAAGGGTCGGAGCAAATGTTTTGGTTAATTTGCAAACCAAACATATTCCTTTCCCTTTCATGGACATCTCCATCTCCACCTCTCATTGGTGTGTGAAGCAGGGGACACAAGGCTGAAGCTTGACTGAGCTGAATGCTCTTTAGTTGTCGCACTTTTCCCAAACGCCTTGCAGCTGCTCCTATTGTGGCCGTGGAGGGAGGGCTCCTTAGCTGATTCTTTAAGCCCCTGCTGTCATCCTGGCCTCAGATGGGTTCATAAAGGGAGAGTGTGTGTCTCACAATAGCTGACATCATGATGTCATGAATCTTGTGCAGAAAAAAATCCTGATGCACGCTGCTCCGATGTATGACAGGATTCCGTTGCATGAATCAAAACAGGTGACGCTGATGCAAGTATGTTGCAGATGTTTCTGACAAGCTAGATGGTCATTTACATTTAGATTATTTTTGCCACTCATCAGACACATCAGAACTGATATTTGTATGTTTAAAAGAGATGTATATTGCTGTACATATGTTATAATGCTGTTGACTGTATCTACATAGATTTTATTAAAAAAAACCCTTTTGTTTATTCATTTTATGTAATGTCTACTCACCAGACATGTCATGTTTTTTACCTCCACCAAAGAGATTATATGATCACCAGATTTTGTTTGTTTGTTTGCTTGTTTGTCTGTTTGTTAGCAGGATATCTCAGAGTTATAGACAGGTTTTGATTAAATTTGTGGGACAGATAGATAATGTCAAGAGGAAGAAGTTATTAAATTTTGAATGTGATCCATATCATATTCTGGATCCAGAATCCAGATTTATTTTTTGTTTTTTAGCTTGTAAAATCAATGCTAATGAACAGATTTCAATTAAGTTTATCTGTTGGCCTTGGCAAAGGTATGCATGCTCTGAGTGCCTTGTTGAGATATTTTCTTTTATTTACTAGTTACTTAGAGTTATTGGTTATTATTGCCCTCTCTTTAAGTCCCTAAATGTATACTCACTGAATGAAATTTATTTCAAGGCTAAATCTGTGTTGTCTCAATTTATTAAGCTGGTGGCTGTTGGGCGTTGCTGACTTCTTAACATTTGAGACAAAAAAAAAAAAAAAANAAAAAAAAAAAAAAAGACAAGATCTCCAACCATGTACAAAATTCAAATGAGATTTATTCAGTGGTATAAAAACATTTAACAAACATATGCAAAAATAGATATGATAAAGAAATATATTACTTTAGTTAAATAAATATGTCATAACACAGTCACTGAGGACTATGTTACCCCATTTTAATCGTTTTGGGGTTCCAACTGCCTCAGAGCTGCAGTACACAGTACAGAAACATGAGGTATTTAATGGTCGATTTCCCCAATGCGTCAGGATCGTCAGGGTTTCATGATGTCTTGAAAGGCAGGTATTTGCATTTGAATTGGCAATCCATTCAACTCTCAACCTGAGAACTTGCTGCCACATCTAGCTCGAAAAGAGGGGGATACATTCATTGTTCATCAAATGGAGGAGTGACTTCCATATCTGCATTTTAAGGCAACGACTCTCTATATTTCCTGTAACAATCTCAGAAGGCCTGATAGACAAGTGAGCAGATACATCATTCCTGAGATGACTGTAAGCCCTCCCCATTGTGTAGTTTCAAAAAAAGATTATGATTATCAAAAGTGATTGCCCTCACGATGTCTATGCAGAAAAAACTGTCAATTGAATAAAGATTATTCAAATATTTCTAGCTTCCTCTACAGGAATAACTTCGACTACTTTTCAGCCTTTTTGCAGATCTAGGATTAAAACTGTGGGTGACTTTCACATTTACACAGGAGTTTAAACATCAATACTGCCTGACAGTAGCGATCAAATCTCCCCTTGAAATAATGTGACCATCCTAGAGATGCTGGCCAGCAGACCATGAACTAGCCAACTGAAGCATCCGTTAATACCATTTTGTCTAGTGACACCAGCATCACCATGTGATGGACTTAAATCAGGGCCATGTTTTCTGGAGTTTGCTCTGCTAAGTCTTTCATGATCTGAAGTTCAAGTCCAAGCAAAGTCTGTTTTGCCCACAGCTTCTTCAGCAGCTGGGAGAGGTGGTGATGGGACTGTGGAGGAATGACAGCTGACCGGCTGAGGTGTGTACAGGGATAGAGACAGGGAAGTTGAAAACTGTACTGTTGTTGCCAATTGCTGGACTGCCTGCCTCTGAGGAGCAGGTCGATGAGGCCAGGACCTGGGACTCAAACTGGAGGAGCTGACCCATAAAGCTGAAGTTAGGCGAGATGATGCTGCGGCGCTGCTTGACAAACTCGAAGGCCTCGTCGAGCTTCACGCGGTTTGTACGCATGAGATAAGCGAGGCAAATGGTGGCAGAGCGGGAGATGCCTGCTTGGCAGTGCACAAACACACGACCTCCTTTATTCCTCACTGAGTCTGGAAGGGAGAGAACATAAAACAAGATCAGCATGGTGCAAACTTCCTGCAAAGACTCAAATTTAACACAGTCTGTTTCAGGAAAACACAAAAACAAATGTCCTCGCAACACTTCCAGTTGTTATTCAAATTCAATGGTCTTCTTAACGGTTATTTCTCATTAAGACACAGGAAAACTGTTAATAGGGTTCACAGTGTGAGCTTGTGGGGGGTTATTCCCCAAGGAGACTGTCTGAATGGACAAAGGGGCGACAGTCCCCTGCTGGGGGGGAATAGATCTGGGAGGAAGGCCGGCACTGCGTGAGGAGAAATTGCCTTTTGTTCAGCCAGAACAAAGACTGGCATGGAGGAAGCTATTCAAACTCAGCCAGCCTTCCCACTACAAACTAGTTTGGGGTTGATTCATTAAAGGGGGGGGGGCATCCATTTCTCTAAGGCTGAGANCACTACAAACTAGTTTGGGGTTGATTCATTAAAGGGGGGGGGGCATCCATTTCTCTAAGGCTGAGAGGCGATGATGTCATCACTATTGTGGTGCAATGAGGAGCCTGTGTTGTGCCAGCTGGTCAGTTTTGGAGGGAACTTTTTAAAATTTAAATCCACGAGTCAAAGAGTGAAGAGAAGGAAGGGGGTGGAGGTGGGGGTTGGGGTGTTTGTGTTTGCCATCAACAGACTCTATGTTACACTAACAAGTGAGGTTGCAGTTCATATTTGGAGGTGTGAAAAAAAGAGAAAAAACAGTGAAAATACTCACCAATGAACTCAATTGCCTCGTTGAACCAGGAGCTGATATCAGCTTTGTGGTTGTCCTCGACAGGGATACTCTTATAGAGAAAGGAGTCCTCGAAGTGGTTTGGGCAGTTGGCAGAGACGTTGATTAGAGCGGTGATACCCAGCATGTCCAACATGTCTTTTCTGGAAGCATGATAAGCACTGCCAAGGTACAGGAAAGGCAAGATCTCCACAGGACCCCCCTAGACAGAAAAAAGTCAAAACAATCTCATTTAGTCAAAATTAGACCTGAAATGTTGCAGCTAAAATAAGAGAGTGGAGACTGTTTATTTTCAACATATAAAAAACAGAAAGATACACACCTGGTCGTATAGAGGTGTATTACATGGACTACAGCCTGAACCTGCACTCTCAGGGTGGCTGGCACTCAGGGGCAAACTAAGCCCCTGTGGAGGAGAGGACTTGGTACACATCTCTGGATACTCCGTGGAAAATGTGTCAAATCCGCCTGGATGGTGGAAAAACACAACAGGGTTAGATCACAAGACAGCACAGAGAACCATCTACATTTAAATGTCTTTCCAAAAAGGTGACAACTGCTCATAGGGCTATTTTGGCACCATGTTTACTCCAACACTAGCTGGTATGGTGACAGCTGTAATCCGCATTTGTTGCCCCGTTGTTAGAATACAGTGACACCATTAACCCGCTTCTCCCCCTTACCTTTCAGAATGAAGACGGTGGCCCCGCAGGGGTCCCGGCACAGAGCGGTAACAGCCAGCATCAAAGTCCCGTCTTTCTTCGTCTGACTTAAGTCCAAACTCCGGTCGTCCAGCAGCACCACGGACTGGTACTCCCCGGACAGGAGCCGGTTCCTGGTGTCCTCGTTGGGGACGATGTGCTCCAGTCCCAGGCCCCCTCTGGCTCGTCTTCGGACTATGGTG
Organism: Lucifuga dentata; assembly: GCA_014773175.1. Classification (NCBI taxonomy): domain Eukaryota; kingdom Metazoa; phylum Chordata; class Actinopteri; order Ophidiiformes; family Bythitidae; genus Lucifuga; species Lucifuga dentata. The sequence goes on from VXCM01000836.1 coordinate 147,234, forward strand.
CTGAAGCGGACGTTGGTGGATCCCAGGATGTGGGACGAGTTGAAGGAGAAGAAGGAGCGACAGTCGAGCAGTAGGCAGCCCGGGTCGTCTCCCTCCAACAAACCACGGAGGGACTCGCAGTCGATAGCGGGGACATCCATTATGACCATAGTAGTTCGGCGGGACAGAAAAGTTAAATCCAAATACATAAAGCAGGAAAAGAAACTTTAGGTTGTTACACAAAATAACAAGTCTTTCCCCCAAAGTTACAAGGTTACAAAGTAATCTTCGAAGCACCGAGTCCTTTTGTTCCGGTTTAGATTTGTATCTTTAGAGGTTTACCCCCTAAAAGTCGTAAACAAACACACACACAAAATAATAAATAAATAACTAATAACAAAGCAGGTCCTTTGGTCCTTTTCTTTTTTCTGTGTGTATCCGGCAGTTGTTTCTCTTCTTCAGAGGTTATGTTCTACTTCAACGTCAGTTGCTTCTGCTTTTGAGCTCTTAGAAAAGCGTTTATATACGACTTGAGCTTGTGAATGAAAGGCCGCTGACGTCACACGCCCCTCCCCCTGGCCTCCTGCCAACACTGCTGACGTCAGGAGTGAACCAGAGCAGGACAGGTCTCAACAAACGCGCATGCGGGACATTTCTGTACGGGCTCCGCGCACGTAGGACAACAGGGTTACTTATTACATACTTCTTTCTTTCTTTCTTTTTTCTTTCTTTCTTTCTTTCTTTCTTCCTTCCTTCCTTCCTGCAGTTCTTTCTTTCTTTCTTTCTTTCTTTCTTTCTTTCTTTCTCTTTCTATACTTCTTTCTGTCTTCTTTCCTTCCTTCCTGCAGTCCATTGACTTTCTTTCTTTCTTTCTTTCTTTCTATACTTCTTTCTTTCTGTCTTCTTTCCTTCCTTCCTGCAGTCTGTTGACTTTCTTTCTTTCTTTCTTTCTTTCTTTCTTTCTTTCTTTCTTTCTTTCTTTCTTTTTTCTTTCTTTCTTTCTCAACACTACCATCCACCTGTCCACACCCATATCCATCGTACAAAAAGGTAGTTAGTCATGATGTCACAACTGTTCTTTATCTTTTGCTATATGTTTTATTTATCCTGTCATGAGGAAAGTTTTTCATGATTATTTGAAAAACATGGAAAGAATGTCTTAGTTTTTGTCACCTGGTATTACAAGCCTTTGATGCTCTGTATTTTAGTACACATTAATTTATGATTAAAAATGCTTAGTATTAGTCCATATGCACTAGGAACAATTAAATGTAACACTTTGCTTTAGCTTTAGGACTTGAAAAATTAAATGATAATTATAATTATAAACACAACAGTTTAAATACAATAACAATAACTATTATAAATAACTAAGTATTATAAAATGGCTTTTATTTAATGGTGCGGTAAAAGGTATCATGTTATTTAGTCACCCCACTGTGTAATAATGGTGTGCAATCACTGGTATGATTATTATTTCATTATACTTTTATCGTTAACTTTACATAAGGAGATAAGGAATTTGCCAAAATTTCCATGATGTTACTCTTTAATGAGATTCTTATTTTGCCTCTTCAACTGAGAGTTGACAAATAACAAGATAATAAGTAAATATCTGTCATGGGGCCATAAAGGTTTATTCTTTGTTTTTATTAGTCAGAGGTACATAGTGTTCAATGCCCCGTGAGCAAAGGCTAACCATAAAAGTTAATCACTGTATAGAATTCTGAAGTCCAGTAAATTTCCACATGCTGGAAACAAAACACTGGTCTTACAGGAAGACAACAGCAGATGGAGATCTCTCGACCTATCACGTTTGTTAGGCTTGACCGAATTGAAACAGATGGATGAGGTATTTTTCCAAAATTAAAATCTATAATAAAAGCAAACATGATGATTGGAACCACTCTGGGAAATCCTTTTGAGTTAGTGTGGTTTGCTGACTCAGAGTGGGCAGCACTGTGGTCTCATAAGGAAGGAGAAGAATCACTGACGGACAACAGATGTATGCTAATAAGTAGTGGTAAAAGGCTTTTCCCCTTAAAACTGCAAAGCAAAGACATACTGAAACAAAAGTTTACTAAGCAGAATCAACATTATCTTCCATTTAAAAAAAATAAAAGATTTTTTCATATTGTAGTTTGGCTCATCAGTGTCAAATTAAAATAGTTCCCATCCCATGCCCTAATCTTTTACCTTAGCTGTGGTTAAAAGTTGTTCAAATAAGTTCCAATACTGTCATTTATCTGCAAAAGATTTTTTTTAGGTTATACATTGCTGCAAAATACTATGTTGACACACATTATTTAGGGCATGACATCATTCTCACTTCATTGTAGGACCCTCAGCCTGGTGAATTCACATCCACACTGTTTTGACTCTCTGTTTGACTATGGCAAAGAAAAAATAAATGTGCTATGTGAGAAAGGAAGAGGGGGAGGGGAGGGGAAGCTTAAAAGACAGAAACTTAACCAATCACAGCAGTGTGCAAAAACTCTCTAGCTGGTTTAACCTCACACTCCTGTGAGATGAGTCAACTGTGAGACCCATGCCACAGAGCAAGAATGTTACACACAATCCAGGGGAGGGGAGTCAAACGTAGCTCGGAGCTCTGAAAACACTCTGTACCCAAACAGTTTGTTCTGACTGTAATACATTTCCCCTCTGTGATGCGTGAACTCCATATGATGAAAGAATTAGATGTGTAATGAAGGGGCACACACAACTAACTATCATACAAATGACCCAAAGCAATAGTATATCTCTCTAAAGCAGAAAGCTGCCATTGTGCGTAGTCATCTTGTATGATTCAAGAAACACAGCTACAGATTTGAATCAGCTGTTAGAAGTCTAAGTGTTCAAGAAAACAGCGTCAAAGTATGTTTTTGATTAGGGTGATATTTACGAGTGCAAATGTCCTCCAAGAATAGGAATAAAAACCTGCACATGTGAGAGTATCAGAGGGATTATAACAGAGGCTGAGTTGCTGCTCTGTTTTTGATTCTCACAGTTGTCACCCCAAGCTAACCATTGCTCTATCCAGAAAGGGAAGTGAAACAGTGGGTGACAGAAAGGCATTTCCTCTGGTACGACACTGCTGTCATTTGCTGTCATGCCTGCTTGTTTACTGTCATGATCACCATGGGAACAGCTTGAACCATCACTGGGAAAACACAGGGCTTATCCTCTCTTCTGGCTCAACAATAAGTTTTATTTCAGACCAAAATGGTTCTTTTTCATTTATGTTTGAGCATGGGGAAATAAAAACAGTGTTGCTACGGGGAAAACCTAAAGTGTCCGAAAGCTGAAGGGTCCGGAATATGGATGTTGTAGTACGAGAATCATATTTTTTTCTGAAATTTCTTTTCACTTGAAAGCAAGACTGATTCCGGGGTGTAATGGGAAAAGGATTGTTTTTATAAAGACAACAGGAATATTATACTGTCATTTAAACACACAAACACACAAAATGATGATTTTTTTCATCAAGACAAACTCTTAAATGATATATGTAATTTTAGCTCACATTGATATAAATATTATACATTAACATTTTTCAATACCTTTGCAAAATATTTTTGTAAAAAAAAAATGGTTGAAGTTATTTAGTCAGTAAAACAGACAGTATTTTAAACAATATTTAGTACATAAATCATTGGAATACACAGTTTTACTCATGAAAAACAGCAAAAAAAAAAAAAAAAAANAAAAAAAAAAAAAAAAAAGTTTTTGCACTAGTAGGAAAAATTTTCATAGATATGACTTGTTCTGCAAACTTGTTCTGAAGTGTCTTAATATGAGCAAAATTATTATAAATATATAAATTTTAAATGATCAATACACAATCACAAGACAAACCTGAAAAAAACAACTCCTGAACAGATATCAAAATACCACACAGAAAAATACATAGAAATTTTAAATCTAGAGATTTAAAAAAAAAAAAAAAAAAAAAAAAAANATTAAAAAAAAAAAACCCAGTTTCATTTGGGTCAACTAAAACTTCTACAAAATTTTTGAAAGACCTGATTGACGGGAAGAGAGGGTTACAAAATATATTTCCAAATGCAAAACTTTGATATTAAACTAACTAAACCAAAAGTGATCAACCTTTATGATGTGAAAACACTTTTTTTTCAAATGCTGAAAATACAGTATGCCTTTTAAAATGAAAGTATGTGAGCTGTTAGTGAAACAAAAATACGAGAAGCAAGCTTAAGCCCCCAAAATGTTATACTATATTACAGTAAAAAAAATGAGTCATAGTTTCTTTAGACAGATGATGCAAAGGTCTGTAATGTCCACGCATTTGACAATAAAATCATTTTCATGACAAAGTGTTTAAGATGTACTTCCTTGGCTTTATTCGCTATGAAGTATTTACGAAGGAATAGCAGTTTTTACAGATTACATCAATAATTTTGAAACAACTTTATTATGACTGAACATGTCGGGAATGATTTTATTACAACATAATGAGTAAAACAAAACGATTTATACCGACTGGCGGAAGTAGAATCACAGTTAACAGGAAGCAGCTCTCAGCCAATCAGATTTTGCAAAGCGTCCTAAGCTGACGTCAGCCCGGTACCGATGAACAACCGGTAGCATTGAAGAGAGCTGAATGGTAGCCCGTTGTTTGTAGCTTTAACCGCTAAATCACCGGTGTAACGTGCAAGCATCATGCCTTTCGATGTGAGGAGGTGAGTACGGAGCTCCGGCTCGGCTCGGTGGGAGGATGGAGGGACGGAAGCGGTGTTTGTGGATGAATCCACGCTGCGTGGAGCAAAGCCCACTAATGCTAAAGTTAGAACAGTGTTTCACATTGGTATGAATGGGATACATTGTCTCAGGTGGTAGTAAGTGTAGGAAATGCTGGTCAGGTGTGCTTTTACACCTCTCTCTCTCTCTCTCTCTCTCTCTCTCTCTCTCTNTCTCTCTCTCTCTCCACCAAACATACATTATCCGCTTTTCTCTCAAATTAACACCTCACTGCACCTGTAACTCTCCCAATACACAACATGGGTCAGAGGATTCGCAATCAATGGCACATCAATCAAGAACAGTCAGAATATACCTTGCATGCAGACAGTGCAGAGATTAAAGGACCATACCAGTGGCTTTGCATGATTGAGCCCAACAAATACTATTCGCATACATGTTGGAAACCTTTTCCCAAAATGTCAAACTGTATTTTAGTTTTCATGGTTTTTTTTGCCAATTTCCCTAATCTTTCAAAAACAAATATTTAGGTGATACTCCCACCTTAAAATTCAATATTTTGCCTGCTAATATCGGTAATACGTGCAAATGATTGTGAAGGCATGATCATTTGAATTTCTCAGTAAAAGCAGTCTTTTTTTTCCTGGGACTATATTCCCTGGTGGAGACTTACATTTCTTCAACGTAGCTCCACGTTTGATGGGTTAAATTAATTAACTTTGACAAAACAATTAACTAGATGTTGTGTTCGCTGTGATGGATTACATATCTCAAGCATGTTCCAAGTCTCCACAATTTGATTTTTAGTGACTTTTAATTTAGAGCATACTGGAATGAACAGAGACCAAAGCAATTCTAAAATTTACCGCTCCTGTAGTGTTTTGGGAACTGGTTGGCAGTAATGTAAGGAGTATGCGGGTAGTATTTATTGGGTTCAAACATGCAAAATCGCCAGTATGGTCCTTTAAGGACTGTATTAATGCTTCAGCAACAGTAACACCTCTACAGCTGTTGAAACGGTCTGTCAATGGAAACACCCTCATGAAACTACAGGGCAGAATGTTTGCATGCAGACAACATTTGACTTCATTCTATTGGGCAGAGGCATTTACTGACGGAGTGTTAGCTAATGATTATCTTTCTAATCGATTTTAAAAAATTGATTGTTTAGTGTATAACTTTTCAAAAATAGCACATTGTTCCTAGAAATGCACACTGGAGTAAGTTTTTTTTTTTTTTTTTTTTTTTTTTTNTTTTTAGTACTTCAAAAATTATTAAAGGACCATACAAGCCATTTTGCATGTTTGAGCCTAATATATTCAATTTTCATACATGTAAGGTTACGGACAATCATTTCCCAAAGCATACTACTGGAACGGTGAGTTAAAAACTAATTTCCAGACCGCTGTTGGTTTCAGTTCGTTCTGGCACGCTATTAAAAAATCAACTTGTTGATACTTCAAACATTCTTGGGTCCTTTAAATGGTCCTTTAAAATGATTAGCTGATTATTAAGAACAGGAAGTAACCCTTGCAGTGTCACAGAGGTCAGTTTTCTTGACATTGCACATCTACCTCTACAGCTTCAATGCTGGTTATTTTCATATTCAGAATAGTGCTCCTCAAGTCGAATAAAGTGAATTAGATGTGTAAAGCGGATGAAGTCCTGCTTTACAATTGGGCATTCATTTTCAGTATCAATTTATTGACTAACTGATACAGCACTGGACTCAGAAGAAATTGTTTTTCTGTTAAAATTATACGACTCGCAAGCTAATTAAAGGACCATACCACCCATTTTGCATGTTTGCCCCAAATATATTCAATTCTCATACACATAAGGTTACTGACAGTCATTTCCCAAAGGATAAAACCGTATTTCAACTTTCCCGATATTTTGCAAAATCTCATAATCTTTCAAAATCAAATATTCAAGTGATACACCCACCTTAAAAATCCATGTTTCACCTGCTAATAGTTACACAGCTTTATGAAGTTACAGTTGTTTAAATGTTTCAATAAACATAGGTCGTCTTTGGGGAATATATTTGCCGGTGGAAACATACATTCACTCTGCACTTTTTATTGTGCTTAAGCACTAAGATTATGAAACTTCGAAAAAATCTGAATATACATCTTGTTCGCAATGAAGTATTTACCTATCCCAAGAACGTTTCAATTATCAACAAGTTGATTTTAATAGTGTACCAGAATGAACTGAAACCAATATTGGTCTGGAAGGTAGGAAATTTTTTTTTTTTTTTAACTCACCGTTCCAGTAGTATGCTTTGGGAAATGACTGTCAGTAATGTTACGTGTATGAAAATTGAATATATTAGGCTCAAACATGCAAAATGGCTGGTATGGTCCTTTTACACTATGCTAATTCCAGCAAAGCAAAGAAGTGAGAATTAAAACAAAGACTAAACAAAGGGGTTTAAACGAGGTTGAACTGAGAGGACAGTGTAGAATTTTCATCCTCAGCAATATGGAAAGACTGTTTTGAATCATAATATTTTGGGATTCATCGCTGGTCGCCTCGCTAATCTGCCTCTCAGACTCATCATGGTTATTGTCGTCTCATGCCGAGACCTCAGATGTGTTGAAATGAGAACAAATGTCCAAACAGACAGGATCTGGCGTAACTCTTCAAAGCTTCTGTAAGTTTTGATCGGATGACCAATACTGAAACTTGGCTCGGATGTTGATTGGGTGAGTGAGAAAGGGTGTGTCATGGGGTCATCAAGTGGTCATGTAGTCATTCATATGTTCCTGTGTACTGAGACCCTAATTGTACAAATCTGCCTTGCAATATCTGGAAATGGCTAAATTGGGCAACATTGTTGTTTAGTGGTGTCACAGCCGAGAAATATCTGCATTAGTCAGAAGAGTAACAGTAAAGATTACCATAAATTACACCATCATTCCTAGCTTTAAGTCCTGTAATGTTTTGTTGAATTGGACTGGTTAATATTTTTAATCACATCAGCAATGAGTTAAATCCTAAAAATAAAGCCATGTTCTATGTCAGAATCAATAATAACTGTAATCTCTCCCTATAGTGGTTATTATTATTCTGATATGACTATTATCAAAGAGATTCCTTGTATCTTGACATGATAAACATTTAAAGTATTTCTTTGTGGAACAAGCTAGAGCTTGTTTGTTTGTATTTTTCTGAATTGATAACCATATTTAGATTCAGCGTGGCCTCAAGATGTTTTTGAATATACCGCATTTGTAATTATTATTCATTTTGCTGTGCACTATTTTATGCATTGGTACTGTATCACAGCATCCAAAATGAAGCTGAAATGCTTCCGAAAAACTAAATCCATAAAAAAACTGTCATTCAGTAAAACTGTTTCTGCACTCCGCAGTCCCCAAAAACACCATGTCGGTGTTCTGTGCTTTTTGCAGGTTTACTTTAGCTGAAGCACCAGATTTCATTGAACTAGAAAGATTGATGTTTTACAAAGTAATAACTTGTTTATGTAGAGCAGAGGTGCCCAATGTTTTTTTTTTTTTTTTTNTTTTTTTTTTTTTTTTTTGGCTTATGACGCCATTTTAAAGTCTGAAATTTTTCAAACCTCAGCTGTTTCTTTCTTTCCTATTTGATACATTTTTTTAAAATGATGATACATACACACACACACATATATGACTGTTCATGAAGTTCTGGGTTCATATACAAGCAACACTTTTGTATGTTTTCTAATGTAAATTAAAACAAAAAACAAAAAAACAAAATTAACTCTAGGATGAGTTAATAAAATAAAGCTCATTCAGTTATATTGTTAAAATTAACTTTCTATCTACTTATATCTATCAATTTCAGCAATTTCCTCTCAATGCAATTTGCATATCAGGTGACCCCATGTTGGGAAATGATGATTTAAAGTCTTTATATAACAACCAAATGTTCAGTTACAGAAAGCAGACAGACAATTAGCTGTACATGTTTGAGATGAACAGATATGTGTTAATGCCACAGACCTCCATGTTTAGCTGTTTAGCCTTCAGCAACTGGATGTGAATGTAAAAGAATAAATGGTTTAATTTAATTTGTGTTAACAGGTTATGTCATGTATTTACACATGGGTGTTGTCTTAGTTGCTCTGCTGAAGTAATGTTTACTCCTTCGATTAGATCATGGCAACGGTTGAACTTGAGTTAGCATGACGGTCACGTGATTTTATCAGTGTGTTTGATAAGGTTGTGGTGTTGGTGTTACCATATCCTGTGCACAGTGACACATGAACAGATTTCGATTAGACGACACAGCATTAACGTTGCATTATGTCTTGCATTATGGGGTTTTTGAAGGCTGATACTCATGTTGGTGTTACATTTAATTATGACCATTTTTAGTCCCCCAAAAGGATTTACAGTGTTTCTCTTGATGTTCTGTCAAGATGGAAAAAAGGTTTTATTTAACATCCCAAATCACATTACAAAATTTTGTCAGTTGACACTAGAGCAAAGGAATAGACCAGATTCCAACCAAAATACTTTAATGAAACATTTTAATATCAGCTAAAAATATCAATTCCAGTTTGACTTCACATTATCACATAAGAAGATGACCTTCTGTTTACTTTGATATTTTTTTTTAAAATATCACCCAGCTGTAATTTTGACATCAGAAAATGCTAAAACATTTAAACATACAGTGGGGTCCAAAAGTCGGAGACCACATCGAAAATCTGTGATGTTTTCCATGTAAACGGTATGGAAATAATCAGAAAGTCTGACATCACACGAAGCTCTTTGGAACATTGTCACATCATGCTGGGATAACTTGGGTCATCAAGTTTTGCACAAACTTGTGGAGTCCATGCCAGCTGGAGTGCATGCTGTCATTAAAGCAAAAGGGGGGCGTACCAAACACTAAGATATTCTGAAATTCATGTACATTTTTCAAAGATTCAACTTTTTGCTCAAATTGTTAAGATGATATTATCATTTGTAATGAAAAATCTTGTGTTAAATTCAAAAAGAATGCAAAATAGAAGCATTTTTGCAGTGGTCTCAGATTTTTGGACTCCACTGTATTTTTGGTTTAAGAACTATTACAACATGTGTCCTATTTTTATAGTTTTAAATCAAAACATATTTCCAATTTAAATCAGGTATAATTGCTTATTGAACTGTGAAGCTTGTGTTACGTGTCATACGTGTAAAGGCAGTTTTGCTGTTAGGGAAAGCACAGGTGTAATTGATGTTATTATGACTGGCTCAGTTCCACATAGGTGTGTCCCTGCCCATCCTGGTGCATTGCATGCTGGCTCATTTGGCACGTGGAAATGGAACAGAGCCATCATTCTTGTTATTAATCACACTTTTGCTTTCCTGCTGCGTCGAGTCAAATGCCTCATTTACACTTTGTATGATAATGCAATCTCCATATATGGGTATCTGAATACTTAAGGATCCTACCTGCTTTATGATCTGGTATCAGTTGGAGTGTCATACTTGTTACGCTACTGCCAACCATTTTTCAAACATGTTACTGGAGTGGCAAATTTTAGAAAAATTTTTCCAACCTTCCGGACTGTCATTGGTTTCATTTCACTCCAGCGCACTATCAAAATCAAGTAGAGACCTGAAAAGTGCTTGAGATATGTAATCCATCACAGTGACCATGACATCTACTAATTTTTTGGTCGAATTTACCCATTGGTAATTTAATTAATCTAACTTGGAGCTACAAGGAAGAAAATGTATGTCTCCGCCAGGGAATATAGTCCCAGGAAAAGACGTCTTTTGCCAAGAAATTAAAACAACCGTACCTTCTACAATCATGCGTCAGTCTTAGCAGGCGAAACATTAAATTTTAAGGTGGGTGTATCACCTGGACATTTAATTTTGGAAGATTAGAAGATTTGGCAAAATAAAATGAAAATTAATTTGCGGTTTTATGTTTCAAAAACTGGTTGGTAGTAGCATAACGTGTATGTGGGTAGTATTTATTGGGTTTAAACATGCAAAATCACCGGTGTGGTCGTTTAAAACTCGTGTAAAAATCCTTGCTACGTGGATGAGCGTCATCTTTTTAAAAAGTTGCTACTGGCCACAATCCAGGTAGATACAGATTCATGACAAGTTGGAAATCCCAGTTCAAAATAGCGAGCAAGCAGAAAGACGAGGCGAGGTGACAAAGTCAATTTTTGAGCAGATTTTATCTCACAAATGTCCGTGCTGTACAGATTACTTTTAGAGCTTCCTAGTAGTGACTGAGATCTGATCGTAGTCTGCATGTGGTCCTCAAAGCCTGATTACACTCCAGCTGCAGTGCATTCTGGATACAGATTACAATTGCAATGCAGTGTTTAGATACAGATTGATACAGATTTAAGACAAGATGCAAAAACTCTGCTGTGAAAATGGTTCATTATTAAAATATGTATTTTATATACTGTTTATAGTGGTGTGTGAGAAACACCATATAAGAAATTCTGACTTTAGATTTAAAGGACCATACCTTCCATTTTGTATGTCAGAGCCTAATATATTCAATTTTCATGCATGTTACGTTACTGACAAACATTTCCCAAAGGATAAAACCATATTTCAGCTTTCCTGATATTTTGCAAAATCTCTTAATCTTTGAAAATCAAATATTCAAGCGATACACCCACCTTAAAAATCCATGTTTCACCTGCTAATAGTTACGCAGCCTTATCACCTTGTCAATATATTCCATGTATGAAAATGGAATATATTGGGCTCAAGCATGCAAAATGACAGGTATGGTCCTTGCAATGAACATTTTGAATTGTAACTTTTAGCTGTAATCATACTTTTCCTTCCTAAATAACATAAATTGGACTTGTTCAATGTTATAACTTGTGAGCTCGCATGTAAAGAGTCGCCCCACCATAAAACTTTCAGTCAACAGGATTACAGCGTGCAGTAAAAGAGGAGAGCTTTTTCCTATTCAAATCACCCGATAAGCACAAGATATATTCAAATTGACACTGTCAATGTCTGGCTATTAAAATGTTACTATAACTGAGAGGAATAATGGTTGAAACTGTTGCGAGATGTACCTCAACTGACCATAAGCAGGTTTTAGTCAGCAGCACACTAAATGGATGAACGACTGACTCACTATGACTCATTTGCCTGACACGGTTAATTTAGTAAAGCCTTTCTTTAACAGCAGCCGTGTGGTTTCGTTTCTTCTTATCAGCAGAGAGATGATGATGATGGTACAGCGTGTCCTCACTAATCACAAAACATCTTACAGAAGACTGAGCAGAGGGAAGCGGCAGAGAGGCGTGTTGACTGTAATTCAGGAAATTACTAACGTCAACAACAAATCGAGAGGCAAAATCTCAGGAGTCACTATTAATATTCATGAATACAAGATGTTCTGCGCTGATATTAAGCGCACATACATGCACCCTTGAAGTATTAGAAGATAGCAATTTTATAGGAACACTGTACAAACATTTTTATTTAATCGTTCCTTCTTTAACACTGATGTTATGACAGTTATGACGATTTCCAATTGTCTTCATTATATGAACGCACAATAAAGATGCAATAATGGTTTGTGAAGGGGTGGAGGCCCAATAAAAACTGGCACCAGACAGTCAGTAATGTGTTTCAATTAAGACTAGATGACACAATATTATAATTTATTATCTTTATATAATTGTATTGCGACTCAGTTCTCATACAGAGATGACACTATAATTTACTGTTAACATCGTCCTACGTATATGACATCTCTTAATGGTTTAAATATTTAAAATAAAATAAAAAATAAAATTAATAATAATTAATAAAAAATAATTAAAATTACGTAAAATAAATATAGTGAAAGTATATTTTTATTTGTATATACACATACTATTAAAATGTTCAAGCAATAAACTATAATTGAGGCTAAATGTGTTTGTGTGCTATTAAAGCACACAAATATAAGCAGTTACATATAGATATAATTTAAACGAATATGTTATACAGCTATCCATTTTTATTTACTTTCAGAGGTCTATTTTAAAAGCTTTTAATGTACAAACAGCATGTTGAGCCACTTTAACTCTGTTGCTGCAGAACAGCAATACACTGTGGAAAAATAGGCCAGCTTAGGCACCGTCTCCTTTTTCTGCACTGCAATTTAAAAATGTGGAGTAAGTTGTACACACATACATAAGATTTGTTGCTTAAGGGACTTTATTGAAGCACAGCAGGTGAGGAAATGAATCCTAACTGTGATTATTAGAAGAAAATGGATTGTTTTCATGCTTGAGTAACTCTGATCTGAGTCTCTGACTTCTTCCCAGTGAACGCTGGGGTTTCATCATGGATGTGTTCTGGCTCCTTCCCTGTTCAGTGCTTGCATGGACTGGGTGTTGGGAAGGATTGTGGCGTCCAGTGACTTTATCGGTGGGTAAAGGTTTACTGACTTTGACTTTGCTGATGATGCTGTGATCTTTGCGGAGTCGATGGATGTTCTGGTAGGAGCTCTTGAGAAGCTGAGCAAGGAGTCAGAATGCCTGGGTTTGCAGGTGTCCTGGATCAAGACTAAGATCCAGGCTTTCAATGACTTCTTGGACTTAGCCATCAACAGCGTGTTTGTGTGCAGGAAGAGTGTCGAACTTATTGAGAGATTCACCTACCTTGGCAATGACATTCATGTCTCTGGGAGCTCATCCTTTGAGGTCGAGAGACATCTGGGGGGTCATGGGGTCGTGGACAGGGGTGTATGGTGCTGCTGATATCTCTGCAAGAAGATGAAGGTCCAGGTCTTTAGAGTCTTGGGTGCTCCTGGTCTTACTTTATGGTTTTGAGACCTGGACGCTAACCAGTGACTTGAGATGATGACTGGATGTCTTCGGTACTTGGTCTTTCCGGAGAATTCTTGGGTACCGCTGGTTTGACTTTGTGGCAAACAAGCAGTTGCTCTGGGAGGCCCGGATGAGACCAGCATTGTGAGGAAGCGCCAATTGCGACACTACGGCCATGTGGTGCGTTTTTCTGAGGATGATCCATCACACAGATGCCTCATTGCTGAGGACCCCAGTGACTGGACCATACTGAGGGGACGCCCAAGTAATACCAGGCTGCGGCAAATGGATGGGTACGTCTACAAGATGGGGAGCCAGGATGGTTGCCAATCAGGACCCGGGGAGTTTCCATCACATGGTGGATGCAGCAACATGCATCCCAGCGCATGCTCCTGAGCTGACCTTGAGTAAATCGATTTACAGTTGTCAATTTGATTATGGTGTTTACATGATGTTTGAAAGAGTTGATTTGTGACCTTGACTGGAGTGGAACTGAAGTTTTAACATGCATGTAAACATAGTACAGAAAATAATTGGTGTATCAGTGGGTACGCTCCACCTGGTCATCTCAGATCATTGTGGTTGTGTAAAGGCAGAGAAGGTGACTCTACAATCAGGAAGTGTGTGCTTTAAGGTTTTTGTGATCCTGCCAACAAACGACCCCTCCCTGAATTCCAAACCTCACCCCTCTACATCCTGCCAGGGCGGCCATTAGCATGCTGAGAAATAATAATGAGATGTGTGTGAGATTGGTAGGGATGCTGGTTAGGTTATGAGAACGAGGCAGAGCATACATGAGGAGCATCGAGCGGCCCGTGATGAAGCAGATGAAAATAAAGAACAGAAAACAGGAGAAAACAAACGAAGCAGCGGGGTCAGGGCCGGACAGGAAGTCCCCCCCCTCCTCCTACTTCCTCCCCCGCCCTGCATTGCGTCAGCTGTGATGATTTCACTGGCAGCTCTCAGTGGAAGAAATGTGACCAGATGTGAATGTTTTGGAGGGAGAAGAGGAACACGAGGGGAGATGAGAAGAGGAGTGGGTGGGGTTTGGTTTGGGGTTGAAAATGTTTCACTGCCCAAAAAGGACATGCGCACGACTTCTCACAACTCAAGTACCTAAATAGTTTAGTTTTTCCCCTCTCGGCTCCCCAAATAGGCAACAACAGCATTCCGTAAGAGGCGAGCTGATGGTGTGAGGTGGCAGAGGTCTTCATCTGCTTCTGATTTGTTGTTTGATTTACGCACTAGTTTATTTCCCTGAAAATGTTCATCTTGATAACAAAAATAAAAGTCAAAATTTAGATCGGAGTAAATCTGCAATCCTGACAGTCAAACTTTGTTATTTCTACTTACTTCCAACAAGGTCTTAATGACTTTGTGTTTATATTTTTATGTGTTCTCTCTTTGCAGTGGTGTGTGTATGTGTTAATTTATGCTGCCGTGTGTGTGTGTGTGTGTGTGCGCTGAACAATATGTTGAGCTGAGATTCTTGTTGGGTCAGGTCACAATTATACATTAGGAACTAAAAGAAGGAGGTTTAACCCTGTCAGACAACTTTGTGTGTGTGTGTGTGTGTGTGTGTGTACGCTGTGGCTAGCTGTCTGGGCCTGTGAGTGTAATGGCCGTGGTCCAGAGCTAACATTCCACCGCTCTTCTGTAATAACGCAAGGCCTGATGGGTACAGAATGTGCTTCTTTTCTCAGCACGTAGTGTTTACATGTTCTTTTTTTTTTTCTTCTCACTCCTCTCTTGTCTTTTCTTCCTTTTCTCTCCTCAGNTTTACATGTTCTTTTTTTTTTTCTTCTCACTCCTCTCTTGTCTTTTCTTCCTTTTCTCTCCTCAGATTTGATATCTACAGGAAAGTGCCAAAAGATCTCACCCAGCCAACATACACAGGAGCTTTCAGTAAGTAGTGTTCCGTGGTCAAAAGCTTTTTAAATTATTTGTTTTTCACAAAGAAGTGGGACATTTGAAGAAAAAAACATATGAAAAGTTTAATTTATAAGCAATAAAACACACCTTTTCTCAGTTCAATACAGTCAAAGGCTTTGCAGCTAAAGTGTAATTATTCAACTAACTTTAGCTGCGTTTAGCTAAGTTTAACTAGATAAGCTCATTTAACTAGCTAAAGAGTTTAGCTAATTTAATAAGTAAATTTGCTGGCTTCATGAGTGTTGTGCCTATTGTATTAAAGGCAAACATTTAATTTTTTTTTTATAATCATAAAAATAAAGAAGTAACCAAACTCGCCTCAGCTAGAAGTTCTTTCCTGCTTTTGATGCATTTATTGGTTGACTAATAATGAATCACCAGCTTGAATGACTCAGTAGAATCATGTGAAATTTTGAACAGTTCAATATGCCAAAATTATCTCCTGATTATCATTTTTGTCCATAGTGGAATCCCTGAATGTTTCTTCAATAAAGAGCATTCAGGGTTAAATACATCAAAATATGTAATGATTTTGCATTTTAGCTTGGTATTTTATCTAACCAGGCGTATTGTCTTGTGTATATGTGTCCGTCTCCGTGTCTGTAAAAGGTGTAGCTCTAAAACGGAAAGGACAAAACAGCTTTAATTAGCAGTAATTTGATACTGCGATGAGGTTATACCTGCACGTAGGTACATATAGTACAAAGAGGTACCAGGCACAGCTCAGGAAGGTGGAGGAATCAAAGAACAGGAAGTGGTGGAGCCAGCAGCAGTAATTCAAGTACCTGCCTGTCCCAGCATAGAGCGAAGCCTCGAAGCAGCTGGGCTGTAACTGTTTTAACCCAGCTACTATGGCAAGAATGTTAATGATCCAGTTCTTTCACTGCCAGAGGCAACAAAGAGATCATCAGTGGAAATTTGAGTGTTTTTCCTGTCAGGTGATGTGTTTTCCTGTTTGTGCATCATTGGGTAACTAGTGAGTCTATTGATTATTCACTACATGACAGAATACACACAACCTGATGACAAAGCTCCTTAGTCATTTTCTGGTAGTGTTGGTTATTCAGTGATCAGCTGATGACACTACATGACAGAACAAAAAGTGATCAGAGAATGGCTAAGGAGGGGGTGTCACTGAATAATCCATACCTTTATAGTTTCTAAGTGTGAGAAAATTGCCAACACCTCCCAGATGACAATGTTTTTTCATGAATAATGCCACAGAGTCTGCCCAAGGGAAAAGGAAGGAAGTTGTTCCAGTATACAGTCAACACCCTTCCTCTCCCATCTACACGAATCCATCACCTAAGGCTGAGGGCACTGAGGTGATTTAGGTATTAGGTAACTGTTATTTCTTTGACCGTGGCAGGTCGGCTCACATTATAGCGTGTGTAGTTCAGAAGCAACCAGAAACAGATCTGCCTCTTCGCAAAAAGGCCTAATATTTGACACTCCCCCTCCCCCCCCTTGCCTTTTCATGCTTTTTTTTAGTGCCACGTTCCACTGACCTCAAGTTTAGGCTGTTTGAGCAGAATCTTTGTTTTTGTCACTGCGGCATTATCGCCTCAGTAGTAAAACAATCTATTGTTTGAAAGATTTTCAATCATAATATTTATTTGTCCTTGCTGTGCTGACATAATACTCGCGTTTCTGCTCTGAGTGGAAAATGAAGTTTAGGGTGTACAAAAATAAATGGCACACCTGATTACTCAATAGACTCATTACTCTATAGACTCACATGTCACGAGCTGATTCATGGTGTTAGTGTCTGACTCATTGTGTCACTGCCTCCACATTTTAGAAAGAAGCAACTTTGACAATACGATGACACTACCGAGGCTGTTTCATCCAGTGTTAACTCAGTAGGAAGGATGTGCTGAGTTACACTTTAGGTTTAAAATAAAACCACACGTGTTGTCTTTGTAAATCATTTGCCTTGTCAGTGTTTCCACCGTTGAAGTTTAAAGTAGTGGCTTATTACTCTGATCTGTAATCCCCTTCCAGTATTGAGCTCTTTGAATCCTGGAAAGAATTACGCGTCCTTTGATGAACCTGAATTGGTGGCGTATGTGTCATAGCGACACTCCCTATTGTTTGTTAGTTAAACATTACCGTCTGTAAAGCCTCAGGTTGGCCTGTGACGCTGTGCTAACCACACGGTCATGTGACTGTGTGATCCTAGGAGACGGTTGCCACGTAAACACGCCTCACCTGCTGAGTTTAAGCTTTCTGACTCTGGCAGCTGTACCAGATAGACCACAGATGTGCAGACACAGAGCAGTTACAGCCGTATTTATTTTAGTAAACACATGACAACATTTTACATGATCCCCTGGCTGATTATTTTGACATCTGAAATGAAACAGACAGTGGGGCTGCTTCTCCTTTTAAAGGAACATACCGGCGATCGTGCATATTTGAGCCCAGTGTTTACAATCCACATACACGTTACGTTACTGACAGCCATTTCCCAAAAATATACTACTTTAATGGTAAATTTTTGCTTTTTTTTTTTTTTTTTTTNTTTTTTTTTTTTTTTTTTCCTCCTCCTACCTTCCAGACTGCTATTTCCGTTCATTCCAGTTCACTACAAAAATCAGCTTGAAGAGACTTAAAACGTGCTTGAGATAAATAATCCATCACAGCAAACATACCTATTAGGTTTTTTGTCGAAGAAAATTTATTTAACCGATCCAACATAGAGCTGCACAGAAGATAATGCATGTCTCTGCCAGGAAATATAGTCCGAGGAGAAGATGGCTTTTACCAAGAAATTAAAGTGACTGTGCCTTCTAAAATCTTGCATAAGAGTTAGAAGACAAAATGCTGAATTTTAAGGTGGGTGTATCACCTGAACATTTGATTTTGAAAGATTAGAGGATTTGGCACTATAACAAAAAAATAAAATATGGTTTTATGTTTTGGAAAATGGTTGTCTGTAATGTAATATGTATGCAGATTGTGTTTATTAAAGGACCATACCATCCATTTTGCATTTTTAAGCCTAATATATTCAATTTTCATACATGTAAGGTTACTGGCAACCATTACCCAAATTTCAGCTTTCTTAATATTTTTAAAAATCTCTTAATCTTTCAAGATCAAATATTCAAGCGATAGACCCATCTTAAAAGTCAATGTTGCATCTGCTAATAGTTACGCAGCCTTATGAAGTCACAGTTTAAATTTTTCAATAAATGCAGGTTTCTTTTGGGACTTTATTCCCCGGTGGAAAACATACATTCACTCCGTGCTTTTTATTGCGCTTAAATGCTAAAATTACAAAACTTTGAAAAAAAAGCCAAATATATGTCTTGTTCATGATGATGGATTACCTATCCCAAGAGCATTTCAAGTATCAACAAGTTGATTTTAATAGCGTACCAGAATGAACTGAAACCAATGGCGGTCTGGAAGGCATAGGAAATTTTTTTTTTAACTCACCGTTCCAGTAGTATGCTTTGGGAAATGATTGTCAATAACATTACATGTATGAAAATTGAATATATTAGGCTCAAGCATGCAAAATGGCCGGTATGGTCCTTTAAGCTCAACTATGCTAAATCACTTGTATGGCCATTTAAGCACAACATATTTCTTACTATTTAAGGTTTAGAATCTTCAGTTTTGAAATAAATCCTTAACAATCTGGCTTCTCTGTAGGCGCCATTCTGCTGCGGGTGGCTGTTAGCATACATTTGTCTAAGGACGCCTAAAATGAGCTGTTTGCAGGACGTACATGCAGCATGACCTCACCCTTTTCAAAGCAGGAGATATGCTGTAATGGCTGCCTGGTGCGCTGGCATTTAAAATGTAATTTAACACAAGAGGGTCTTTTAAAAAGCTGCGTAAGGGCAACTTAACACTTTTAATAAAACAGAGCTATTTAGAGAAAAACCTCATGACTTGCTGTGATTTCATTAATGTCAGGAGCTGAGGTCAGTCATTCCTAAACGCTGGAAAATGCCTGGCTCATTTGGTTTGGATCGAGCCTTGTAGCGCCGGTGTAACTTGAGATGGAAAAAAGCACCATAAACCCCATCTGACTAATTATGGTTTAACAGGGTTTATATTTTGACTCCCATTCTTTCTTCTTCTTCTTTTTCCACAGTTTCCATTCTCTGCTGTGTCTTCATCCTCTTCCTGTTCCTGTCTGAGCTCTCAGGATTCATAGCCACTGAAATGTAGGTACCACGATACCAAAAAAATCTGAATGAGAATGTATTCTTGTCACCTGACTGTGTTTTAGCTGCAGGACTCCAGAGTTCCTTTGTTGCCTCAAAAGCACCTCATGGCTGACACCTCATGAATGTCAGTACCCTCGTTATGATGTATTCTGTTTGCTCAGTGTCGTAACCAATGAATGAAGTCATTTTTCTCAGAGGAAATTGGCTTTGTGTATGCATCACCCCCTTGGTGATGTGTAATAGGGGATGATTTGGGGAGGGTGTGACAGGAAGGAAATTACACTGACAAAGATACGCAGACGCTCTTTCTTTAATAGATGAAACATCGGCCGTGGCGTGTGAAATACACGCCGTGAGAGAGAAAATAGTCTTTTTCTGACCCAAACCAAATGTCATTTCTCTTATTTCTAACCGTTTTCTCTTGTTTGTCCATTTGGTGTTGACAGTGTAAATGAACTGTATGTGGATGACCCTGATAAAGAAAGTGGTGGGAAGATAGATGTGAGTGTAAACATCAGTTTGCCAAACTTACACTGTGATTGTGAGTATATATATATACACATATATTCAGTATTACTCTGTTTCCTGTTTGTGTTGTTTTCACCCTGTTTATGGCCTCTTTTTTTACAGCTTGTTTTTACTCTGCTGCACTTATCATACAGTATCTTGCTCTCAACTTTGGCGTTGCCTATACAGTAGAAAATAAGCAATGCCATAGATCAAGAACAGACTGTCAAAACCACTTAAAGGACCATACCAGTGATTTTGCATGTTCAAGCCCAATAAATCCTACCCGCGTACATGTTACATTACTGACAGCTGTTTTCCAAAAGTGTATTTTTCGTTTTCCTGTTATTTTGCTAAATCCCCAAATCTTTCAAAATGAAACATTCAGGTGATATACCCACCTTAAAATTCAGTGTTTCATCTGCTAATGTGTCCGTCTGAATCTAAGGTGCTTAAAGCATCTTTTCCTGGGACTATATTCCCATATATATATGGTAGAGTTATACATTTTCTTCCTTTTTCCAAATTAAATGACTGACAAAAAACAACCATGTTTGGTTTGCTGTGATGGATTATTTATCTCAAGCACTTCCCAAGTCTCCACAAGTTGATTTTTATAGCATACCGGAATGAACTGAAACCAATGACCGTTGGAAGGGAGGAAAAACAATTCTAAAATGTACCGCTCCACTAGTATGGTGGCATATGGTTGGCAGTAATGTAACGTGTATTTCAGTTGTATATATTGCACTCAAACATGCTGTACAAACATGCGGTATGCTCCTTTAAATTTCTGTTTTCTCAGCTGTGTTACGTGTTGTGTTTGTGCCAATCATATATAATGCTAGGCTTTAGCTCAGCCTCCAGTCGCCGTTGCTTCTGTTTGATCGAGTATCAAGCATTGCCACACAGGCTGACATAAAGTTGCTTCTGTTGGCTCATCCACAGTGATGTCATAATGAGCCGGACGGCTGAACCGTGCCAGCGCTGAGAGAAGTCACCAGTTATTTGCTCTTCATGACTCCTCTCAGAAACTATGTCCAATGACAAATCACATAGACAACTAGAACACACACCATGCCCCTTCACACCATGCACACATGGGCAAAGGCATGGGCAGCACTGAATACACACACCCACAATTCAAAGAATATCCAAAAATGGCAAAGCTAATAAATCCGTGTGTGAAAAATTAAGTCCAGGTTTTTGCGAGAGTGGTTTTGGCACGCAGACGCACAGCTGTTGACCGTATGTTTAGACAAGCATGCCTAAACAAAGGCCGTCTACTCCCATATCCCATTAAAGGTCTCGATGATGATTGTGTTTACGGTGGTTTTTGTGTATTTACTCAATTTAAGCATTTTCACAGAAATGTGAGGCAGTTCTCAAATACCCGCTCGACACATTCGAGCTGCAGCTGAATGTAATAATAAGTTACTCAGCCCTGCTCCCTGCTCCCTGCAACTTAATATTGTGCATTAGCTAAATGTTTGTCATCCATTATAAATTCAGTTGGAGAAAGAAAACATGTCATCATGGAAATCTGGCCTTTCTGTCTTTTTTTCTATTTTTGTCATGCTCTGATGTGTTGCATGGTTAGACACTTCAGTCTCCCTCCAATGACCTTTACAGGGTTGCCACGTTGATTTGTGACTTCATGGAAAAGCAAAACGGTGCGCAAGAACCTTATAATAATCCCCCCCACACACCCACCCTGATCCACTTGACTCAAACACAGTTTAATTTCTAAATGTCTTAAAAAGGAGAAAATGGCCAGCACAGTGGGAGACTTCACTTATATTTGTGCTCTGTATTTTGAGAGTGCCATTGGAGTGGATTTGGGGGGGTTGGACTTGTCTCAAATGTCAAAGGTCAGACAGATGACATGGGCCGGTTTCAGCAGACATCTGGCTCCACTGTGCAAGCCAACGCAGTGGCAGGTTCTGAAAATAGGCTGCTGCCAGTGTGCCAAGACAGTGACCTGCAGGAAGTCTAGATGTAAAAACACAGATAAAGTCATGATAGGCAGTCTGTGCTGTAATGTTTCTTCCTTTGTTAATAAAGTGTTTTTGTCATTTGAATGTTAAAAAAAAGAACAAAAGATTGGAACCAACATAAAATGTCTGGTTGTTTTTGCAGTGGTGGGTTTGGACATCCAAGATGAGATGGGTCGCCACGAAGTCGGTCACATAGACAACTCGATGAAGATTCCCCTCAACCAGGGCGAAGGTTGTCGCTTTGAGGGCGAGTTCACCATCAACAAAGTAAGAACCTCAGGAGAATTTGTGCACGTATGAATTAAAGGACCATACCATCAATTTTGCATGTTTGAGCCTATTATATTCAATTTTCATACACATAACATTACTGACAATCATTTCCCAACGCATACTACTGGAACAGTGAATTAAAATTTTTTTCCTACCTTCCAGACCACCATTGGCTTCAGTTCATTCTGGTACACTATTAAAATCAACTTGTTGATATTTGAAACATTCTTGGGATAGGTAATCCATCATCGTGAACAAGACATATATTAAGGTTTTTTTTCAAAGTTACGTAATTTTAGCATTTAAGCACAATAAAATGCTCAGAGTGAATGTATGTCTCCACTGGATATAGTCCCAAAAGTAGACCTATGTTTATTGAAAAACTAAATGACCGAGACTTCATAAGGCTGTGTAACTATTAGCAGACGAAACATCGATTTTTAAGGTGGGTGTATCACTTGAATATTTAATTTTGAAAGATTAAGAGATTTTGNAACATCGATTTTTAAGGTGGGTGTATCACTTGAATATTTAATTTTGAAAGATTAAGAGATTTTGCAGAATATCAGGAAACTGAAATATGGTTTTATCCTTTGAGAAATGATTGTCAGTAATGTTAGGTGTATGAAAATTGAATATGTTAGGCTCAAACATGCAAAGTAGCTAGTATGGTCCTTTAAGGCTGTTTCATACCAAGAGCAACACGAACAAGTGACGCGAAATTGCAAATTTTTAAGAGGCGAATTTTGCGTGGAAAATATAGTTACACCAAACGCAAAGCGATTTTTGTGAATATTTAAATAGGTTCACTCCAAAAAAAAAAACATGCACTGTGAAAAAAATGGAGCCAACATTAAGGGATGATGACTTGGTCCTGATTGTATTTTATTTTTTTAACAAAAGGAGGAAAAAAACAGACATTCTTGATGCATCCAATATTAAAGAAGGAGGCAAGAACACAGAGAATTTTGTTGTTTGATACAGGAATTAAAGCTTTATCATGACAGATTTCAGATATACAGGAAGTCTGTAGGTAGATTTAGATTTTGACCTTTGTTCAGCTGCCCTACTCCACACGTTGTCTTGAAAATTGTTGTCTTTATAATTTTTTCCCTTTTATCATACGGCACAGCTTTGTGACACAAAACCAATCAGATGATCTGCGTTTAATGACACTTTGATTGGTCTGATGCTATGTATTCACAGGCAAAAAGTTGGAAAAATCAAGCTTGATCCACCAAAACAAATACTTAAATTATGTCAAGCGAAACTCCGTAATTGATGTGAAAAGCTCCATTAACAGGGTGTGAACTATAAAAATATTATGACCGCGTAAAATATTCACAAATGATTTGCCTCTGGTGTGTAAAGGCCCTTCCTTGTTTTACGAGACTGATCCTTTTTACTGTCTGCCCGCTAATTACATTATGATGGATGGGATAAGGAGCGAGGATATATGGGACAAGAGCTCTCGGACTATATGTTGTTTATTTGTGTTGGACTTGAGTTAAGTATAGGAGCTGAAAGAGGCCGGTCTGCTTCTTCCTCTAAGACTAAATTGAGTTATGTGAAATGGAAGCACTCGATCGGCATCAGTTACGTCTGAGTGCCATTTGGACCCGGTGAGTCCTGTTTGGTCTGCAACATTTGCATCTTGTGCGTCAGACTTTCCACTACATTCAAAATAATTAACCCAGCAGATGGTTAAATGTACGAGCCAAAAGAACAGGGGAGTTAAGTGCCTGTGCAGTAATTTGTAAAACATCTTAAGTGGTTGAATGTTTTTTTTTTTTTTTTTTTTNTTTTTTTTTTTTTTTGTTTTTTTTTTCCGGAAGCAAAGAACATTTAATTTCTAACCAATTGTGTATTCAGACAGGATCATTATATAACTACGTGTTGCAGGTACAGATAGTGTTCCTGACATTCGAGTACAGACATAATTTGTGTGTGTGTGTGTGTNCGTGTTGCAGGTACAGATAGTGTTCCTGACATTCGAGTACAGACATAATTTGTGTGTGTGTGTGTGTTTAGGTACCAGGAAACTTCCACGTGTCAACACATAGTGCTACAGCTCAGCCTCAAAACCCTGATATGACCCACACCATCCACAAGCTGGTGTTTGGGGAAAAACTCCAGGTCAGGATTGTGTTTCTCACCTGTGTCTTTCACATTCACGCATGTCACACACACATTTACACCCACACACACGCACAACGGAGGTCGATACAGTCCATCTATATTACTAGCTGTCTCTGTCACGCAGGTACAAAAAGTCCAAGGAGCCTTCAACGCGTTAGGAGGGGCTGACAGGCTGTCATCCAATCGTACGTATGCACAGTATCCATCATAATGATGGACTTTGTTGAGCAAAGTGGTGTTTATTTAAAGGACCATATCAGTGATTTATGCATTTTTGAGCCCAATAAATATAAACCGAATACATTATTGCCAAGTCTGTTTTTCCTGGAGTGGTAATTATTAGAACTGTTTTTCCTACCTTCCAGACTGCCGTTGATTTTAGTTCATTCTTGCACACTATAAAAATCAACTTGAGACTTGAAATGTGCTTGAGATAAATAATCCATCACAGCAAACCACTCACCATTATTAATTTTTTTTTTTGTCAGAGTTACTTAATTTAATAGATCCAACACAAAGCTGCATGGAAGAAAATGTATGTCTCCGCCAGGGAATATAGTTCCAGGAGAAGACGGCTTTTACCGAGAAATTAAAACAAATGTGCCTTCTACAATTGTGCATATGTGTTAGCAGGCGAAACATTGAATTTGAAAACAAAAACTAAAATTCTGTTTTATGTTTTGGAAAATTGTTAGCAGTAACATATTTATCTGGCTCAAACATGTAAAATCATCAGTATGGTCCTTTAAAGCTGCAACATGGAATGATGTAATGACGAGACACTTACAGCACAGTTATTGAGTGGACATGGAATGGAAACTTGATTCAGACAGTATCCATTTTGAGGCATTTGTTAATTGAAATCTCATTTATCCCTGCAGCTCTGGCATCCCATGACTACATCCTGAAGATTGTTCCAACTGTTTATGAAGACCTTTCAGGCAAACAGAGGTTCTCTTACCAGTACACAGTGGCCAACAAGGTGATGTCTCCCTTTTCCTCTCTTGTATTTCCACCACAACACGTATGGTGTTTATGTCATGGAAGCAGTGCAACCATCCCAACATATTGCCAGAGCATGCGTCACCGCCTTAACTTGTGCGGTCACCTGGAAGTTGAAGCTCACCCCTAGCAACTTCCTAGAATTCCTTTAAGTGACATTTAGGTTTGGAGTGTGGAGTAATAACACTGCAGGTCAGCTGTGAACCGGGAGGATAAGAACAAAAATGTTCCAAAGCTCATTGCCAAAGTATAAATAATGGTGCAGCCCTGACGCACATATCATGATTTGGAATGTAGAAATCAGTATTTCCTCACCTTTAATACTGTAGTTTTGTCAAATTCATGGCAAATGAGAATTTGATAGATTTTGTCTTTTGCCATTTTGCCAGATCATTTGTTTTAAATCCAGCCAGCCACAACTGCATCATCACATAGCAATACAATGAGGTCTTTCTAATAATCCCTCATGTATGTAAATGAAGGTGGACAAAATAATAGAAACACCTTTCAATATAGCAGAATCCACTACAATAACAAGGCCTCGACAAAAACCAAACATTATGAGCTTCAGATATTTAGGCTTTATTGCAGGATTGTCGCATTTATATATATATACACACACACACACACACACACACACACAGAATAAACAGGTNGGATTGTCGCATTTATATATATATACACACACACACACACACACACACACACAGAATAAACAGGTAACACAGGCCCCATTTACACCTAGCATTACAATGCATGCTCCATATGTGGATACATGATCTGGGTGACGATATCTAATGTTGGAACTTGCATATACTGTACACATTGCATTAAAGGACCATACTGGCCATTTTGCATGTTTGGACCTAATATATTCAATTTTCATACATGTTATGTTGCTGACAATCATTTCCCAAAGGATAAAACTGTATTTCAGCTTTCCTGATATTTTGTAAAATCTCTTAATCTTTCAAAATCAACTATTCAAGCGATACACCCACCGTAAAAATTAATGTTTCACCTGCTAAAAGTTACGCAAAATTATGAAGTCATGGTCATTTAATTTTTTGATAAATGCAGGTATTCTTTTGGGACTATATTCCCTGGTGGAGACACACATTCACTCTGCGCTTTTTATTGCGCTTAAATGCTAAAATTACGGAACTTTGAAAAAAACCTGAATGCATGTTTTGTTCACGATGATGGATTACCTATCCCAAGAACATTTCAAGTATCAACAAGTTGATTTTAATAGCAGAATGAACTGAAACCAATGGCGGTCTGGAAGGTAGGAAAAACTTTTTTAATTCACCATTCCAGTAGTGTGCTGTGGGAAATGATTGTCATAAAGTTACGTGTATAAAAATTTAATATATTAGGCTCAAACATGCAAAATGGCCGGTATGCTCCTTTAAAAGAGTTCTCGTTATCTGGATTCTGCCTGCATTGTGACTGGATCTCTTTAGGCAGTTCATTAGGCTGTGCTGTGTTTCCTCCTTCCTCCACGGACAAGGTTGATTTTTTTTTTTTTTTTTTTTGCTGATCTTTGGTGCAGGTAGCCACAAGTCCCGATTCAAACTAACTTTATTAGCAAGAGTGGACAGAGCTGAAAAGATGAGGCAGGGTATGCTTTCAAGTTGAGTCCCAGCTCCATTTACACCTGGCTCATTTTTAAAAGAGATCAAATCATAATATGAGTCAGACCACTTGGTCTGACAGGTCGGATTAGATTCTGACTACAATGCGTTCTGCCCATATTTACACCTTATGTTAGCGTGCATGGAAAGGAGGTCACATTGTAACTCGCAATATGTTATATCCTCCTTCCTGTTACTACATTAGTTTTAGTCTGCCATCATTTTTTGCTGATATTTCAGTTTAAATAACTGAGTTTTAATTGACTCAGTCCAAAAGATATAAAGATAACAATTCAGTTACTATTAATTATCAAGTTATTTAAGACATAATTAAATTAGTTTTGCCATAATTTATGTAAGAATCTTATGATCATACATGTTTCTGTGGTGAGATGCAGCTCCAAAGAACTTAAAGATCCATGTGTCTGAAATCTGTAACATATTGTCTCGCTCTGTCACATGTAGGAGTATGTTGCTTACAGCCACACGGGTCGGATCATCCCAGTCATCTGGTTCAGATACGACGTCAGTCCAATCACGGTCAAATACACGGAGAGGAGGCAGCCGTTCTACCGCTTCATCACAACAGTGAGTTGTTGTCGAGAAGAGTAAAAATCTTCAATTGCTTTATTTATTTCAAAGCCTTTAAAGTCTCACACTGCAGGCCAGACATTTGAGGCTAATTATCCACATTTATAGTTTGTGATAACAGCATCACAAACTATAAATCTGCAGTCTTCAATACAAAGTTCAGAAGATGCAGAGCAATAGCATGAGCAGACCTGTGTAGCATCTTAATCCCAAAATGATGTGGGCGAAGGCAGACAGCAGCTACTGAATAGAATGTTACAACACATAAGCAAGGGAGTTGGAACACAACGGGAGTGCCAGAGCCATAGTGGCTACATAATGTGATCTTGTTGAGAAATTCTTCTTGAAAACTAATTAGTTACATTTATTTTATATATTTTTGTCATTTCTGTGCAATAAATTGTAAAACTAACAGTGTATTGATGATTTTTTTTTTTTTTTAATCTGGGAGTGGCCTCAACTTCTGGCCTGTAGTGTACAGACAGTGATAGTGTTAGTTTGGAGATATAAACATAATCTTTCAACATATCTGGCCCTTTAAAAGGTCTCAAAAGTCTCAAATATAGCTTCTTTTCCTTTTCTTTCTTCACTTGACCCTATTGGGCAAGGAATTTTTCCTTTTTGCCCATACTACCTCATGGAAAGTTCAGTGCTGATTGATATTGCGGTCAGGATAAGCCTGGCTGCTTTGCTGATGAGCTACACCATTATTTGTCTTTTGTGTTGTTTAAGTTTATCACGACTTTAGACATGGATATGAGATGACTGTGTTTACAATTCGATCATGAGTCATGGCTGAAGATTGTGAGTCAGCCTCAATAGAGCTCTTTGCTGGATTCCAGCACATGCTGAGGTGTCAGTGTCACATATTGTTATGCTGAATGTGATTCAAACCAGCAGATATTGAGCTGTTTATAAGCATCACAGAAAATATCAAAGCTTTCGCTCCGTAAATGGCGTGACGTGTTTTCTGCAGATCTGTGCCATCATTGGAGGGACATTCACAGTTGCAGGCATTATTGACTCCTGCATATTCACCGCGTCAGAGGCCTGGAAGAAGATCCAGATAGGAAAAATGTCCTGAGGACCGTTCTCCATTCCCCACAAATTATTTATAATCGGACAGTTGCTAGCCTGTTAGCTATATCCAACCCTGTTTCCTTGTTGAGACGATATCATCGTGACCAATGAAGCAGCGACTTCAGCTCTCGATTTAACTACCAGGCTACAAAGCTGCATTTCCTCCAGCACTTCTCAAGACTCCATCTGACGTATCACATGTCAGGAAACGAGGGGAGAGGAAACGTCCTTGGTTACTGCAGACATTACTTCTAAATGTTACTGTGTATTACAGTTCAACCAATGTGGGTTATTGATGCCAATATGGTTTTTTGAAGGGTGTAACTTTTTGAAAAAGGAATGAAGTAAAACAGCTGATATTTTGTGCCAGTGCTCATTTCGGACTATTGGACTATAGCATCACAGGACACTGAAGTTATCAACTATATATATATATATATATATATACTGTATATTTAAAGAATAATTCTGGTGATTTTACATGTTTGAGCCCAATAAATACCTACATGTGATATTACTGCCAACCATTTCCTATTCGTCTCAGTTTATAGCAGTATAAAACATCGCCTTGTAGAGACTCGAAACATGTTTGAGAAAGGTATATCCATCACAGTGAACTAAATATCATTCTTATTTTTTTTTGTCTTCATTTAATTTATGTGGTCCAACATGGAGCTGCACAAAAGAAAATGTATGTCTCCATAAATTAAAAATGACCGTATCTTATACATTTGGTTGTATGTGTTGGCAGATGAAATATAGAATATTAAGGTGGGTGGATCACCTGAACATTCAATTTTGAAAGATTATAGATTTGACAAAATAACAGCTAAACAAAAATGTGGTTTGGAAAATGGCTGGCAGTAAACATAAGGTGTATGCTGGTAGTATTGGGTTTAAACATGCAAACTCACCGATATGGTTCTTTAATGGTCCTTTAAGGAAAAACTCTGATTGCAGATTTAGACACAAAACCCAAAATTGAACATGTATATAAATCTAAAGAAGAAAAGAAAAAAAAAATGTAAAGAAAGGTTATGGTTATGCCGTGTGGCTGATATGAGAAACTGCCTAAACCTGCCGTGTTTAATTTCTCAATACTGCAAAACGGAGATAAACCTCAGAAAATGTCATTCTGGATTGTCTATAAACAAATACTGTGGCATAAACTGGAATGAACACTTCATTATTCCTCATATGTCCATAAAGCTGCAATTAGTCATCTATGACATGACAGCAGTTTAAAGTTCTATGTGCCTTTAGGTTTTCTGATCCGCCCTGTCCCGTAAATCTTTACCCACATTCTGTTGAGGCCTCTGACTATCATTCTGTTTGTCAGTCTGTTTTCTGTTGCTGACATTAAATTAGTATTTCACATTACCTGTATAAACAGGTTCGTAAGATCACCATTATGAGACTGACTGTTGTAAGACAGTAATCACCAAATGATTTGTCAGTGTTGTTAATTGTCCTTCTTAAAAAGATCCAGGATTCTTGTTGAAATGTTTCTGACTGCTGCCATTGAATTTAAGTGTCTTGTTTTGTTAAGGAATTAACTGATTCGGTTTGATTTTTTCTACATAGCGTGCATTTATTTTAGCGTTTGTTATAGATATGTAATGAAGGTATGGTTATGTATTGAGAGATTTTTTCCTCTCTGGTCATCATTTTTTTGTTCTTTTGGACTGAACTTACTGTAACCTCTGACCAAGGACACTGATATTTACAAGTTTTCAAAACTGGTTTTTCTACTCTTAAGCTTGTGCACTTCCTGTTCTGTCTCAAATTTCTCTGTAATACTATCTCTTCCTCAAGTAAAGGAGCTGGAGAAATCACTGTTGGCTTTAGTTTGCTGTAAGCTGACTGTCATTTACACTAATGTGCAAAGGTTTGGACATGCCTACTTCTGATCCATTTAAAACAGCCTTGATGAGTAAAAATTTTCATTTCTCTGAAATACATGAAATTTTTCCGGGTGATTACAATCTCTTGAATGCTAGTGTTTTCTTCCTGGCATTTTCTCATATCATAGACCTGTTTCAAATTTCCTTATATTAAGGTTTAACAAGGGGATTTCATCTAAAATTTCACTTTAGACATATTTTTTTCAGCCTGAAAAGTTGCACAAATTGGTTGATTACCCAATGAAACTTCACATAGCATAGTTATGGTGTCTGACTCTTGAAGTTGCCACTTTATCAATAGCTCTGAAACCAAAACTGGAGTCTGTTTTGTAAAATGAAATTGTGGTAGCTGTGTTTATGAAGCAGACTTTGCATCCAAATGCTGCTAGATTCTCTCAGCTGCCAGCCAGAGTCGAGGCCGTGCAGGCAGTCGTTTGTGACACGAGCTTGTAAGCTGTCAAAGCTGTCATCGTGCTTACGTGTACCTCTGATAAGAGGTTCTTTGGATGACTCATTTCTTTATTTGCCCTACATCCCTGTGTTTACTTTACCTCCGTCACTCATTACTGCTTCACGATGGTGCTGTGTATCTAAGAATCTCTACCTCCACAAAATGACACGACTCTTTAAAAATCCAGTTATTTAGTTGATTGAGGTGATTGTTTCAGGTCACTATAGTTTGTGAATCTTGCTCAATGTGGAAATGCAATCTTTCAGTGTGACCAATCATAATGTTAATCAAATTTCACAGGAATAATGAAAAATTCAGCTCTGACTAAATGTGAGAAAGTAGATAAATTCTTTATTTCTTCCCATATGAGTCATATTTTGTACAAATAAAGGAAGAATGCTCTGTATATCAAAGATAAAAAATGTAAATGGGTGTATAGAAAATACTCAGGTTTGTTTTTGTGGTAATGCTGCCACCCAGTGGCTGGTTAGAGAACTGCAGTCTATTTTATTTTCAGGCAGCAGCCCAGGTAGAAGGAAAAAAGGCTTTGAGATGAGAGTATAGTGAAGATTCATCTCTGGTCAGAAGGATCTACAGTATCAACCTTGTGTCAACAACATACCTGATCACACATCATCTTAAAGGATCATACCAGTGATTTTACATGCTTAAGCCCAATACATACTACCTGAATACACATTATGTTACTGACAACCATTTTCTGTAAAAAAAAAAAAAAAACNTTTTTTTTTTTTTTTTCCCCTAGGCAAATCTCCAAATATTTCAAAATCAAATATTCAGGTGAGGCACCCACCTTAAAATTCAATGTTTCATCTGCTTAATGTGTACATCCGAATGTAGAAGGTACGATCAATTTTAATTTCTCTGTAAAAGCTGTCTTCTCCTGGGACTGTATTCTCTGGTAAAGACATAATTTTCTTCTGTGCAGCTCCACATTAGATCAGTTAAATAAAGTTACTTTGACAAAAAAAAATCGAATAGACGTCAAGTTCACTGTGATGGATTACCTAAATCAAGCATATTTTAAGTCTAGAAGTTGATTTTTATAGCACTGGATTGAACTGAAACCAGTGGCAGTCTGGAAGGTAGGAAATGGTTGTTAGTAGCGTAACCTGTACACGAGCTGTATATATTTTGCTCAAACATACAAAACCATCAGTATGGCCTTTTAAGGTAAAATTAAAAAAAAAAAAAAAAAAANTAAAAAAAAAAAAAAAAAGATTTGTTACAACACCAGGATGTTACAAAAGCTTTCATACCTTCCTGACCTGAGTTTCCCCTTTGACAGTGATTTTTTTTTTTTAACCTCTTCCTTCGTCCTGGGCTGCATCTTTGGTAAGATTACACATTGNATTTTTTTTTTTTAACCTCTTCCTTCGTCCTGGGCTGCATCTTTGGTAAGATTACACATTGGAGGTGGCCAGGCAGGTGGCATCTGATGAGGAGAAGAAGTCACAGATGCCATCCTCGGACAGTTGTCCATATTCGTTGTTGTAGAAGGTCTGTCCTGACAGCTGGCTCAGGAAGGCCGGTCTGTGGCTGGAGCTGCTGGTCCCACTGGTTCGGCCCAGAGACCCATGAGAGGCTGTGAGAGGTTCTGTGCTGCTGCTGCTGCTCACACGACTGCAAACACAACAAAACCAGCTCTCAGGACACCACAGTCTTTAGAAATACTTAATTAGGATACACAGTAATATCTGTAGCCATGTTGGACATGTTATGTTAAGTATTTTTTTCTCATGTCTATCTAGAAGGACCATACTGGTGGTTTTGCACGTTTGAGCCCAATAAATACAACCCACATACATGTTAACATTACTGCCAACCATTTTCTAAACTATAAAACCATATTTTAGGTTTTGGGTTATTTTGCCAAATCTCCTAAATCAAACGTTCAGGTGATGCATCCATCTCAAAATTTGATGTTTCACCTCTAGAAGGCACAATTGTTTTGTCTTCTCTTGGGACTGTATTCCCCAGTGGAGACATACAATTCCTTCCATGTAGCTCTGTGACTAATGGATCCAATTAAGTAACTTTGACAAAAAAAAAATTAAAATAATAATGGTATGTTGTTCACTGTGATGGATTACCTATCTCAAAAACATCTCCATAAATTGATTTTTATAATGTACTGGAATGAACTGAAACCAACTGCCTGAAAGGTAGGAAAAATATCTGGAAAGCTTCCAACTCCAGTAATATTATTTTTGGAAAATGGTTGGCAGTAACGTAACGTGTATGCTGTTAGTATTTATTGTGTTCAAACATGAAAAACCACAAGTATAGTCCTTTAAGCAGCATGTCATGATTGATGATTTACATAGTTTGCTCAGTCCTTCTGTAATCCTTAGATAAATTCAAAAACTGGACCATGGTGTAGAACACCTGAAAATAAAATATTGAGACTCTGGTGATGCTTTTAAGCATCTCAACTCCAGTTTCACGGCACATGAATCAAATGAGTTATTCAATACCTTGTGTATGCGTATTCTGACGCAAACTAAAAGTGAGTGTAAATAGTTTTTATTGCCTGGTTTCTGTCTTTGCTATTGCCATAACTGTGGTTTCTCCACCCAACAGAATCTACTTGCAGTTATTATTTTATAAAATGTCTCTACAGCATTTAAAAAAAAAAAAAAAGATATTACTGCTCCTATTTAGATGATGATTTAGACGATGACACAATGTCTATATGAATGCATTATCGCTTCATATCTAAATAACATATCTGTATTCAGTCACATCCCTTATAAGGGTGTAAGAGTCCAAATGTCAAACAGTGAGCGCTCGTGAAACCCACGGCATATTTCTTGTTGCAAACACACTGAGTGGAGCGGAGCAGGAATGTGGGTGTGATTTCTGTGTGATTAACCTTTTTGAGATCGCACCCCTGTGCTTCTGTTCAATTCTCTCAAATTCTTCGGAGGCCAAAACCATCCCACTGTCTGTCTGGTTGTCCTGGAAAGAGATACATTTGGACATCATGTGAATAAAATGCCGCTGGTTGACCCCGCTACTATGTCTGAGTCCCGCGAAGGCAACTATTTTTGGTAATGGCCAGTCATCAGAGGAGAAGACTCCCACAGTGAAATGTCACTTATTAAAATGTCAGCAGCTGGTTCACATTTGGAACAATTGATAAGAAAGTAAAGAGGTTACATGTGAGGCTTTCTGTGGGTGGATCTCCAGGGGCAGCTCTTCAAATGTCTTCACTCGGGGCTGGCATATTTTTGAAGGTCCCACAAACACACACCCGGCAAACGGCACGCAGTTATAATACCTAACAGAGAAATATGAAAGGCTGTTAGATAAATACATGATGGAGTCTTCTGATAGCATCCAAATGCTACGTGATGAAGAAATGGCAATAAATCCTGACCAGACTAGACTGAAATATTAGGAAAAGATCTTACATGCAGTGATAATAATAAATGTTCACTTCCATAAATATTTAACCATCACAAATGAATTGCTCATTATAGTAACAACTCCAGCTGGTCTATTAGCGTAGCTAGCTAGTGCATGAAGAATGACGCTGCCAAACGTTTTGTTATCTCCGCCAAGAAGGTTATGTGATCACCAGCGTTTGTTTGTCTGTCTGTTTGTTAGCAGGAAAAGACATAAATGGATTTGGATGAAATTTGGAGGACAGATACACTACAGACCAGAAATTTGTGGCCACCCCCAGATTAAAAAAAAAAAAAAAAAANTAAAAAAAAAAAAAATAAATCATCAATACAGTTTTAAAATTTATTGCACAGGAAATGACAAAAATATATAAAATAAATGTAAATAATTAATTTTCAAGAAGAATTTGTCAACATCAAAGCAATTTGAAGTCATTTCAGGCTCAGACTTTGGTTTCGTCAAAGTAACCCCCTCTGGCCAAGTCAGAATTCTCAAAACCTTTTACTTCTCTTTTGAATAGATGTAATTTTGGCATAACTTTGATGAATGTTTTGGATCGTTGTCCTGTTAAAGAATGAAATTTTGATCAATAATTCGTAAACCAGATGGAATCATGTGTCTTTGAAGAATGGAATGGTAATTCTCTGTCTTCAAAATTCCTTTAACTTGGACCAAGTCTCCAGATCTCTCTCCCCCCTAAAAAAAATCTCCACAGCATTACTGAACCGAGAATAGCATAACCAGGCAAGTTAATCTCAAAATGATGTGGGAGAAGGCAGACAGCAGCTATTGAATAGAATGTTAAAACACANCAAGTTAATCTCAAAATGATGTGGGAGAAGGCAGACAGCAGCTATTGAATAGAATGTTAAAACACAAAAGCAAGGGAGTTGAAACACAACTGGAGTGCCAGTGCACTAATACAGACTGGGCACGCCTTCATTAAAAATCATTTCTACATAATGTGCTCTTGTTGACAAATTCTTCTGAAAACTAATTAGTTACATTTATTTTATGTATTTTTGTCATTTTCTGTGCAATAAATTGTAATGATGATTTCTTTTCTTTTTTTTTTAATCTGGGGGTGGCCTCAAACTTCTGGCCTGTAGTGTAGATAATGTCAAGACGAAAACATGATTAAATTCAGAGGTGATCCGGATCATATTCTGGAACCAGGATCCAGAAGAGGGTAGCATGGCTCCTCTAAGACACTCCTGGTGTGCAGTGCATGTGTGAGTGAGTGTGTGTAGAGCGAGAGAGAGACAGAGATGTGTGGCAGTGTGAGGAGTGGGTTGACATTGATGACTACAACAGTAGTGACAGCAAGTGAATGCACAGTATGAAGCTGAGTTTGCTGTAAAATAAAAGGCAAGACAAT
This sequence comes from Lucifuga dentata, assembly GCA_014773175.1. Classification (NCBI taxonomy): domain Eukaryota; kingdom Metazoa; phylum Chordata; class Actinopteri; order Ophidiiformes; family Bythitidae; genus Lucifuga; species Lucifuga dentata. The sequence continues at coordinate 183,245 of VXCM01000836.1, forward strand.
CATCAAACTACAATTTGCCATCATTTGAACTATTTTATTCTTTTAAATCAAAGAATCAGCAGGAAAGAAGGAAGTGTTAAATTACACTTTCATTAGTACCTGGTGGGAAGAGTGTTGCAGGCCATCCTCAGTTCCTCTTCTGATGGAGGCCGTGATGAAGCCTGTGAGAAGCCATCATCCTCTGAGCTCTGGGAGTGGTTCAGAGGGATGTAGTCCTTTCCATCCTGTTAAAAAATACGAACAAAATTTAGACGCAGACCCTTGTATTTCCAAATAAATTCAAAATGTTAGAGTCTTTAGTAGATTTTAAAATGTTTTGCATGAACATACTGGTAGGCTGTTGTCCTGGAGCAGGTCTCCCAGGATCTGCACCAGAGCAGGGAAGGTGGGCCTCTCCTTTGGCTCACCCTGCCAGCAGGCCAGCATGATGCCATATCTACCAGCAGGGGGCAGCACAGTCACAACCAGCAAGACACTGAGCTCTTCAGCTTCACACACTCCCTGATATAAACATCTCATCCTATCTCTTCTAAATATTAGAGTTACTCACAACCATGATATGCTGGAGCAAACTAGAGTTTGGTTCATTCTTGGTATTTTTGGTCTGGGGTCAGGCAGTTTAAAGGACCATACCGGTGATTCTGTATGTTTGAGCCCAATAAATACAACTTGCATGCATGTTAGATTACTGCCAACCATTTTCCAAAACATACTACTAGGGTGGTACGTTTATACTTGTTTTTCCTATCTTCTAGACTGCCACTGCTTTCAGTTCATTCTCGCACGCTGTGAAAATCAGTGTGCAGAGACATGAAACGTGCTTGAGATAGGTAATTCATCACAGCGAAACACACGCCATTATTGTTTTGTCGAAGTTACTTAATTTAACCAATCCCAGAAGAAAATGTATGTCTCTGCTGGGGAAAATCATCCCAGGAGAAAAAGAAATTAAAACAACCATGCCTTCTACAATCATGTGTAAGTGTTAGCAGGTAAGATTAGGGGATTTAGCAAAACAGAAAAAAAAAAAACCCAAAAATACATTGTTTTTTTCTTTTGTTTTTTTGTTTCATTTTGGAAAATGGTTTGTCAGTAACGTAATGTATATGCGGGTAGTACTTAAAGGGTTCAAACATGAAAAACCACCAGTTGGTCCTTTAAGGCATATAATAATGTTATAACTCTTTGTTGGTAGCATAAGAATAATTTTCTTCAAGAAGTGCACAAAAGAGAAAGATTAAAGTAAAGCTCAGTTACATTTCAGGGGAGGCAGTCTGTGGCGCTCTCATCCTGACGCCTTCCTTCAATCGTTTGCAAAAGTCTTCGTCGATCTGGACGCCTGGATATGGAGACGCACCTGAAAATGGACATAATGAAGTTAAGGCATCAATAAGCATGTCAGGAACAGGATGCTTCTGACATGAAAGTTTGCTCTGCTCCTAACAGATCCAAAGATTCATAATCCTAAGGCATGCCAATAAAACACAAATTACACAGCTGCTCCCACTTGATTTCATTAAGAAGCCGTTCCTTCACTTTTTGTAAAAATCACCGTGTTCTTCAGAAATGTTGCGTTTCTTTACGATGCTTCTGATTTTACCTAGTGAGAAGATTTCCCAGAGGAGAACTCCAAACGACCACACGTCACTCTGGCTGGTGTACACTTTATCAAAGATGCTCTCTGGAGCCATCCACTTTAAAGGCAGACGAGCCTGAGAAAAGATTAAAACACCAGACAAATATTACAATACAGTCACAAACAGAAATGGCACCTTTGGTTCTACCTCTAAATTGCATCTTTATGCTGATGGATTCAAAAAAACAAGCGTAATGTTTTCCCGCAGACTACAGTAAATGGGTTTGGGTATTATAATGAACCTGGAAGCTTGATTGCAAAGCGAGTGTGAAGATGCCGTACATTGCCTTTCCTGACGTAGTCGGGGTCTTTGTATATGTCTCTGGCCAGGCCAAAGTCACAGATCTTCACAATGTTGTTCTCTGACAGGAGAATGTTCCGGGCTGCCAGGTCTCTGTGGATACACTGTGGATATACACAGTCCACACATAAATCATAACCCTGTGGACAGGTGTGTTTGTATGTTTGCATGAGAATACGAGTTTGCAAGATATTCCCACCTTGTTGCCTATGCTGGTGAGCAAGTTACACTAAGGATTTTGTTTTCTTTTGTCTTTAAACTGTGTGCGTGCGTGCGTGCGTGCGTGNGCAAGTTACACTAAGGATTTTGTTTTCTTTTGTCTTTAAACTGTGTGCGTGCGTGCGTGCGTGCGTGCGTGCGTGCGTGTCTGCTTGTGCCAGTTTGTAACTGGGACTGGAAAATGTCTCAGGCAGGCTGACTGTTGTGGAATAACTGCAGGAGATCCAACATCATTCACACATCTCAGTTTAGGAATATTTCAAGAAATCTTTTCAAACAGCCAGCATGCATACAGGTCTGGTCAGACTGTTGATTTTCATTCATTTTCCATAACAGCCATTGTTACCTCCACCAAGTATGTTATGTTTTTGATAAAACTCGAAAAATATTCCTTTTACATGCTTTGTATCTGGGATTTTGTTGACCTTGGCAGACCATGACCATGCCAAAACCAATGATTTCTAAACAATGTGACATAAGACATTTTTCAATATATTCTGTCCGTTTCTTCAAAAGTAAAACACCAATGTCCATGAAAAAAAACATATTTATCCCTTGACAGACTATTAATAGATGCAATTTGATCCAGATGCAAAGCAGTTTCAGCATATCTGTAATAGTTATGGAGATAGATCTAGAAAAATATATTTATTATTGTTGTTTCTGCTTCTTTAGGCCAGTATGTTAACAAAACAAGACAAATTTAGTCTAGGCTTGTTCGGCCTTGATGGAGGTACTGTATGTGCTGTAATGAGTCCTGCTGGTGTCTTTTTAATATGTTACCATTTCAGTTTCAGAATTCATACATTTACCAGTAGTTAGATGGATTGGATATTATGAGTCTGTGGTACTGAATCAGTTCTGCTTTCATGTTGATCAGAACATAGGAAACAAAATAAATACTGGAAAGCACCCTCAGATTAAGTACTGCCACTACCAAATAATCACAAGCAAAAAAGGACTGAAATCCAGAATGAATGATTCAGCAGCTGGATTTAGGCTACAGTCGACGCCCTCTGAAACGGATCTGTGGTGAACATTTCGCCTCAGGCTTCGCTAACTGTAGTAAATGTGATGGTAATTAACCTTTCTGGAAGCCAAGAACTCCATCCCGCGGGCCACCTGGAAACTGTAGCAAATTAGATCTTCTATTGTCAACGGAGTTTTCCACAAATCCTCCACTGGAAAGAGAAAAATACCATGAACACACATTTGTAATGAGACGACTAAATATAAATCCACATGTATGAATCAACACACTCACTTTTCTCCACAGCAGGTTTGCTCTTTTTACTGGACATGTTGGATGATGGACTCTGAGGACCAGAGCATGGGAAGGAGGACGGAGCAGGTGGGTGGCATGCTCTTTGGTCCACTTGACCTGCCTCAATCATCCGTCTCACCTGGCTCTGGGTTTTCGGAGAGCGATCCTAAATGGGAAATAGTTCATGGAATCTCCATCAAGTAAACATCTTTAAGAGATGTACGAGTTATGGATTTATTGAGTATATGTGCAGGAAAAGCTTCAGGTTCTGCAGTGGTATGATACCCTATATGGGAGGAAGAATTCTCTCTTGGCTCGCAGGAAGTTGGACAGATTCCCATACTTGCAATATTCCACGATCACCATTAGCGGACCTGATGATACAGATAGTTTACATGTCAGCTGATTTTATCTTGATAGTATGTAGAAGGTTACAAAAGTTAAGGCTGTTTCTGCATAATTTAAAAGTTTCTCACTTGACCCTCATCTTCCTACACAAAATTAATTCCTGCCTGAAATTAGCTGGAGTGCTAATTAAGGGGAAAAACATGCTAACCTACTGAACTCGCTCCATATCTGACTTTCAAATGTGCTCTTAAGATCATTTTTATGTACAGAATGTGCATAATGAGGCAGCTGTTTTCTGTCTGACCTGACTGACATGTTGTATGGAAGCTATAGGGAGTCAATTTAATGATGTAAACACCTGGTGGGAAAGGACTTTAGCTCGGAAGTAACATGAACTCAGAAAAATGTCAACAGATTTATGTCAAGTGAAACGGCTGGAAAAATCACGATGATATATTCATCAGCAGGCAAACTGTGCTGCTGCACTGACGAAGATGAACAATGGTCAAAAGCTGAAACTAGCAAGGATATAATGAAGAAATACTGCACAGTAAGGATCAGCCAGGGGGCCAAATCTGACTCTTGAACCAAAAATGATTTGGCTGCCTTGACAAAATCTGAAATGTTCTTTCCTATTAAGATTACATCAAAACTTTAACAGTGCCATACGTGACAAGTTTGCATTGTCACCATCTATTGACAATTATGTTAAATTCAGTTTGAGTTACAATAGTGACACCTACTGGAGAAGTAAAGTAGAACAGCAAAAAAAGGAACAATTATCGTACCTACCTGCATATTTTCCATGTCTCTTTGCTCAACCCACACCTGACTAACTAAATCAGGTGTGTTTAGCCAATCAGGATCTGGGAGCCACCAACTCCTGATCAAGTGAGAACACCTGATTTAGATTGTCAGGTGTGGGTAGAGCAGGGAGAGATATAAATATACAGTGTGGTGGTACTTCAGGATTCCTCCAGGATTGACAACCACTGCTATCATCATCATCATCATCATCATCATTTCATTTATTATTTCTAACAAAGGCTCTCTAAAATCCAAGGAAAACCAAGAATTAAAGGACAGATATGACACGTAACTTGGGCCACATGTTGTCATCATGCTAGAGATGGATGATATAAACAATATCGCAATATAAAAAAATCTTCTGATATAAAAATGAAGACTTCAATATAAAGTCGACAGAAAACAGTGCTTGAATACAGTAAGTTAATGACAGCTCAAACAGCCAATAGCGTGTCAGAAGTGGAACAAACTATCCAATGTGATGGCACTGTCATGATAAAGCCCACCCACTTCTTCAAAGCAACATTTTGCTAAACAGTGAACACGCTGCAGCCCATGTGGTGATATGTGAGCAAATCAAACAAAGATGTCAGAAAGCGACCAAACTCCAGAGGAAAAAAAAATCAAATGATGAGGAAGAAAGTAACAGCTCAACAGCCATTACTATCCCAAAGAAAGTGAACGTTGTGGATAAGCAAGGTAAAAAAAAATGTCAGCAGTGTGGCGCCATTTTGGTTATTTAAAGCCTGACACAAAACAGAATGGTGATATTCACTGTAAAATTAACCAGAAACCAAATGCTGACGATGCACAGCTGTACAACAAACTCGTTTTACCATCTGAAGCGTTGCTATCCAGTTGAGCACACTGAGTGCAAACACTTTCAGGATCATACAGCAGTGACCTCAAACCCATCCCCCTGGACAAGCAGCAACGCACTCAGAGACACTCCACGCCAACAAACTACCATACATCTGCTTTTTCTACCATCGCACCATACGACCAAAAAACAAAAAGCCACAAAGACATCACTCATGCTGTAGCTTTTTTTTTATTGGAAAAGATATGATGCCAATACAGACTGATGAAAAAGAGGGATTTATGATGCTGATTAAAGTTATTATCTATTAAGGATGACTGCAATTTGCAGTTTTTCAGTTCACACAATTGCTGATTATTTTTTACGTTCAGAACATGCATGAAGAAAATGTTAAAATAAATCTTAAGTTCAAGTGGCTTGAAATGCAGCAGAATCTTTGCCATGATTTATATCGTGATATATATTGATATCGATCAATATAAAAAAATATATCATGATAAAAAATGTTTCATATCGTCCAGCCCAAGAATGGAACTAACTGACATTAACCTAATATGCCCACATTTTAGCAGTGTTTCAGTGAAGATTTGGTCCTTTTAATGAGATGTTTAAGTTATTTTGTCTATACCTGGCCCACTGGAATACTACTTCATATCTACGTTAGTCCAACAGTTTTGATGCCATGTTATATCAACACCTCTACAACAGCTAACCAGAGGCTAAATAAAATTATGATTACTGCAATGAACATTCACACACATACAAACACACATAATATTGCAGGTCTGCATACTCACCATTCGGCTTGGTGCAGGCTCCTAAAAGGTTCACCACATTCAGGTGATTTCCAATGTGAATCAGTATCTTTAACTCTGACATCAAAGCTTTGTGCTCACTGGCTGTGGCTCCCTCTGAAACACACAACATGTGTATGATGATATTGGACATGACAGCATTGAAGGTGGATACAAACGGACACGATGCAGACGATTAAGAAAATGTGATATGGTATACTCAAAAAAAAAAAAGGAACTGCATATTAAAGGAGCATAACAGGGATTTTCTATCTTTCAGCTCAATACATAGACCCTCCCCTTACATGTTACAGTACTGCCAACCATTTTCCAAATATACTACTGGAACGGTACATTTTAGATTTGCTTTCCTACCTCCCAGACTGCCAATGGTTTCCAAACGTTGTTCTTATTTTTTGTTGAAGTTACTTACTTTAATCGATGCAACACGGAGCTGCAAGGAAGAAAATGTATGTCTCTGCCAAGGAATATAGCCCCAGGAGAAGACAAGAAATTAAAAATGGCCATGCCTTCTACATTCGGATGTACATGTTACCAGGCAAAACACTGAATTTTAAGCTGGATGTATCAAGTGAGCATTTTGAAAAATTAGAGGATTTAGCAAAATAACAAAATACTAAAATATGGTTTTATGTTTTGGAAAATGGTTGTCTGTAATGTAACGTGTATGTAGGTTGTATTTTTGTATTTATTAAGCTCAAACATGCAAAATTAGCAGTGTGGTCCTTTAAGTGAGCAACTATTTCTCTACCAGATTATTGCACCTAAAGTTTTGTAGGTGTACACTATACATTTATATCTCCTAATGCATGTGTTATATATACTGCAATGCATTTACATACAGTGAACTTTATCAAGAAATTAGTACAAATTAGCACAACTTCCTAATAAGTTTCACAGAAAAAAAAAATCTAACATTCACATTTCAAACCAAATAGTTGCCTGGATAATAGATGAGAAAAATGTGAGAAAAGGTACAAGTGTGTTTTTAATGGAAAAAGAAGGAGATTAGTGGGTGTGTTATTTGGATGAGAGTCAAAAATAGGTGAGAAGAGGAGGGGATTAAGAGGTGTATTTTCAGATGAAATTGTAGATATTAAATAGTGTAATGGTTTTTATTGAGATGGGAAAGTAGTGAAATATTCACCCGTTCAAATGCACAAATGAGCAATCAGAAAAAATACACAGCTTTACATTTAATCTCACCCTTCAGCATCTTGACTGCCACTGTATCCAGACTGTTGCTCTTGCTGATGCCATAGATTGATGCCTCAATTACTTTGCCAAAAGCACCGTGGCCAAGAACTTTTCCTATTTCAAGAGGAAGGACAGGAAGAGGCAGAATATTCATGTTCACTGAACCGTTGAGTCTTTCTTTCTATTCTCAGCAGAATACACAAACAGCTGTGGTTGGGAGCCTTTGTTAATCCACGAAGGAAAATCTAAATGTGTCTGGCATCCGCAGAAAAGGGAGAGGAATTAGAACTTCACTCTCAGTGTTTGGAATGCACGTTCCCATACGTTGCAGTCATGGAGCAGATGCTTTTCCTCAGGGCGATTTTTAAAAAGCTGTGCTGGGAATGAGTACATATTTAACATCAGCACTTTACTTGGCAGCACTCTGCCTGGCTGCAATCCAAACTCATACCATTAAAGATTGTGGAAATGGAAAAATAATTCACTTTTATCCATCTATATGCTCTCATCCCCACCCCTTCATTTCTTTGCACACCCATCCTTCTCTTATACTCCTTTACCCCCATCCATCCATCCATCCATTCTGACTGCTCACCCAGTCGGAGTCTTTCCCGGGAGATTTCCCACTGGGAGGAATCATATGGCAGGTATTCGCATTGTTCATCCAGAGGCACCTCCCCTGGGTCCATGATGATTGACAGATAACCTGTCTTAATGTCTGCTGGGTTAACCTGAGGTACACAGAAAGAGACAGACAGCTGATGAGGTGAGACATCCAGTCAGGCTGACAAATGCTGAGCTGTTAATGATAAATGAGGAAGTAGAAACACAACAACAAAAGTTAAAACACAAACGTATCAGCACAGAAATCAGAACGCAGACATGCATGTGGAGAAGAAAACGTGACAGAAATTCTTTTGTACCTGCAGCCATTGCACTACTAAACAAAGCTTGCACAAGATTTATGCATGCATGGCACTTGAGGCTTTTAAGTGAGCAGGTGAGTGTCTGTGTGTGTGTTGAAACACTTTGTCATGACCTTCTTAAGAGCTTTTATACTCTGAAACTATTTTTGATGATTTGTTGATTATTTGATTTTGATCTGATCATTTGTTTTAATGTATGTATTGATTTTTTTTTTTAGCTGTATCGCTGTCATATCTTGTTTTTAGCCTTGGATTGCTGAATCTCCAGTCTGCACAATAAATTTACCTTTGGGTACTAACAAAGAAAGCTTGAGAACCTTGACAATGTGGCTTTTTTTTTTCTTTTTTTTTTTTTTACAAGGAAAAATGTGACCAAGATTGTTTTGAATAACTCTGCTTGTTTTTTTCCTTTCAGTTAAACAAAATAATTTTCTATGGTATGAGGAAACTGCACTATCCTTGAGATGACGATAAAGACCTTTACAACCTCGCTGAGTAAATAAACAATGCATTGTGGCGAAGCTGGAAACAGAAACAAGGTTATTTTTTTCATTGCTCCTGGAAGGCTTCCACCAGACATTGACTACTTGCTGTTGTTATTTCTTTTTTAATACTGCTGTCTATGAACAGATTTGTGTATAAAGGGTCAAAGTTGTTGCTGTTGTGGTTGTTGTGAAAAACCTGCCATTCTGCTGCCTGGGAAGAGAAAATATAAGTGAGAAAACAGATGAACGATAAAGGAATATGAAGACTGACAGAGACAGAAAAGAGAGAAAAGAGGACAGAAAAGCCTAAAGTTTCGGTCACAGCAAGCTGAATTTATAATGATGGCACCACCCTGAGAGCTGCTGTGATGTAATATCTGATATGTGTTGGTGTTGGGATAATGCGTGGCTAGCAGAGGAGAAATTAGACTCAGTTATCAGGAATCCTCTAAGCAGGCAACGCTGACTCTTGCAGCCATCAAATGGACATGATGATTAAATGTTTCTGTCACATATTCATTGTTTTGTCTGTCACATACAGAGAGAGAGAGAGAGACAGAGAGAGAGAGAGAGAGACAGACAGACAGAGAGAGAGAGATAAAAGCTCTGCACTCTGACTCGCTTAATGTTGCAGAAGATGAGAATGAGCAAAGCCCAGAAGAACACGGCAATGACTCCAGTCCCAATGAGGATTACAATCTCCACGTTTGCCTTGTCACTTGACCCTAGGAAGAAAGAAAGAAAGAAAGAAAGAAAGAAAGAAAGAAAGAAAGAAAGAAAAAAGAAAGAAAGAGCAAAAATTTTACATAAGTTCTTATTTATTCTCTCTACAGTAACTGTAGGGGGTGCTATATCACAAACTATTGATTTAAAGTTTCTCCTTTAGGGCTCCTCAACATTAAATCTTTAGGTTTATGGCGAAGTGATAAACAAGCCATTTACTCAGTTCAACCATTCATCATGAGACAGTTCTAGGCAAGCTTTAAATTATTCCCTCTGAATGTGAAATGCTCCAACATCACTGAGTTTGACTTAATTAACCAAATCAACCCTTAGGTGTGATGGACAGCAGGAGAGGAGGTAGATGGCTAAAGTGCAGGCACATCAATTTGTGAGAAAAGATGTGAGATTGATGGCCTTGTGTGTGTGTGTGTGTGTGTGTGTGTGTGCAAGGTTAATCATTTATTTTAGGTTTAAGACTGGTTTTAGGGTTAAGGTTAAGGTTAAGCTTGTAATGGTTATAGTTTGGTTAAACTTCAAGGGAATGAATAGAAGTAAGAGTCAATACAGTGTTGCAAGAGCTAGTTATGTGGTACAAATGAGTGTGTGTGTATGTGTGTGTGTGTGTGTGTGCACACTCCTGTCTCACCGATAACCCTGACGGCAGCTGAGGAGTGGATGCAGCCACGCTTGTTGCAGGCAGTGCAGGTGTAAAGGCCGGCGTCCTCCTCTCTCACCCGCTGGATACTCAACGTGCGGTTAGAATCCTGCAGCTGGATCCCTGTGGCAAGGCATGGGGTGGTGCATAACACACACACACACACACACACACACATACAAAACCTTCATTAAACAATGTCAGATTCTTCACACAGACATAATCAATTCAATAATATTTTCCATCACACACACACTCTCTTTACTTTCAAATAATCACAACATTCATGTCACACCTCTGGAATCTCGACCCATATGAATAATTCATCATTCAATCAGCCAGCATTACGCCACACGTCCTAGCAAACCTCTGAGACTGAATTCAGAGCATCAGCTGTCTTTCAGATCCACATTGACCCACACCCCAACACCCCACCCACCACAACCCCGTCTCCTTCAGATGTTAAGAAGAGACGCACGCTGAGAAAGCCAATGAACTGTGTCTATCAGCCCACGGGGGCTTGTGTGTGGGTGTGCACACGTTCCGAGAACACATCCATAAGTATTCTTGTCACTTGTTCTGATTGACACATTCACTAAACTGTGTGAGTCTTGTGTGGGTGGGTNTGGGGGGGAGGGGGTTAATAGTTGGACTGCCATTTATCATGATGGAAAGGACGAAGGAAAATTGATTTTTATAAGCAGCAAATAAGAGCAACATCTGTGAAAAATGTATAGTACGTTTAGAATAAATATTAACATAACAAGAGTTCTGGTTTCAGTAAGCATCTGCCCTTTTAATCTACCAAGAAGACAGGCTGGAGTATATTTATCCAGAATCTCACCTGGATGGAATAATCTCAGGAGAGCATAAAGCTCTCTGCATTAAAGATTCATCAGGGCAAACACTATGGTGGGTTGTATAAGTGTGTATCGACTGTGTAGGTGTGTTCAGGCACCTGACATTTGGTGGAGAGGCCGGTTGTCTTTGAACCAGGACAGTCGGGGTAAAGGTCTGCCCTCCACGTCACACTCCATTCTCAGAGACTCTGTCACATTCACCGTCTGGTTGGTGAGGCTGCGCTTGTACCTAGGTGCCTCCAGGGCTAGAGAGAGAGAGAG
>VXCM01000836.1:194626-228881 GCA_014773175.1 Lucifuga dentata
GAGAGAGAGAGAGAGAGAGAGAGAGAGAGAGAGAGAGAGAGAGCGCACCACACCAATGTGAACAGCATGGTCACAAAGTTTTGGCCACTGTTAACCCAAGTAGTGTGACTGCATATTTACTGACAAGGCAAAGGTCAAAAAATTCCATTAAAGTGTATATTTTACCGCCAGGCACCGATGCTGGTTACAATACAACACGAAGTGTGAATATGTTTGTGAGTTTCAACCCCACAGCACTACATTTCTGTTTTTGTTTTTTGTTTTTTTTGTCACTATAAATTGATGCCTGCAGATACCTTCTATTATGTGTGGATGTGGGTACTGGGCTGCGTGGGCATTCCTTTATGAATGTGTGAGTTTTTAAGCCTCAAAGCATGTCAGCATCAGCTCCACTGAAACCCGTGCATTCCCACTATGAAGGGTAGAGATTTTCTCTATAATTAGCTATGGATATGGCATATTTTCGATGTCCATAGGCGTGTGTCTGCGTGTGGAGCTTTCAGCGGGGCTTCATGTTTCTCATCTCTAACCTTTGACAGAGATGTATCTGAACAGGCACTGTTTCTCGCCACTCCGCCTGCTCTGAGCCTCACACACATAATGACCCTCATCATGGAGCTGTACAGAGGGAATGGTGAAATCCAGCACCCAGCTGTTGGAGGGCTCCTGGAAGGAGAGCTGGCCAGACAGGAAGTCCGCATAAAGGTGCACACTCCTGCAGTCCAGCTCCTGTGGCTTGCCCTGCTTGTCCTGCAGGGCCTGGGGGTCCAGGCGGTACCACTGCAGCTGCTCGTAGGTGTAGTTGTCAGCGCTGCAGCACAGCGACACCTTCTCCTGCTCCAGCGGTTTCTCTGAGGGTTGCACCTCGACACTGAACCCCTCAGGGACGGCTGTAAAGACACAGAAAGAAGGATCAGAGCAGGACAGGCATTAGACATTCAGGGGAAATATACGTACCAGCCTTGCCAAATTACACACAATACAGAAAAACAGATTTAAACAACGCAAAATAAAGGTGGTTTTGCATGTTTGTACTACCCGTTATGATACTGCCAAAGCAAACTGTAATTTAGTTTTTGTGTTGTTTTGCAACAACAATCCCAAAATCAAATATTCAGCAGATACACCCATCTTAAAATTAAACGTTTCTCCTGCTAACCCACATACCCAACTGTAGAAGGCACAGTCATTTTAATTTCTCTGGTAAAAGCAGGCTTTTCTCCTGGGACTATATTCTCTGGCAGAGACACGCATTTTTTTTACAGTACATACAGTTTCTTCCGATTACTTATCTCAAGCATCTTTCTCTCTACAAGTTGGTTTTAATATCATAATGGAATGACCTGAAACCATTGGCTGCCTGCAGGTTGGGAAAACAAATTTAAAATGTAGTACAGTAGTATGTTTTAGAAAAAACATAGTACTGGTGGTAGCATACACTTGCATGAGAGTTGTATTTATTGAACTCAAACATGCAAAAATCACCCATATGCTCCTTTAATCTAAGATGTCTGTTGAATACATGAGTGAGTCTGAATCACTGGAACTTACTAGAATTGAAATACTTTTTACTCACTTGCTGTAACTATTAAAGACTCCATTAATTAGCCTTCTTCTTCTTTGTAGCTTAGGACTATTAGTTTTACGGAGATATGTTTGGAGTTGTTAACAAATAACAGTGTATCATTCAATTGGGAGCGTATCTATATTCTCAGGGTCCTATGTTCCCCAGTTCAATATTCTGTCAACATACACATTAAGTGTGTGTTGACAGAATAACCCTAACCCTAAACCTAACCCATGTGCTCTAGATAGAACTAGGGAACATAGGAATGACTCCATTCAAATAGTGTTAGCAACAATTTAAGCATAGCCTAGCTACCAAGGTGGTAATTTTTAGTATTTGCGCTAATTTTTATCAATTAATTTATTTTTAGAACATTGTGGCCTTTTTAGGAGTGCAGACTAAAAGTGTGTTAGCTAAGTAGTCACACAAACAAGGGACAAGGGTTTCCGTTGTTCTGCTTTGCGCTTCATTTTAGCTAATGTTAGCTAAGTCAGTAGCCTAGCAAATGAGGGATAGGGGTTAGTTTCTTGCATCTGAATAGGTGACTTGGACATGAACCGGTTTGTTATGTTGGACCGTTAGAAACGAATGGAGTCACTTAAAATAACTGAATTTTATTATTATTATTATTATTATTATTATTATTATTAATTAGTTAATTTTTTATTTTATTTATTTATTTTTTAACTCTTTCTGAATTAAGATGGGAAACTCTTCTGCATCTTTTCAAGTGCAGGGTGAAATTTCACAGATAACATACTTACTAGTTACATAAAAGTAGATCAGTCGCTCATCTTTGCCCACTTTGTTTTCTGCAGAACACTTGTACAGGACAGAAACACTGGCGTTGTGAATGTGAAGCCTGCTCACTATCTGTGGGGTGAGAAGATGAGTTACCATTCATGTCATGTAATTGCGTGTGAGCTGACACAAATCAGGTTTTATGCTGACAGGCATAAAAAAAGCTCACAAGCGTAAAAACAAAAAAAAATCAGGATGTGGGTGTGTAGTTTGTGTGTGTGTGTATGTGTGCGAGTCTGTTCATGTGATAATTTCCTCTTATGGCTGTGATTTATGTATGCGTACAGAGGTGTGTGTGTGTGTGTGTGTTCATGTGCCTGTGCATGTGCATGTGTCTCTGGATGTGTTTATAACCCGTCCTTACAGGAAGTCTGCAGAGGAAGACTATTCTAAATATTTCTACTATGGAAATGGTTCTTGATTGATAAATTTTGTTATGGAGCTCAGAAACGGGGACACTTACATAAAAACATCAGTTCATGGATAAATCCACTTACATAAGTGTCTTCATTTCTGGATTATGTCCTAATTTTGTTCTGCCATGAAAGTGAAATCCTTCATTATACAATCATATTATAACCATCCATTCATACATCTATGAAGATGTAGGCTTTTTCGTCGTATAACAATCACAGTCAAATAGTCTTGATGAACCTTTTGTCGTCCATCCACGACTTCGATGGACGTTTCAATAGCTTCAATTTCGTTCACGCCATTTTCAGAGTTAATGTCCTGCCAGTTCTGACAGTCTGCGATCCCGTCGCTCCGGCCCTTTCTATCTCGTCGAACCCTGGAGAGAAACACAGATGCGTATCGTGACATCTCCCCTCATTGACATGCAAGGCACAGAGTGGGAAGTGGGTGAAGATTCAGAAGCAAACACATCTTGAGGTTTTATGAGAATTTTTTTTTTCACACTATATTGAATTTCATATCCAAAAATAAGCTTGCATGCCAACGCCAAGGCAATTATTGGAAGTGTCTTGGCCAGTAATGGAAAAACTACAGTATCACTTTCTCTTATGACAATCCATAGTGTGAACATCATAGCAGAACTAATGATACATGAAATGGAATTTTGTTTTGCATTTTCTCTTACAGGAACCAATTAAGTTTTCCACATTAGCAGAATGTAATGAAGGTCAGTGTACAAACAATAACCCTACAATGTATGCACACACATCATGTCCAGTTTTAATTTAAAGAAATCTGCATTTAGAAAGGAACCTGTTTTTTCATCTGAATAAATAATTCCTCAAGAAAAGTGCACCTAACACCACAATTTGCAGATCATGTAAGCAACAACACCCTATCTCCCAACATTAAGAAATCAATTTAAATTTTCCTTCAATCTGCCGCTGGATCCAGATTGGCATCAAACTTTAATGAGTTCTTCCCTGGGCCAAGCCCTACCCATTGAGTTTCATCAAATTTGTTCCATACCTTTTTGTTTTGAGAAGTCCTGACAACAAACAAACCAACAGAAATGGGTGAAAACATAACCTCCTTGGCAGAAATGAAAATGAAATTCAATTTTTATGCACTAGAAAAGGTCATGCTTAAAAGTATTGCATGTGAGTTTCAGGCTATATATGGAAAGTACAGGTTAGGTACCTCCTGCCTGTCCTCATTTTATATGTCCACATAGAAAGGTCAAGAGAATAGCAATAACTTCAAAAATGAAGCCCGCAAGGAAGATGGTAAAGATAGAGGGATTTTCAGTGGCTATGGTGGTGCGGCTTAAAGGAATATAGAATAACTCAGAAATCTGTATGACCATCCAGAAAATCCATTACATGCTGGGACTCAGTACTGATGGAGTAAGAGAGAATGGAGGAAAAGCCTTAGGCGATTCCTCATTATGTGTGTGTGTGTGTGTGTGTGTGTATAGCACCCTGACATGCTCTGGGCTCAAACACACCTAGGGTTGTTCATGTGCATTCACAACAAATAAATGACTGAGCTAAACGAGCATGTGTGTGTGTATCTGTTTGTATATGCACTATGCGATACCCTTTTTCTGTTTGCCTATGTGAGAGAAAGTGAGACTGCTGTGATGAGAGAGCTGAGCCGTGACGGATCAGCTGCAGAGTAACAGGCACTGTGTTATAGGGGGGCAGGTTGGACTGGGAATAGACATGCTCCCCTTTAGTCTTTTCCCCCACATTTACATCTCCAATTTCCACTTTTATCTCTTCTCTTTTCATCCACCTCCACTTCTTGTTCTTCACCCTGTCATTCCCTTCTTCTGTCAGCTCCTCCCTTCCTTCTTCACTGGATATTTCTCCAGTAACCTTCTCTTATTTGGTCCACAAATTACAAATACAACGCATCAGACTCCTCCACTCCAGTTAGTTCAAACCTTATCTGCGCCCATACTTGTTAGATAAAGCTTGTGAAATGCCTGGCGCATATGTTTGTGTGTGTGAAGTTCTTACATCCTCCTTTGAGTGCTGTTGAGGACGCACGGACCCCAGGCCCTCCACTGCCAGCTGATGTTGGGAGGAGGAAGCCCGTAGGCAGTGCATGTTAGTGTCTGACTGCTGCCACTGGGGTAAGGACTGGAGGGTTCAGCCACCTCTTTCTCATGGATCTGAGGGGGAACTGGGAAACAGGCAACAATTCGTTATCCCTACTGCCTTAGCTTCATGCCCCAGAGCCTAGTAGAAGACAGGGAAACACCCAGGACAAGTTGCCAGCCCATCACAGGGAGACAATCACCCATGCACTTCCATTTATGCCTCGGTTTCAATTTCCAGTCAATCTGACTTGAAAGTCTTTGGAATGTGGGAGGAAACTAGAGTCAGATGAAAACCGAATGAGGAGGAAGCAAGGAGAACATGCAAACATCACTCAGAGAGTACAGGAATCAGATGCACCTTGCTATGTTTTCAGTCTCAATTTCCACCTGAATAAGCACGTTTCCTCGCTAATTGATCCAAAATGCCAACAAGCCAGCAGAAGAGAATGCAGAGCAAATGTCTGTAATATGCTGAAGAGGGCGCAACAACAGTAGTATTACAAAATAAACTTGAAGGGCACTCAACAAGCCAAGACAAACTTTCAGATTCTTATCCAGATCCAGGCCAGATAGCACCTATTACTCGTCTGTCAAGGGTTAAACATGCTGATTTTGTTCATTAAGAACATCTTTTGTTGCAGTGTTAGGAAATAATTTGAAAAATTCCTCTGCTAAAAGATTTAAAGTTTCCTCCCTAGACCACGAGCCATCAATCCATCAGATCATAACTTTTTAAGTAAGCCTGTTAACAAACACCTTTAACTTATCCAGAATTTTAATAAATCATGGCATAGCTTTGGCATTCCCCATCTAATACTTCATTTATAATAGCCACATTAGATAAATTAATTTATAGGGTGGATGAAGATACCTGCTTTTTTATGTCCAAAAAGAGTGTATCTTAGGTGTATAAATTAAAAATAAAAAAAGACAAAACTCAAACAACCTGTAAATGATTTGCAAGCATTTTGAGTTTGTGCAGTTTTTCTTTTCTTTATTTCTTTTTTCTTTTCTTTTCTTTTTTTTTCACACCTTTTTGTACCTTTTCAGCTGTTTTTTCATTTAAAGTGTGCAGGTTCCATGAGTTTTGTCTTTTAGTATCATCTGTAAAAGGGTGTCAGCAAAGCATCAATGCTGTTGCTACACTACCAGAACCTGCCTCCTTATTAGAAAACAAGTGACCATCTAGAGATTTGTAGGAGTGTGAACAGTCACATTTCCACTGTGGGCTGTGCAAAAGAAAGCTAGTTACCATTGACGACCACAGTGATGTTGAGGCGCCGCTCCAGTCTAGCCACAGTGTTCTTCAGCACCACTGTATAGAGTCCTGAATCCTCCTCACAAACATCTTTGATCTCCAAAGCATGGTTAAGATGCATCCTCATCCGTTTCATCTTAAACTCTGGACGTTGGCTTGTCAGGTTTCCATCTTTATACCTGGAAACACACACACTAAGCGGCTGGAGGCATAGAATAGCTTCCTTCTGAGATGCTGTTCTTATCAGTGCTTGATGACTATCTACCTGATTACTTTTCACACTTTTACCACTTAACACTCATTTCATTTCCCTAAAGTTGAGCAAAGTT
Organism: Lucifuga dentata; assembly: GCA_014773175.1. Classification (NCBI taxonomy): domain Eukaryota; kingdom Metazoa; phylum Chordata; class Actinopteri; order Ophidiiformes; family Bythitidae; genus Lucifuga; species Lucifuga dentata. The sequence goes on from VXCM01000836.1 coordinate 201,103, forward strand.
GTAATGATACACACTGTTGGAGCAGAATACACCAGAGATTTGTATCTCACCATTTTGTTTCAGGAGTGGGATATGCAGACACTTTAACTTGCAATTTGAGCGATTTTTGTCCTGCAGTCACCTCCACCACTGGTCCATATCTGTAGTCAAGGCTGATAAATGGCTTTTCTGGAATAACAGAAAAGTGATTCATTCACCAACATAAGGATATGTTTTATTCTTTACAGATACTCATGGTTGATGTCATATTATTGAAAATAATTATCAGAAAATTCTCAGTTTTTGTAATTTATTTTTTTCATTGAACCCTTTAACAAACTCCCAAAAAAAATCTGATTTTTTTTTTTTTTTTTTTTTTTTTTTTTTTTTTTTTTTTTNTTTTTTTTTTTTTTTAGATATGATATAATAGGCATTTTGCTCAATAACTGATCATGTAGAGATCTCAGAAAATCATGTATTAAATGTGACACATATGGCATTAGGGTTGAGGAGGAAGGCTAAGAGTTATAACTTAAAGTAAAGAAATAGAATCAGCACTCAGAAGGCTTATAAACACTTATAATTTTTTAACATAAGACTTGGGCAGGCAAATCACGAATACGTTTCAGCTCCAAGCCATCCTCAATGTAAGAAAACACATAGTGGGTGGAGCTTATGAGACCACAGGTGAAACAAAATTAATCAGCCTCAACAAACAGTAATTGAATTTTCTAAGACATTGTAAATCTGGGACCACAAAATACATAAATTAGCATAATATAATGCATAGGGAATATAGAAAGATATATATAATTAATAGAAGGGCTCCATATTGTAGGCCTTATGTTAAATTTAATAAGCAAATTTAAAAGCATAGGAAATATAAAAAGATAAGGGCTACATTGCAAAGGCCTTCTGTTAAATTACATATTTCTTTCTATATTTTCTATACGTTATATTATAATAATTTATGTATTTTGTGGTCCTAGATTTACAGTGTCTTAGAAAATTCAATTACTGCTTACTGAAGCTGATGAATTGTGTGTTTCACCTGCGATGTCAAGGCCAGATAAGCTCCACTCACTATGTGTTTTGTTACGCTGAGGATAGCTTAGAGCTGAAACGTTTGTGATTTGCCTGCTCGAGTCTTGTATTAAAAAATTATGAGCTTACCTAAGCCTTCTGAGTGCTGGGCTTTCTTGCTTAACACGTGAAGAGCTAGAGCTTACCATGAACTATGACCTGAGTCTGTTGGGTTTGTGTGGACTCCATGCTGGTGACATTGCAGATGTACGGCCCAGTGTCTGTCACATTGACATTGTGGATGGTCAAGATGCTAACGGCCTCTGTGGCACGAGACAGAGCTTCGCGCTGGTGCTGAATGCTCACCAAACTGTTTGTCTGGTGAGGAGAGACGGAGTGTGAGCATCATAAAAAAAAACCAGCATCATTTATTATGAACTGAATTAATCTGTGGATTACACAACACACCTGTTTACCAGGGTAAGACCACTTAATGTCCACCCCTGCATTGAACTCCACTAATGCTGTGCAGTTCAGGGTGAGGAAGAGAGAGAGAGAGAGAGAGGTCACGGTGACATTGTCAGCAGTTTTTCCTTCCATGCAGGACCAGAGGAAATAACTGCCCTTTGGACTATAAAAGACCTGTCTGTTACATTCTCCAATTATTTCCATTCATTTGTGAAGAAATGTAGTTATCCTGTTGCTTCCCAGTGAGAATCATCGATGAGAAATAAGAGAAATGCCTGCTATGTAAAAAGTCTGGTCTGTCATTACTGATGTTATTCAAGCCACGTCTCTCTGCAGCCACTGGAAATGACAAGGGCTGTAAAAATCGTGTATGTGGTTGATGTGCAGCAGACTGTGATTGTTTAAATGCTCCATTAGTGTTCCGAGTGACAGCCGTGGACGACTTGTTCTCCGTTCCTCCTCTGAGTGATGTGGCTGTTGCTTTTGGCCGATAGCGATGGGTTTCCTTTCTCGTCTTAAGTGAGCAGGCAATGATCTCACACATCACAACAAAAGAGCCTCCGGGTCTCTCAGAGTTCACTCAAAATGAGATGGAACTTCGGCACAAATCACACCTCTTCATCTTAGTTTCCTCAAAATGCAATTATCCTTCCCTTTCCCTTTCTTTTCCATTCTTTTAATTCTGCTCTCATTATGGAACACATCACCGATAAAAAAAAGAGGGGTGTTTTCAAGGAAATGAGATAATGAAATAAAATCCTTGGAATTTTTCGCATTAAGCTGTAACTGGCTGCTGCAGAATTATGGCAACAATTCTGTCAGTCTAACACTTCTTTTAATTTTCTCAGCATAAATGTAGTTTCCAGTCTAATTTAAACATTTCTACTGGATCAGTTTGTTTTTGTGTCTGCTACATTTCAGGGTTGTAGGATTCTCTTGATATTCTACTTAACCTATTGCTGGAATACCAGAGGGGAGGGACTTAATCTAACTTTTGGACGAGTTTTGTGCTTGTGCATCTTTACCTGTAGTGTGAATTAAGTAGTTGGTGGATTGATACTCTTTGCCTCCCAGTGTGGCTACGCACACAAGGCCAATGATCATTGGAATACTGTCAAAGATGTGTCGAGGAATGGACCAGCCTTGTTTGTTATCCCATGTCATATCGCTCCTATCCAGAGGGGTCGGATACTAAGACACACACAGCATTAATCATCATTTAAGGCATCAGTTGACAGCTATTACAAAACAATTACAGGAATAAAGAGTGAAACAAAGCTGTGTAGAGTACAAACCGCATGGAGAGTCACGTTCAGATCAGGGACTGTGACCAGACATGGCACCACGACATGCATCGAGAAGCGTGTGATAAAAATGGTCTTCAGGTCATTTCCACTTCCGTCACTGTGGCTCCTTCTCCTGAGGAAGGGCTGTTCGGGGTCTGAAAGCAGATAAGAACACAGAGCTATTAAAGGTTTAGTTCTGATGGTGGGATAACAGGAGCTATTACTGAGTTAACTTCACGAACCGACAGCCAGATATGTCACAGCCTGGTAATGACCCCCAAAGACACACTATATAGAGCGTTTATCATGATTACATGTAATGCAAAGGCTCCCACTGAAAATGCCATTTAGACCTGATATTACATGTCGGAAAAAGATAGAGAAGAGAGGTTTAATTCTCCTCTAAATGTTATAATTTCACCCAAGGCTCATGTTTCCTGTAAAATAATTCTCCTGTGTTTTCTTCTGTAACACCGTTATGTTATGGATTCCCATTTTATTGTCTGTCACTCAGAGCTGCTGCAGCATGCGTTCTGGGACACATCATAGTAAATGTGTCACTAATGTCCATCAGAGCTGTTATCACTACAAAGAGTCTTTATTCCCAGTGTCCGAGTACACCCTGCTATTAAAAAAAATGCTTATTTCACAGGCTGCTTTGTCAATTTTGGGGTCTTTGTCACGCAGCCAAAGATGCTGTGTGACTACGAGCTGCATGCTAGGTTTTCACGATAAGCCTTCTATTATTTTCACAATTACAAACTTTTTGCTGCGCCACCCAGAGCAATCACTTCAAGCTGTTGGCAGGCCAAACACTGGGTGCTATTGAGTGGCTTATATTTCTGCCCTGTGGCGGCGAAAATACCACAGGTAACAGAAATAATACACAATTCCTAGCGGTTCAAGTAATTGACAATAAATCACCACAGGCATGAGACTCAATTGAGTTTTGGAAAAAGAGTTGTTCTGCCTGGAGCAGCAGGGATATAAGCCTGGATGTATGTATGTGGAAAGAAACGTAGGTGTTTGTGTGTCAAAGGTGTTCTGTGTGTTTACTTGTGTATGCATGCCTAGTCATTTGTGTGTGAGAGGGTTTAGATGATAGTGTGCAGCACAAACAGGGTAAAGGGATGAGATCTTCCTTTCTAAATGAATTCACGTGTCCCTTCTCATCCCAGCTGGTCTAATTCATGGCTGTGATTTCATCTGCTTCTAATCAGCCTCCTGGTTAGATCTGTAGAAACTGTTTTGGCATCTTGTCAAAAGGGATAAGCAGGCGTTTCACATGAATAGACTGGTCAGTGGGATTCCACTACATGACAATAATCTGTCATTCCTATCGCCCCTATCCACTCCTCCCTCTATGTCACACAGCACAGCGATCAAGAGGTAAAGAAAAGAGGTAACCCTCAAGGCAAACAGCTGAGTCTGTGAGCCCAAAACAGAAAAAGCAGGAGTGATGCTTTGTTTTGATACAGCAGCAAAGGCACCGGAGTTTGCACACTCTAAATCCTAACATCCTATGAAACACTACGTGGCCTTTAGAGAAAGATTTGTAGCAAAATCAATTCCATTGTTCTGTTCTTATCAGATTTGACATTCTCAAAATACACACACTGACTGACATGAGAAACCGAGCATGGGCACCGGATGAATTGAAAGAAAGAGAGTATTATACTTTTTATAGCTAGAAATTAATAAGCTATCCACTAATTAAAAAAGTGAAAGGAGCTGATCATTCCTATTTTTATCAGACATTTTGCACCTCTAATTTCCAAAATTAAACCCACCAGCTTCCAGGTTGTTACTGAAGTAAACTTCCAATTCTTTGATATTGAAGTCAATTTCAAAGAGGAGATCTATTTTCAGTAGGAGGTCTGGTTTTCTTCTGAACCTCCAAAGGATAAGAGAAACTAAAGACAGGAACCCCACAGACATGCAGCAGAATGGCATTCAGCATCAGCAGAGGCACAGGAAAGTAGGAGATAAAAGACTCAGCATTAGGCCTAATCAGACTGAGAAAAATGATCCCGCTCATTGTACAGACTCACTATTAAGATGGGTCTGTAAAAGGAAATAGGATGTTTCATCAAAAATAAAAAAATCATCTTCATAGTTGGTGGCAGAAACATTGTGACCCTGTCAGAGACATCCAGTTCTTACGCTGCTCATTCATCTTACCAACCTGATTCTTAGCCATTTTTCCCATCATTTATAATCATTATCATTCCCAAGCTGCCCACCAGAAGTCACCCCAGAGTTTCTCGCCTCACCCTGATCACATGACTACCTGACCTGTTCTCAATCAATTCATCAAGTCCCCAATATACAGTGTATATAGCAGCCAGTCTCCTTTGATCTCTGCCTGCCTGCTGTTTCAAACTTCGCCTGTCTTCTGAATATCTGCCACTGCCTTTTACATATTTGGTTGCTCAGTCTTCCACTTGGTTTCTGATCGTAAGCCTGTCTTATTGACGGTTTTGCTCTGTTGAATTAGTTTGCAATTTCTGCCTGTTTTATTTTTTAACCTATGTTTTTAACGTTACCTCCTGTTGCATCAGCTTATGGGTGTCATTAAATGACACTCTTTTATGCTGAGCAAGCAGGGTGAACAATTCAGCCATTTCAGCATCATAGTTTTGTCAGTATCGGGTTAGTTGGCATGTCTCTGTGACTCACCCCTGATGAAGACATAGATGCTGATGGCAGTTGTACCATCAATGATAGCCTTGACATCCTTGTAGTAGCAGCGGTAGTAGCCTGTATCAGTGGCCCATGCACCTCTCACAATCAGGCTTTTACAGTATGGTTTCCCAGGCTGTCCCTCACACTCTGTTACAAAGGCAACCCTTTGCCCAGGGGTGCTGCTGATGGTCAGCGGGGCCTGCCGGTCAGTTAGCTCCTGTCCCAGCAGAGTCTGATCAGGCCAGGCCCACGCCAGCGTGNGGGGCCTGCCGGTCAGTTAGCTCCTGTCCCAGCAGAGTCTGATCAGGCCAGGCCCACGCCAGCGTGCGCTGTCCCCTGAGGAGACGTAATATATGATAATATATGATACGTAATATATAATATATGAAACTAGACTCAAATGTATAAGGGAGGGAAGTTGATTGGAAGGTTGAGAGAGAGAGAGAGAGAGAGAGAGAGAGAGAGAGAGAGAGAGAGAGAGAGTAATCCTATAAATTCCTCTCTGCATCCACACATCACAGTTTGGTTTGTGCTTTGTCATATAAATTCAGTTATGGGTGGACATGTTAACCTGGAGGCTATATAAGAGACGTGATTGAGTGGAATCATAATGTCTGTGAGGAAAAATGATAGCTATGCTTTCACCACCTGCAAAATGTGCACATTTTTTAGACAGTGCCAAAATGTAATGATTGAAAATAACTCGTCCAAAAATCACAGAGGACAATGAGCCTATTCTCTGGGATATTTTCATACCCTCGTGAATGTCTATCCATCTGCTAACTTGTACATTGTTACATTGAAACTGACTTTGTCTCTCAAGAGATTCTAAGGAGTGTTAGCCATGTAAGGTTTACATGTAAACAGCTATTTAAGAAGTGTACGGGGGAAAATTCCAAAAATATCACCAGCTTTCCAGACATAATTTTGGCTGCCATGGAAGAAAATGGGTAATAGACTGATAGTTTGGCAGAGAGCAGCACAGCACAGACTTCATAAGGAAGATTATTATAAGGTGATTTATATCTCCTTTCTATCACGTGATGGCATGAAATTTGATTTTACATCAGACATGTTGGTGTTTAAGGAAATGTGTAGATCTGGGACTGTTCTCTTGAGTTTCCACAGTGAAAATTTTCTTAAACTTTATGGACTTCAAAACAAACAAAACCCTACCACAGAGCAGAACATACTGAACCCTAAATCTGAATTATGGTGTTTTATAGGGTACCACAGGGCCCCTTAATTATCATTAATTTCAAAAGGCAAAAACAAACCCCTTAAAAATATATAAAAATATGTTAAAAGTCCTCAATTATCAGATAAAGTTGGTCTTAAAGGACCATACCATCTATTTTGCATGTTTGAGCTAAATATATTCAATATTCATACACGTAACGCTACTGACTATCATTTCCCAAAGCATACTACTGGAACGGTGAATTAATTTTTTTTTTCTATCTTCCGGACCGCCATTGGTTTCATTTCATTCTGGTACGCTATTAAAATCAACTTATTGATACTTGAAATGTTCTTGGAACAGGTAATCCATCATCGCAAACAAGACATATATTCAGGTTTTTTTGAAGTTACATAATTTTAGTGTTTAGGCACAATAAAAAGTGGAGTGAATGTATGTCTCCACCAGGGAATATAGTCCCAAAAGAAGAACTGCGTTTATCAAAAAACACAGGTACACAACCGTGACTTCATAAGGTTGAGTAACTATTAGCAGGTAAAAAATCGATTTTTAAGGTGGGTGTATCTCTTGAATATTTGATTTTGAAAAATTAAGAAATTTTGCAAAATATCAGGAAAGCTGAAATACAGTTCTGTCCTTTGGGAAATGATTGTCAGTAACGTAACCTGTATGAAAATTGAATATAATAGGTTCAAACATAAAAATGATTGGTATGGTCCTTTAAGAGGTATAAGTTCTCCCTTAATTACATAATAATAAATATAAGAATAATAAGAAGTTATAAAGGGGTAGACTGTCTGAATTCTTAATCACACTTTGATTTGCTAAATTGTATATAGCAAAAGTATAACTAGTAATGCAAGATTTCTTTTTGGCATTTTCCTGGCTTAGTTATAAATTTCTTTTTCATACTGTTGATGACAATACACTTCTTTCACTAGGAAATTAAACCCCTTACATTTCTGTCTTATTAATATAATTAAATTATTTTTTTCATGGTATTATAATGTACTCTGCATGGCTGAAGGGATTTGTAAACAGGGGGGAAAAAAAAATTGAAAGTGATCAAATAACATTAAAGCTACTCCTTAACTTGATAATCCAAATTTTCTTTAGGTGAAATCAAGATTAGCTGTGATGTAAGGGTTTCCCTCTTAAAATCCATTAAAACTATGCAAATAATTTATTTAAATAGCCAAATAACCCATTTTTTTTTTTCTTTTTAAAACCCCAAAAGACCTCAATTAAATCATGGGACAAAGAATGGTGAAAAACTAATGGTATTAAAGTAAGAGATTAGGGCTTAGGCTTCCTAGTGAGGTGATGACGAACTTATTATTTTCCTGAAATAGTTATGTTCATGTGCATACACGTGCACACACAGACACACACACATATAATCCCAAACTAGAGCAACTCATGTTTTGTGTACCTACCTGCATGTAATAGTGAGCGTTTGGTGAACAGGAATCACTATGTCTTCTCTGGCGTCGTCAAGGGTGGGTGGAGTCATAGAAAAGCCAATCACCAGACCTGCGGGAGCCAATAGAGCAACTGCATTAGATTCATGTTCCAAAAAGCTCCAAAAGTCAGTCAGGCTCTGGAGGTTTTGACAGCGCTATGAGCTAACTGTCAAATCTCTGAAACACATCAGGGATCTGTAATGTAACATGACAACAGCTCAGATAACATTGTTCATTACATTTACAAGCTGTAAGGCAATCTGCAGGAAAGCACCCGGTCTCTGATGCTGAAACACTCCCAAGCAGACAAATCATGCACCACTCATGAGGCGACACTGCTTGGAGCTGCTTACTTCCATCTCTGAAACAATCCTTGAGAACATTTGTCCTTGATTCATTACCAATGCATTCACTTCACTGGCTTGTGCTTGGTTAATGTGGCTGGCCTAGAATGTCATTACTGTCCTGACGTGCCCTCGGGGTGCTATTAGCGCTTAGCGAGTCTCTACACCTACAATATATCATATATAAAAGTGTCACCGTGACTTATACCCCACCTGGATATCATTACACATGAAAACACACACACAAGGCACTCAGAAAGGGAGAGCAGAGAGCTGAGCATTTTTTGTTGTGAAGAGGCTTTCTTTGCATTTATGAAAGAAAATGATGACCATTTTTTGGTGCTGACTCTGAGTTTATTCCAGAATTAGAGAAGATTATTCATGGACAAAGAAACAGGTCAGCAGATACACACACATATATTACACTGTATGGCACTGTTATCCAACACATGACTAACGTGAAAACTTCATCTATGAGTTCACAACAGTCACACATGACCTCATACCAATCAAAACCCAGCAGCTGTGTATTTCTTGTACACAAAACTCATCCTGCTGCCCAGGGAGACAATAGAGCATGACTGCTCTTGTGTAAATATTTTCATAATCATGTTTACAGTAAAGATGGATCCAAATGGAATGAGGCTGATCGGCTTGGGTTCCTCCCAGCAAAGAGACAGAATCTCAAGATGACTTTAACTGTGAGCAGTCACTTGAAATCAAAATTAAAGTAACCAAAGATATCAGAAAAATGCATCACCGGGTACTCTTATGCATTTAGATTACATTTGTTCAAAATGAATTCAGTATAGGGGTTTGTGATTTGATTTACTTTTCCCAGAATGGCTTTCAACAACCTCCAGACCAAGGTTGATCTCTTATTACTTTCAATTAAAGGTGAGTAGGTGGGGAATAAATATCAATAGCTAGCCAACTAATCTACAGTGGGATGTATCAATGCTGAAAGCCATATGTTATTTACCCAAAATGCACCCTGTCTTCTGGCTGCATTGCTGTTGACAACACAGCTCAATGAATCCTGAGTTTTATGGTTCCAGTCACTGAAAGTATTTCTGCTTTCAATCAGCACTACTGGACTGGAAATGTCTCAAAAGAATCTAATTTCATTATGCTAAGTTTGTCCAGTTATCCATAACAACAGAAAAATAAGCTACAAAACAAAAAAGACTCATAAATGCAAGATATTAAGCCTTCATCTGACATCAATGAAGTGTTTAACAGTTACATTTTTTCTTATATTATTACTTACATATGGTTTCATCAAAAAGGAACGTTTTACTCTCAAGCTTTCTTTCACAATTTATATGTTCTTATCAATAATATAGTCATTTTTCAAATATCCTCACTCATTCTGCTCAGGATCAAAACAAAACCATTAAAATCTGTTTGCTGCCTTTGCTCAGATAGTAAAATTGTTACTATGAGCCTTGAATGATTGCAGACTGGGACTGATAATGTCACCATACTGACAGAAAACAAACAACTGTCGGGTTGGACTGGGAAGTGGTGGCAGTCAATGAGTCATTCCCAGCGTGGCTCCCAGCAGGGTATTCCTGCCTGGAAGGGCCCCCTCTTCCAGAGATTTTTAACTTAGCCCCACAGGAGAAGCTTGGTTTCCCCAATATGTTGTCTTAGCTGATATGTGAACCTGCCACCATCTTCAGTCCCACCACCATCTCAAAGCAACACAACATGGCATTGTCCGCTCTTCCTCACACTCCATCTGCTGTAAAACTAGACTGTGTCACTGTACAGTGTCTTAGTGCCCTGATACACCAATGTCAAGCCGCTGAAGCCAACCTAAATAAACAGACCTCAGAGGTATACTAGCGCTCCTAAGTTTGGAATCGATCAGAAATTGTCACTGTAGATACAAATTGATACTTTTTTTTCACTAAGGTGGCATTAAATTGATGTAAATATATAGTGCATTTGCACTATGTACAGCACTATTTTGCACTTATTTATTGATATTCATGTACATACATTCTCCTGCTGGTTTGGTTGTAAATAGATTGCATACTTATACATTTCTAATTCTCAATTTTGCTCTTGTTGCCTTATTTTTATTTTGTTTTATTTTATCATATATTTTTATACTTAAGAAAATATATCTCAAGTCGGGGAACCTACCAGAAAAAAGTATTTCACTGTTGTTTTTCTTGTATGGCTGCACATGACAAATACTACTTTGAAACTTGAAACTTGAAAGAATAGTCAAGGCATTAATAATGTTGCAAATTGCTGTTACTGCTGGAAATGACTGATTTATAATTATTCACAGAACAACTGCAAAGCCCCATTTTCAGCCCAGTCATTACTCTGGTGTCCTAGTGATAAACTCTTTTAGCTAATCCTTAATTAATCATGTTTGAATGCTACGTGGTTACTAGAGACATATTTGTAATTGTGTTAGCACACCTGAAACTCATTATTCTGTTCATTAAGCAGGTATATTGAGTTTACTTGGGTTGCAAGGTACTGGCACTCGTAAAGTTCAATTCTGGGTTCAACAATAGGCAAAACATAAGGAGTCTACATCAGTCTATTGTTTTGTGAAAGCTTATTCCACGTGTCAGATTGCCAGGAAACTGAAGATTTCATACAACATTGTCCACAACTGTCTTGAGAGAAAAGGGCAAACTGGATCTAACCAGGAAAAGAATCAGAAGGCCCACGTGCACAAGAGTCCAGTTTGTGAAACAGACGTCTTATAGGTCCTCAGCTGGCTGCTTTCCTAAATAGTACACACCAAATACCATTGTAATCTGCAACAGTGAAAAGTTGCTCTGGGATCTGGCCAGTGCTGACTATCTGCAACTGGCAGCATTTGTTTTGTTATAACATTTGTGAACTCAGTCACTCCTGTGTCCACTGTGGACAGCAGAGTTGGACATCTTAGTTTTAGAGGGAGAATGAGAAAAACATCCACTCTACCCACTATATACAACAAATAACAGAATTTATCTTGGTGCCACTGGAACAGATGTTATGCATAGATGTTGACATAATACAGTATATTGACATCTTGGGCATGATTAGGCAAAAGGCTTACACAAGGTGTAAAGTCTGGACTGAGGGAACAATGGGTAAATTCACATAAATCCAGTGCATAGGCTGATGTATACTGACACGTAGTTTGAATACAGACAGATTCTTCTTTCTGAGACATATGCACAGTGAGTGATGAGCTCTGGGGTGAAGCCCGAGCTGAGTCTCAGTAATAAATTCTTGAGCACCGATTGGTTTAATGATAGACCACTTTTCATATTCACATGCGGGCCCCTGACAGAAAAGAAAAATGCAAACCTTTTTAAAATGTCATGGCTGATTGGCATCTCTTATGATCGCCTGATATGTCTATCACAGGATAGAAAGGGTGTCAGAAAGCAGAGGCAGAGAAGACATTACATCCACAGGATCTCAAGCTAAGAGCGCTTTGAAGTCAAGCAAAAGGTTTTGTGGATGATACACTTCCATGACAAATATACTTGTGGCACGGTCTATTTCCCTGGTGAGTCTGAGACTAATGTGCACCAGATTACTTGTCTTGACTTTGGATGTCTTACATGTCACCCATCGTTCTAAATGTCTCTCTCTGACCGCTGAAGAAGATGCCAAGAAGAGAACCTAAATTACAACTTAATGTTTTGTGTTACGCACGGCTGTGGGACCATTAAAACAGCCACCGACTGGTTACTCTGTTGCTTAGACACTTCAAATTGATGAGAGGTGGAATTGGGGGCATTTCTGAGCCTCACAAAGGTGACTCCCAGACATTAACCATGATGTTCCAGGAGCTGCTATTTCTCCTTTCTTTTCCCCCACACAGCTTGTGTTTCACAGTGATGAAGATACTGTGAGCCAGATGTCAATATCTTCCATATGGACGTACTGTATACTGGATGTTTCCAAACAACGAGACACCAGATAAGGGAGGTGCCGTGAGCCTGTCAAGCACATAAATGATTTGAGAAGATATATAAACCCATTAGCAAATGTTTACATTTTGTCAAATGTAATTAAAAGCTCAAATCTATCAAACACACAGTTATGTGAAGTGAATGCCAAGGAAAACCAAACACAGTTCTTGGGTGATAGCATATCTTGTCAAGATAATAAACACATTTTCTTGGTATGCAGTGACCTTTCATGATACATTTCATAACAGAAGTCTGTATTGTTATGGATGTTATCACTTCACGCACATTAATCTGTCATACTGTGTAATAAATATTAAAACAAAACAAGTCCAACAGTCCTGTTCCAGATAGGTAGTCTTTGAACTCAATACAAAACGTTATGTAGGTGGACAGTTCAGTGAGCTGCAGCTGTGAAAGGCCCCAGTACTCCATATGAAGTAGAAGTTTCAGGGTAAGAAGATGTCTTGCAAGACTCAAGATGCAGTGATTCAGACTCTTTCAGTGTTTGCTGTGCAATTTCCCAAAGAAAGCTTTTGTCTTTTCTACTTCAGTTACACCTCCATCTGGCCAAAATAGGTCCCAATATCACGTAGCTGGTTGCATTACCAGTGAGGGGCCAGCAGGCAGAGATGTAAAGAGTAATAAAATATTGTACAAGTAAAAATACTGTTACTTTGATAAAATTTTACTCAAGTAAAAGTACTTGTTTAAAATTTTACTTACATAAAAGTAAAAAGTATTTTGTTTCAAATGTACTCTGAGTAAAAAGTACTGAGTTACATTTTATACGTTACCAAAAAATGCAAAAAAATATATATATACATTTTCAACAATTTTAATGAAAAATAAAAACACATAGGTAGGCAGATGTGGATGGATAGTAGACAAATTTAAAGGACTATATCAGTGATCTTGCATGTTTGAGCCCAATACATACAACCTGAATACATGTAAACATTACTGACAACCAATTTCCCAAAACATAAAACCCTATTTTAGATTTCTTGTTTCTTGTTTTCAAATCCCCCAATCTTTCCAAATAAAATATTCAGGTGGTAAATCCACCTTAAAAGTAAATGTTCTGCCTGCTTACACTTATACACATTATAGAAGGCACACTCGTTTTAATTTCTGGCTAAAACCCATCTTCTCCTGGGACTATATTTCCTGGCGGAGACGTACATTGTCTTCTGTGCAACTTCATGTTGGATCGGTTAAATGAAGCTACTTTGATTTAAAAAAAAAAAAAAAAAAAAAGACATCTTGTTTGCTGTGATTGATTATCTCTTGCATGTTTCAAGTCTGTACAAGTTGATTTTAATAGAGAACTGGAATGAACTGGAACTAATGACGTCTGGAAGTTAGGAAAAAAAGTAGTAGGCTACTCTCTGAAGCAGCTAATAAACGTGTGCATTTTTTCACTAACTAGCAAAACTGCAATCCAGAAACAAGTGAAAGCATATTATTTTAAACATAGATGTCAGCAAAGCTAGTGACTAGTATGAATAATTAACAGGATAACGTTAGCTAACTTACCTCTGCATGCTTGCGCAGGTTTGATGCCCAGTTCTGATAAGCCGCTATTTCCACGGTTTTCGGAAAACAAAGCTTGCACTGCATGTAGCTGTTCTTTCTTTTTTATTAAGTAAAACTGGTCGCTTAAATGCGGCCAGGGATTGTCTTCTTTAAATTCGGTTTTCTGGTCCTCTGAGCGCGTTCAGTACTTCGCCATAAGCTAGTCTCTGCGCCGCAGCGCCAGCCTGTCTACCGGCAGAGAGAGGAACTGCAGCCGCTCCCCGCCTTTTTACGCCTCTAATGTTTTATATTTTACTCTGTAACAGAGGTCATTTAAAATGTACCGAAGTACAATATGTAAATGTAATTAAAATTACTTTAGTAAAAGTAAAATTACTTAAAAAAAAAAAGTTACTCAAAAAAGTACAAATACAGAAAAAAACGACTTCCTTACAGTAACGAGAGTAAATGTAATTCGTTTCTTACACTCCTGCCAGCTGGCAGAGCTTGACTTTGTGTCCGTTCATTCACTGCTTCGTACGCTATTGGATCAACACGTCTAAACTCTGGAAAAAACCCTAGATAATTCTCTATCTCCCTTCCTATTCTGTTTTACAGGACAAACCAGTCTTTTCCTTCTTTTTTAATGTAAAATAAACAATAACCACTCGCAACTCCCCTCTTCATCTCTTCATCGACTGTATGCCTCTTTCATTGCTATCTCTGGTTAACAGGTAACTTGTCACCTTTCTGCATCCTTTACTGGCACAGAGCATCTGAAAGAGAAGTCAGGTTCTAATGCTGCACTTAACTTGCGCTCAGAAGCCAAAATTTCCAATCTCCAACTGGAAAAGGTCAAAGACCCTCAACTTGGAATTTCTTCTTGGAAAGTCAGACAAGGTTCCCATTTCAATATGGCTGTGCACACCAAACTGTAATGTCCCTCTTTACAAATGAATGTTTCGAAGCATTTTCTTTAAATCAATCAGCATACAGACAGCAACAGGTTAAACGTACTGCAGTAGCTGTTTTCAAAAGATAAATAGCTTATGAATGTAAAAATGTAACATCCTTTGGTTCAACAAAGCAACCCAAACAAACATTCTGAGGGAGGCATTTATCTAGTCTCCCACTTTGTTTAGCTTGAACACACGCTGTTTGTGTGATTATTATGTAAATAACATAATTCCGACTTGTGGTTTCCCAGTTCCGAGGTACAACAACATGTTTACCGGCCTGTTCATTCATTTTTTAATCTTTGAACCAGGGCCTTAAGGAAATGTATTAGGAGACTGCATGAGAAACTCTCTGAGAACACTGCAAGTTCACCAAAATGTGTTTCATTTCTCTCTTGCATTTACTCAAACTTTCAAGTAATTTTCTCCTCTTTTGTTTTATTCCAGTTGCTTTCACCAATATTTATTCTTCTAATAACATCTATCTATCACAAATAATTGCTTGGCCTAAAAACTCAATTCAACTGGATGGCAGTTGGCTTGCTGACAACTACCTTACAAATGTGGATGAGGGCTGAGTGCCAAAGAAATATTTGGGATTGGTTTCCCTCTTTTCCCATGCATTCCAGCTGGTGCTGAAGAGATAAACAGCAGCTCTGGGTGATTAGATTCAACCAACGAGAGGCAACTTCACTATTTAATCTACATAGATAAAACCTAAAATATCCAAAGCTGATTTACTCCCTCTTCTATCATATGATTACACGGGACATAAACACACAAGTTTATGTGTGTAAAATCCCTCAGACAGATAAAATTTGACATGAATAGTCTCTAAAGCAGTTTTATGGACATGCACTCTAAGTGTTTTATTAATTTTCTCTGTAAGCACTTGAAATGACAATACTCCAATGACTTTATAAACTTTGCGATTCAGCTCATTATACATGAGACATCTAACACTGATTACTTGGGACTGTAAAATTAATTAAACTAACTGGGATTCTGACAATTGGTGAATATTTAAACAAGAAACGCACTTTAGCAGGGACTTGATTTCATCTCGGTGAAACAGCCGACTGAGCATGTCCTTGTAAATATATGACACTGCTCTTGAGAAATGTGGTGCCTCTGTTGTTGTGAAAACCCACTCTCACTGTGGGAGTAATGCCTGTGTACTCTGCTCCAGCTCCAGCTGGCTTTGTTGAGCAAACATGAAGGCTTTAGTAGCCCAAAAAAATCATTTTAAGATGATATTTGTTTGAAATAGCACCAAAACGAGAGGGCACCATAAGTAGAGGCAGCGTGCTTTAGTAAGTAAATCTGAAGATAAAGAAGATGATTGAGGTAAAGAAAATAGTTTGGCCAGTCTTGTTGTAAGACATGTCAAATTTGTGGGAATATAGAGATGACTACATTTGACACAAGACACATGGGTTCACACAGCTGCTCTTTCTGCCTTCTCTGTGCTGCATGCCTCCATCATGATGGAAGTGCCAGATGTCTGAATTTTTCAAGGACAATTGTTAACTCATCAAGCTGCACTTTGATGTCTCAGCTGCACATACCTAGTTGACAGCAAAAAAAAAAAAAAAAAAANAAAAAAAAAAAAAAAAAAAAGGGAAGATGTATAAATTGCTACCTCTCAACTGAAATGTGTAAACAGCATGTTAAGTAGACTCCAGAGTATCTGGAGAGGACTGCTGCATACAGGCTTTTGCAACAATTCAGCGCAAAGCAATATAAGAGTCACAATCAAAATGTACTCAATTATTTAAGTTGGGACAATTATAAGTTTTGAACTAAAATAAAACTGAATGCAGCATAGAGATTTCCTATCATAAGAAAAAGTTACTGAATCTTTTTTGGAATTTCTTGGATTTCTGCATTAATTATTCATTAAATGTGGTCTAATCTTCACAAAAGTCAACATAACCCAAAAATACGGGTAATGATAAAGAAATACTAGCGCTTGTTTTTGACAACAATGAAAACAACAATTAAACTTTCACAGTCTAGTTTTAAAAGTAGGTGAACCTCTGAAATTACCCAAAAACTAACTGGAGTCAGGTGTTCTAATCAATCAGGTAGAACTGGAGCTGTGGGTCACAGAGGAGTCCAGCTTTATACTGATTTTCTCTGTTCATGTGAACCATGACCCAATCAAAACAACTTTTAAAAAATCTTAGAATAAGAATTTTAGGGATGCGTGAGGTGGAAATGGTTACAAAAGCATCTCAATCCCCAATAAAACCAAAGTAAAGACCCCATCGAGAGCACAATGTGCAATGATGGAGGTGAAAAAGAACCTAAGAGTTACAGCAAAACACCTTCAGAATGTGTCATGTGTCCACTAAGCAAAAATGATGGTCAATGAAGGACACCAAAGGAAACCACAGCTCTGAAAAATCATTGCTGCCTGCCTCAAGTTTGCAAAAGCCCACCTGGATGTTCCACAAGATGTCTGGGACAATTTTCTGTGGACAGATGAGACAAAGACTGAACTTTGTGGTGCATACACAGCTCAATCGTTTGATTAAAAAAGGTACCATGTACTAACACCTAAACATCATCCCAATTAAGTGGAGTGGAGGGCCTGGGCAATGATTGAAAAAAGGAGCAAAAACATAAAATGAATTAAAAACAGAATGGTTTAAAAAGAACACCGTTTGTGTTTTGGAATGACCAAGTCACAGTCCAGAGCGGAAATGCTGCAGCATGACCTGAGAGGGACTGTTCATGCAAGAAATACTGATGAACTGAAAGTTTTGTAGGGAGGAATTTTCCTGTTGTCCCTGCCATTCGCTGTATGAAAGCAAACGGAAAAGTGTATGAATTTTTAAAACAAGCTTGAGCTTTCCCATACTATAAACACAATGTAGGAAATAAAGACATTTACCAGCTGAATGTAACTCATCAAAGTGAGAAGCAATACAGGTTTCTATCCAAATGTTTTATGTGCTTAATTAAAAAAAAAAAAAACTACAAATTGCTATATAGATGTTGTTCACAGCTCTGAGCTCTTTGTGGCTTTTATATGTGGTTTTGTCACAGTCAAGGAATACTAAAACGAGGCTTCGCAGGAGTCCTGCTGCCTAATGATAAATCATACACACAGCATAAGCCAGTTAAAAATGTAAAGCTTCTCTGACAGTCACTCGGATAAGTCATGAGACAAGAGCATCAATGGTGTGCACAAAGATGAGCGACTCTCTCCCAGTGGGTAGGAAAGAGGGCACATTAAAACTCATGTGAACAGCACTGCGATGTTTTTCGTTGCTAGCAAATTTCCTGTTTTCTTTATCATGTTCATGCCACTCTCGCTTCCCTTTTTCATGGACAGTGAAGGAGATGTTGCCGTTAGTGTTTCCTTGCTCCTCTGTAGTTTTTGTCTCCGATTGGTCACATGACAGGAACAGGAAAAGAGGAAAACTGTATAAACAAATAAAGCTTTTCCAAGAGTCTTGGTTTGGCAGAAAGGATGCAGTGTGAGAGTCATTCAGAAGTGCGAAAGTTTTCACAGATGTAGAAATTCTCAGAATAAGGTATTGCTGGAAAAAATGGTTCCCCATGTGGTTATGTATAAATGACTGAAACACTTTAAATATTCCTTTAAAACTTGCATGAATCTAGTTTTGATGTGTAATGTGAAAGACTTGTTAGTGATGAACCCACATTGAATTATCACCATTTTCTGCAGCTCTTCTTTGATTTAGCCTCTTGGCTTATTGTTTGGGTTTTACAGCTGCACATTTCTATTGTTTGCTATTTTCATTCTTATATTCTTAGTTCTTTTCATCAATCCCATTTCCAGTAGTAGAAAGTAGCTGGCTTTCTTTAAAAAAAAAAAAAAAAAANAAAAAAAAAAAAAAAAAACCCTGCGGCAAGGCCATTTTATGCTAGTTATTGATGGATGAAGAAAGATCCAAATGTTTTCTCAGGAGTTAGTGGACACCAAAACAGAATTAAAAGGAGAGTGAATATTAGATTTACATTATCTGGCGGGCAAAAAAAAAGTGCTGTGAGTTGCTAATGTTGCCCAGTGTCTCACTGACAACTCATTGAGAACATTATGAGGTAATAATATGTCAGGACTTTGTGTCAGTGAGCTTGTTTTGGAGTTTGAAATTTTTCAATTAAGTGGTAATATAGAGAGAGAGAGAGAGAGAGAGAGAGAGAGAGAGAGATATCTATATATATAGATATATATATACATATATATATAGATATATATATATAGATATATATATAGCTTTAAATTTCCCTTAAACAAAATTTATTGCCTATGTATGCATGGGTATGTTTAGTCCCACCTTAGCACCCTTAATGTTATTTCATGATTCAGTCACACAACTAACACTAAACTAACTTTAAGAAGAATGGAGTTGCAATGTCAAAGTTATGTCTATGATCTCACAGATGTGTGCCGTCCAGCCAGAATGATAAAATGGTTAGCCTGGGTAAAACCAACATTTAAGAAACAATATTTCCCCAGACGGTCAGTGGTTTCCAGTCAGTTATGCAAGTTGTTAATGTGCTTATCAACGACAACTGAAAATTATCGGTTGACTTTTATCCAAGGGTTAGCCTTAGCTATCCTGTGCGACCAAGTCAAAGACTAATATATAGAGTGCTGAGTTCACAGATGTTATACATTTTCTTAACAGAAAGTGAAAGACAGAAAGACAAGGGGGTCAAAAGCACTTCAAAAGCAGTCAGAAAATGGAAATTGAACTTTGTTATAGTGCAATATGTGGGTGACAATACAGTTGCATTGCCTTACATAGTTATTTCAGTGACAGTGTTGGACAAAGGGCCAAGGCTGAGGTGCTCTGAAATAGTCCTGTACGTCCGACGAGGGATGGGAGGCCAGGCAGGCCACAGAGCAGACCTGATCTCTGGGATGTGAAGTCAGCCAGCGTTATGCTATAATGTCTCTCTCTCTCTCTCTCTCTCTCTCTCGCCTACCCTCTCTCTTTTTTCTGAAAGAAATAAAGTCCACTTCCTCTGTCATCTGGACACAAGGCCAGGCCAAGCCAGGCGACAGACTGACTGGCAGGCCAGCTTTGATTTCATTGTTACTATGGAGGAGGATGACATCCACTATGTCCCTGTCCTCTTCATTATTGAGAGTTAAGCCTTTCCAACATCCTGCCAGAGGAGGGGTGAAAATTAAGGATGCAGCAGTACGCCATCTGGACCTGCTTCCTATGTTTAAAACCTCTGTCCCTGACTAAATCTTCCTGTACCTGCCTCACAGGCACAGAGGACAACTCAAGCCCTTCCTCTGTGCCATTTCTTTTTAACATGTCATCATTTTTATCATTGAGAAATGATTTCCCCTACTGAGATGAGAACCAAGCTCATTCTGGTAACTGTTTTATGGGGAGGATATTGCTGCCTAAATCCTGACTTCAGACAGTAAAATTTCTGTTGGGAAACATCTAAATTAGCCTTTGAGTACTAGTAAATTCCAAAGATTAGTACAATCTGGAGCAGCTGTGACATTTTGTATGCTCCTAAAACTCTTGCTGTGAAGGANCAAAGATTAGTACAATCTGGAGCAGCTGTGACATTTTGTATGCTCCTAAAACTCTTGCTGTGAAGGACTGTCTTGTTACCTATAACTGCCAGAGATTCAGGTCATAAACAGATCTCTGCTGTTATGTCAGAGTGAACTAAATCACTGTTGCATCTTAAGTTGCTACAGAAAACAAGGCCAAATTAGGGAATGCAACTAGTTGGTGCTGAATGCCTGATGGAGGGAAGCTGCTAATTTCCTCAGGCTTTGCCAGTGGTCTCTTTCCCATGAACCTCAAGTGACCTCTAAGGACACGGCAAGAGGTATCACTGACCGATGAAAGCCGACACACTGTCCAGTCGTGACCCTGCATGAACAGCTGCCACCCAGTGAGCAGCATTTTGAATGTGGCTCTCATTAGACCGATAAGTCCTCAAATTGATGCTTGTTCCTAAGCAACACAAGCACCAAGGAGTGCTGCAATATCCGTGTAACAGCCACTATGTCCCAGGATTCTTCAAAATGTATGTAGAGTGCTGTTGATGTCACAAAGCAGTTTTCATCCAATCTGTGACAGGACTGCTTACAATAAATGTCATTTCACTGGCTGTTGCAGGTGGTAAATCCCATGCAATTACCCTTCAAATGGCTGATGGGGAGATGTAAAACATTTGCTATGTCTACACTACAGCATGTGGTCGTAAATTGGCGTGACTTTGAAATGAGCAACCACCACTTCCTTTGAACTGAAGCTGAAATCCTTAAGGCTGGTGGTTGCATCAAAAATGTGACATTTCTGCCAAAGCGGGTAGCCACAGAGGTTGCATTTGATGGTTGCTCGCAAGGTTGCACACCATTCAAAATTTGTCCATATGACGTAAATGCGCCTTCATCAATAATTGGCCAAGCAAAGAGGAAGAAAAACAAACAATGGTGCACAATTTTGACAAGCGACTGACAAAGGAGATGAGGACTTTCCGGCACCTATATGAGTCCTCCATGGGTGGTTATAAAGCCTGCCAAATGGCTGCCAATTCCTGGCAGGAGATATGTCCTCAGGCATCTCAGGAACATTCCTGTCACATGAAGTAGAAAAATCTACATGATGAATATGTGAAAGCTAGAAAGAAGACCGAACCAAGAAGAGGGGATCCTGGAATTGAAGTACACAGTTGTACATTGTCATCATCAAAGTGCGAGACCCATGAATGCCAGGGCACAAGGATCGTCCCTTTCGGAGCCATTTGCATCTACATCACGTCCATGCTTAATGTAGATGTGGACACAATAGCGGGTGTGCAAAAAATGTGATGGAATTGTGGCCAAAACAGCCGGCCGCAGGGGCTGCTTTTGAAAGACAGAAAAAAAAAACAAATCATGGTGAACTATTTTTTTGTTTGCATCCACATCACATCCATGTTAAGCATGCACCATGCCTTATTATCTTGTACACTAACAGGCCAAAATGTACAATAAATCTTCTCATTTTATTAAACCCATTGATTTGTTAAGAAATTGATGCCTCTGTCAAACTATATCCTAACAGGATTTGCTCACTAAGAATTATCATCAACTGAAAAATGTGGAAGATTT
Organism: Lucifuga dentata; assembly: GCA_014773175.1. Lineage (NCBI taxonomy): Eukaryota > Metazoa > Chordata > Actinopteri > Ophidiiformes > Bythitidae > Lucifuga > Lucifuga dentata. Next base: position 223,081 of record VXCM01000836.1, read on the forward strand.
CTGAGTTTTATTTTTGTCTATTTCCTTCTTACTCAGTTAAGGACATAATTAGGATATAATTCAATTGCTGTATGCAATTGCTGTGTATGTGCGTCACACTAGTGCAAATAAAAAAAAACACTTTTACCTCATTATTGATGGGTTAATGCATTCAGACGTACAGTGGTTGAAGTTGTCAGAAAGTGAAGCACCACTGAAAGTACTTACAGAATTTTTCGCTGCACTGACGGCTGCATGAAACTCAGACCTGTGTTCACACGTGGACAGATAGAAGGATAATTATCAACATTGTACATGGTAATTATACCAAGCATGGCAGAAAGCTATGCTTTTCATTTGAATGTTTCAGCAAAGTGACAACCTGCTGTGTCTGATGTTTCTTTTGAAATGCGCACAGTGGGGAAACTGAAGAGACGTGCTACATGGCCACTTAAAAGTGCTAATCACTTTCAGTCTTTTACAGCCAACAGTGAATCTATCAAAGTTAGACCATGACAGACAACACGCCTATTGATCATGACAGCGGATGAAGCTGTTACATGCCATAACAAGGAGGCAATAACTGGGCCATTTAAAGAGGTCTACCATCATAAAAACTGGACAGGAAACACAGAGGGGTCAGAAAATTCTAACAAAAAAAAAAAAAAAAAAANAAAAAAAAAAAAAAAAAAAGAAGTATCACAGATGGTTTTCATCAGCTTTCTAACATCAACTTAGACACTTATTTGGTTTTTTGTGCCAATTCCTGGTGCAGAAAGAGCTTATCTCTCAGCCCTCATCATATTTGGGGTGGTGGTGCTACAGAAAGAGGTCCTAGAAAAGGAGAATGTGTGGAACCAGATTTCCAAATGCCCAAGGGGCCTTACTACCCCATGCCCCTGATGAGTGAGGCACTGGACTCCCTATTTATTTGGATTTTACTGCAGACAGCTTCCCACACCGAACAGCAGCATTCCGCTCCCATCTGAGCCACTCCCAGCTGATAGAACAAAATATTTAAGGACAGACTCTGAGGCTCTGACAGAGTCCTGCACCTCAGAGTCCTGAGGCTGAGTCCTGAGATCAGCCCTGAGAATAAGGGGCTATTGTTGGCTAAAATCAACTCAATCTCTATCGCAGATGACTAGAATAATACTCAGAGTTGAGAATCAGATTTCTGGGATGATCTGATCAAGCAGAGGTATGCGTACAGAAAACACTCTGCTAAAAGTAATATCAGCTATGCACTCAAGACGCAGAGCCAAAGCTCATTCTTCCCTAGAGCTCAGCTTTAGAAGAACAAAATGCTTTCATGTGTGGCTTCTCTGACAGGAAAGGCACATTTTTAAAAGCAAGTTATGGAGCAACAAAAACAAGGAAACTGAAAAGAGATTAATCAATCAGTGAGTCATAATATAGCTCATTTCATCGTATAAGCCATTCAATTCTCTATCACTGTGATAAATGTTTTGGAACTACCATCATTCAGGAGCATGACTGTAAGATGGTAGTAATGAAATCTTAAAGCTCACATAAATTATATCCACCTTCTCGGAATGACAGTATATTCTGGAACGCACATCTGAATTAGACATCATGTGGAGTAAACTGTCACTTCAGTGTCATTTATATTTGTTTGGAAAGAAATTTGGGGTTAAGACAGTTAAGAAAATCCATCAAATTAAAAATTTAAGAGTTTATTTCAGAAGCAGGTTATTTAATCACTAAAACATAATTTTAAGAGATAACATCTTTAATGTCAGCACGGACAAAGGATTCTGGTGAGCTCAAGGTGCATCCATTCTTATGTCTCAACACTTCTCAAACTTTTTGAACCAATGACTTCCAACAAGCCACCAACTTAAAATAAATAAATAACTCAGAAAACTCAACTCAGAAAAACCTCATGTGTACTGAAATTGAGAAGCTTAAACTTTGAGTTTTAAAAGTTACTGACACCCACATAGAACAGAAGTTAATAGTGTGTACACAGACAAATTGGGCTGTTGTCAAATTTTTTTTTAATCCTACACATTTTATGAGTAAATAATTTGCCACAGTAACAGAACTTCAGTAGATTTTAGTTGTTTTGACTCTCTGTAACTTCATTCTTCTGGTGTGCCACCAGGGGCACTTCAAATACCACCAGTGGTACATCTACCACAGTTTGAGAACCACCCCATATTAGGTCATGCTCTGGATTCCTAATTGAAAAAGTTATTGACAAGAAACACAATTATCTCAAACACAAGCTAAAAAGTTTTATGTGATGCAATCAGATTTAATAGGAAGAATGTATAATTCCAAGTCACATTGTGGTTTAACAAGACTCGCAAACCTTTAGGTGTATTTTAATGAGTCTGTGATGAAATTACTGCAAAATTATGGATATCACAGAGGTCTTAAAAGAGCCTCGCCAGCTGAAAAGAGGTGAGAAAAAAGGAGGGCCACAAATACATAAGTCATACAATATGAAAGAGAGATGAGCATTGAGGTTTAATGAGAGCCAAAGAATATAATTCCCCTAAAATGGATTTTGTGGTGCCATTAGCTTTCATGAGTAGCTGAAAACACAGCCACTGTTTCTGGTTCCCATCCAGCATATCTCCAACGATATTTACAAATGGAGTTTGATCCGTCCACCCTGGCATTATGGCATTATGATTTGGGCAGCCATATGGCAGCTGCCCCTCACAAAAGTATTCCCTGTTCTTTATGAACAGCTGTGCAACAGCAATCAGCAATGAGCTTCTCTGTCTCCATCTACACATTCAGTCACAGAGCAAAACCGCAAACAAGTCGAGCCAGAACCCAGACAGCTAGTCAGTCAGAGGGCCCTTTGTATTTGAGTATTTGATATTGAAACAAATGTGCATCATATGGTATTTCATCTTATATTCAGAGATAGAATTTTACCTTAAAAATGCAAACAGTGAGGTATAAATCCACTTCTCAATGCAGGGTTGTTTTTTTTTTTTTTNTTTTTTTTTTTTTGTTTTGTTTTGTTTTTTTGTGTGTGTTTTTTGGGGGGATTTTTTTCAGAATAATGAGAGTGATCACAGTAAAATAAAAAAAAAATCACACACAAAATCAAATGCTCAGGTGATACACCCACCTTCAAACATACATATCTGAATGTAGAAGGTATGCTCGTTTATAATTTCTCTGTAAAAGCCGTCTTCTCCTTGGACTATATTCCTGACGGACACACATATTGTTCTGTGCAGCTCCATGTTAGTAGTAGTTAGTAGTTAAATTAATTTACTTTATAAGAATGAAAGTTGGTTCACTGATGGATTGCTTATCTCATGCATGTTTCAAGTCTCTACAAGTTGATTTTAATTGTGTACCAGAATGAACTGAAAACAATGGCTACCTGGAAAGGTAGGAAAAACAAATGTAAAATTTACTGTTCAGCAGTATATTTTGGAAAATGGTTGGCAGTAATTTAACGTAGGTGGTTTGTATTTGTTGGGCTCAAACATGCAAAATCACCTATATGCTCCTTTATGCTTTGATGACAAGTCACACTGGGTTTAGCGTCATCAATTAACATCCACATCCTTATCAGACACAACAACAGCATGCCTCCCCCTAGCGCCTATCTCCGCACTCACGTAGAGATTCGCACTGGGATCCTGAGTCATTCTGTCCCACTCTGCGACAAGCAAAGGCACAAACTTTCAGCCATTCGTGGGAGATGTGTCTGTGTTTGTGTGTGTGTCCTGTGTCCAAAACAAAACCCTTGTGCACTGTCAATCCAATATAATAGATTCAGAGCAATTACTGTTTTTAAAGAATAAATCTGCTTTAGTTTTTAAAGTTTAGGAAAATTTCTTATCCCAATTTAGTATTGATGAAACATGAAAAATAAAGAATAAGGATCTCCCTGGCTGGGGTTTAAGACCGCAGTTTAAACATGATCCTATAAAATAAAGTTCAACATTAGAATTTACTGAATTCTGAAAGGCTGACTTAATTCATAAAAATAAAAAAACGTTTTCCGACAGAAACTTTCATTTGTTTCCTCACCTGAGGCACATGCAATTCCAATCCAAGTCCGACAGAAAAACATAAAATCTGTCTTCATCTCCAGAGCTCCAGTCCGGTGCAGAGTTTAGCGATGATTTTCATAAAACTCGTTAGTCTGGATGGTGATCAGAGCAGATTGTGTGCTTCATAAGACACCAGTGGAAAAGTAATGTCCGTGGATGGGAAAACTCAGGTGGATCTCTGCGTGTATTGTGCACGGAGGATATGCCAGAGCCGAAATGCTGAGGAAAAGAAACACGTTTTTTGTCAAAAGGATGCATAAGGCTGAATGGGATTTACAATGATTTCCCTTTCCTTTGCTCGTGACTAGAGCGCGCGCGCGCGCGCACACACACACACACACACACACCCACCCAGTTCATAAAATAATCTCAGGCTGGCTTGTGTGTGTGTGTGTGTGTGTGTGTGTGTGTGTGTGTGTCTGTCTGTCTGTCTGGGGGGGTCGCCCTAACATCCATGACAAATTTCCTTCCTGGAAGCTCCCATATATTGTATCCTTTGCCTAAAAGAAACACAGTAACCATACATTACAAGGACAGGCTATAACAGCTATATACGTGTTATAAAACCATCAAAGTACATTAAAGTCGTTATAAAAACAATGGTCGTCTGCTGCTTCAATACAGTTTAATATTGATTTAAATTTTCTGTATTTATTCAAGCCTTCTCCTTCTGACATCAAAATATTTCTTTTATAGCTCTGCAGGAACTTTTAAGGACTGTACCTGTGATTTTGCATGTTTAAAGGACCATACCATCCATTTTGAACGTTTGAGCCTAATATATTCAATTTTCATACACATAATGTTACTGATGATCATTTCCCAAAGCATACTACTGGAATGGTGAATTATTATTATTGTTTTTCCTGCCTTCCAGACCGCCATTGGTTTCAGTTCATTCTGGTATGCTATTAAACTCAACTTGTTGATGCTTGAAATGTGCTTGGGATATGTAATCCATCATCGCGAAGAAGATGTGGATTCAGGGTTTTTTTTTTTAGCAGTTACGTAATTTTAGTGTTTAATTGCAATAAAAAAGAGCAGAGTGAATGTATGTCTCCACCAGGGAATATAGTCCCAAAAGAAGACCTGCATTTATCGAAAAATTTAAATGACTGTGACTTCATAATTTTGCATAATTATTAGCAGGCGAAACATCCATTTTTAAGGTGGGTGTATCGCTTAAATATTTGATTTTGAAAGATTAAGAGATTTTGCAAAATATCAGGAAAGCTAACATACAGCTTTATCCTTTGGGAAATGGTTGTCAGTAATGTAACATGTATGAAAATTTAATATATTAGATTCAAATGTAAAATGGACGGTATGGTCTTTTAAGCCCAATAGATGCATATTTACATTACTGCCAACCATTTTCCAAAAATATGTGAGTGGTAAATTTTTGATTGTTTTTCCCTTACCTTCCAAACTGCTATTGGTTTCAGTTCATTTCAGTAGAAAGACTTGAAAGATGCTTGAGATAGGTAAATAGGTGACCCATCACAGTGAACCACACATCTATTAAAGTTTTTTTTTTTGTCAAAGTAATATAATTTTAGTGTTTCAACATGGATTCAACACAGTGCTATGTGTCTCCTCCAGGGAATATCGTCCTAAGAACAGATTGCTTTCACCAAGAAATGAAAATGAACATGCGTCCTAACATGAATTTTAAGGTGGATTTTTAAGGTGTATCACCTTTAATGCAGCCTCAAGGGGGCAAATGCAGCCTCAAGGGGGCACAAGCCAGTGTCCACCTTGTGCTGG